>JAKSZT010054055.1:22583743-22735511 GCA_026826555.1 Tolypeutes matacus
AGGAAGGAAGGAAGGAAGGAAGGAAGGAAGGAAGGAAGGAAGGAAGGAAGGAAAGAACAATGTTTACAGTAGCTTTATTCATAATACTCAAAAGCTGGAAATGACCCAAATGTCCATCAACAGTAGAATAGATAAATATTGTCATATATTCATACAATGGAATATGACACAGCAATTAAAAACTACTACACACGACAATATGGGTATATCTACAGGCATGATTTTGAGTAAAAGAGACCAGACACAAAAGAGTACCTACCAATTTATTTTGTTCTATGAAGTTCGAGAACAGGCATAACAAATCTATGGTGACAGGTCAGAATAATGGTTACTTTGGTGGGGAGAGAATTACCTGGAGAGGACATAAGGAATGAAATCAGCTAGGAAGCTGGGAATGCTCTGGGTGGCAGTTACATGGCTGAATAAATATGTAACAATCCATCCAGCTGTACACCTGAGATTTGTGTATTTTGCTGTGTGTAAAATTGTATCTCAATAAAAAAGGAGGAAAAAGAAAAGAAATGAAAGAGAACGATGGACTGAGGAGGAGACTGGGATGGATTTGTTTTTAGAGCTAGCTCAGTTCTCACTTGAGATCTAATGTCAGAGGTAATGTGGAAGTTTTGGCAAAGAAGAAAAAGTTGAAACTAAAAAAAAGGCTATCACAGATTATCTGTGATATTTATTTAAATAATAAATAAAATTATTATTTATTAACAAAAGGAAAATGGTAACTTTACAGTAGAGAAAAACTGGCAGATACCACAACAACCAAGTGATCAAAGCTAATATCACCAACACAGGGATAAAGGGACATCATCTGCCCACTGATGTGACGGGTGCCCTGAGAAAGAAATAATGTCACTGTCAGTGGTGTTTCTGCCCTAAACGCATAGCCTGAATCTAATCATGAGCAAACACCAGGCAAGTCCAAATTTAGGGACTGAAATGGATTATGAATCTGGAAAAAATCTATAAAAGATATTCTTGTGAAAAGTGACAAAGTTTAAATATGTACTGTGGATTACATAATAGTCTTGTATCAATGATTTTGATAACTATTTTGTGGTTAACTGGCTGTTCTTAGGAAACACACTGAAGTATTTAAGGATAAAAGGATGAGATATCAGGGACTGGCTGTGGCTCAAGCAGTTGAACACCTGCTTCCCACATGGGAGGTCCTGGGTTTGGTACCCGGTGCCTCTTAAAAACAAAAACGAACACAAACAACAAAGAAACAAAAATGAAAGAACCAACTCAGGGGAGCTGATGTGGCTCAGTGGTTGGGTGTTAGCCTTCCACATACAAGGTGCCAGGTTCAATCCCCAGCCTTGGTACCTGAAGAAAAAAAAAAAAAATGAGATGTCTTCAACTTACTGTATAGTAGTTTAGAAAAAAATGCAGAGAGAGAGAGAAAGCAAATGGGGCAAAATGTAAATAATTGGTGAATCTGAGTAAAGAGTGTATGTGAATTCCCTGTACTATTTTTGCAACTTTTTTAAAGTTAGGAATTATACCAAAATAAAAGTCTATCAAAAAAAATACAAAGAAACACATGGGGGAAACGGATGTGGCTCAAAAGGTCCGGCGTCCGTCTACCATATGGAGAGACCGGGGTTCGATCCCTGGTACCTCCCGGTAAAAATAAATAAATAAATAAAAATAAAAATAAACAGAGACACAGAGAGAGACACAGAAAAAGGAAGCTGCCATTAAAAAAACAAACAAAAGAAACACATGGCAAGTTAATAAACAAAAACAATAGCCTGTCAATGTAAATTTAAAACTTTTGAGAAAAAAATAATGAGGACAGAGTTTGAGGAGTCCACCTCTTTCTTTGTACATTTGACACAGAAGCAGAGGGTCAGAAACCAGTTTTGTCAAAGGCTAAGGAAAGAGAATATCCTTTCTGCCCAGGGGAATAGGGATTTCCTGGCTTGAATCAGGAAATGAAAGAAGCATCCCTGTCCCAGCTTATCTGGACAAATGAGCAGAACACACAGCTAAAGGATCATGGGAATAACAACCATCAGAGTGACCCCAGTTTTGGAGACTTTCTAGTTAACCTAGTATGATATTATAGAATTTTCTTTAGTGTAATAGAAAAAACAAAACAAACAAAAAAGGAACGAGCTTGAAACTAAGCATTGTTTACCCTAAAGTGAGCAGTTAAGGTCACAGCCTTGGAGTTTGTTTGGGTTCAAACCCTGACCCCACCACTTAAGAGCTGAGTGGCCTTGGGCAAGTCCCCTTGACCTCTATGGACCTTAATTTACTCATGTGTAAATTAAGGCTTTCAATAGACTTTCCTTATAGGACTGTTGGGAGAAATAAATGAGATAACGAATACCAGTACTTAGCATGGTGCTTGGCACATAGAAAGTGCTCAATAAATGGAAGCAAAAAGGTAAAAAATAATAACAAAAAAGCCTAGGAGTCAGATGTGCTCCAAAAATAGTTAGGGTCTGAAGAGTTTCCTAGGAATAACTTATATAATATTTATTGAGTAGTTACTCCATGCCTGGCACATAGAGTACTTGATCTCGTTTAATTTTCACAACCATCCAAGGAGATAAATCTTATTCCCATCTTACAGATGAGGAAATGAGATCTAGAATGGTTAAGCTGCTTGCCGAAAGTCACCCAGCTAGTAAGAGTTGAATCCACTATAGAGATCTAAGGCGACTCAGCTTGGTTAAAAGACAAAGAGGTGGAGGGACCATGTGAACACGGCCAAGTGTCTGACTTCAAGGCTGTCCTTCAGTCAGTTACCTGGAAGGTCCCAACCGCTTGGATGGGAATCAAGTGAGTTCCAGGGTCAAGGGAGCTGCAACAACTTTTGGAGGAAGCCAGCAAAAGTTATTGCCTGAAATACCCTAACCTGAGTTCCAGAAGCTTAGACCATGACCAGAATGACTCAGAAATGGGTCTGGCTGCTGCAGGAAACAATACCCTTGGCATAGATAGAACAGCCTTCAACACTGGGCACTGGCAGCCTCAGCACAGACACTGGCGGGCAATGACAACCAAGCATCTTCTGCTAGTATCAGCAGGAAATACCTGGTGACAAGCTGGAGCCTTTGAGCAGGAATATGAAGATGGGGGTGGGAGTGGGATGGGTGCAGGGAAGGACCAGACCCAGGGACATCTATTAACACCACTGCCAAGGGACTCTCATCACACTTAATCAGAGGTTAGACCTCCCCAAAGGAGGTGGAAGCAGAGCAAGAAGACTTTGTAAGAGGGATGAAATTTTTACCCCTATGCTAAAGAGACTTGAGGATTTTAGCTTACAGATCATTTGTTTTGTTTTTTTGTTTGTTTGTTTTTTGTTTTTAAAGATTTTATTTATTTATTCATTTATCTCCCCCTTGCTGCTTGTGCTCGCTGGGTCAGCTAACCACGCCATGCGGGCGGGCTTGCCTGCACCAGGAGGTCCCGGGAACCGAACCCGGGGCCTCCCATATGGTAAACGGGAGTCCTAATGATTGAGCCACAGCCGCTTCCCTTTACAGATCATTTGTAAAATGAAAGAACCGAAGTACATGCTAGAAAGGACCCGATTCCGCTCTGAAATTCTGGATCTGTGTCTCCAGGTTCATCCTCTTTGGACACCCAAGTTCTTATTTAGCCTCATGAAGGTTCTTTTTTTTTTTTTTTAAGATTTATTTGTCTTTAAATAAATCTGAAGTTGTCTTTGTGATTTATGATAATGGTATGATTTATGATGGGGGATTTGAGCCACAAATATTAAGTCCCCATAAAAACTCTGACACCAAAGGCTAGGATACCCTTCCCTGGTTGGCAATACTCCATGTGTATTGTCACACCCTGTGGCTGAGAAGGGGTAATGCCATCTGTGACTCCATGTTTAGACCCCTCGAGGTCACTGCACTATGTGTCTCTTCCCTTGGCTGATTTTAATCTGTGTTCTTTCCGGTAATGAACAAGAACCATGAGTGTAACCGCTTTCATTGAGGTCTGTGAATCTTTCCAGCAGATTATTGAACCTGAAGGTGGTTTGGGGAACCCCCTGAGCTTGCGGTTGGTGTCAGAAGTGAGGGCAGTCTTGTGGGGACTATGACTTTTAACTTGAAGGGTGACCTAACTCCTTGCAGGCGGTGGGGAGGAAGGTACAAAAATTGATGAGGCAAGACCTGAATTGGGATGGGAGGGGATGGAATTAAGGTCAGAAAAGGCAGGTGTTGAACAGGAGGAAAGAACGCGCTATGAACCTGCTCATAGCCTGAGATTTAAGGAAAGGAGGTAAGGCAAAGTTGGAGTCCTTTACCTTTGATGGCCTCAATTTTCTCAAAGAAGAAATGGCAGAATCACCAGGTAAGATGGAAGAGGACAAGGGTAATGGAGCATCTGAGGCAAGAAGTGAAACGTTTTTCTCCAGCCAGTGAGGCGAATAGGGGAGAAAACTGCTCTAGGATAGCACTGAGGGCCTGACCGGGGCAGGAGACCATAACGGGGCCATTCTGTGATTTCCTCCAGCGCTGGTCCTCTGTCTTGCTCAGGAAGGGAATGGAGGCAACAATAGCACCTCTCTAGGATCGGGTTTTCTAGGGAGAGGTAGAGCACAATCTGGGGAAGAGAGGTGCTAGGGAGAGAGTGTTCTGACGATACAATAAGGGGCCCACGCTGGGTAAAGGGGAGGAGGAGAGGCTGAAAGCCTGGCATCAAAGAAGAGAATAGATCCAAAGGGGTGGGAAAACATGGCTCAGGAGACATAGTGGCATCACTGGGCAGGGAGAAAACCCTACAGACTCTAAATTTTAAAGCCAGACGTTACTATTTTAAGACCTTCATTACAGAGAGGAGAGAGGAGAGTACTCACCAGCCAGGGACCAAGCACCATCGTGCCAGGCTTTCTTTTGTTCATGGGTTCACCCAAGACCCATCCTTTCACACACCCTTCCAGGAATTGTTTTGTGATCCACAGGGGAGAGGGGCCTACTGCTGGCAAAAATAAACTCCAAAAGAAAACATTTGAAAACAAGTCAAATATATATTTGAAAACAAAGGCAGTCAGGAAAGTCAGAAGAAGGGGGTGGGATGTGTGTGACAGCCAAGATCTGTAAGGTGATCATGATGGTACATCAGAGGAATCAAGCATCGGAGATCACTTCTGTTGGTTTAGTTCTTAACTGAGTATGTGACAGGAATGGCTTCTGGTTTGGGAGGGGCTGGTTTCCTCATTTCTTTCCATGATTCTGCACCAAAGAGGGTCCGTTTTCAGGCCAAACCCTAGCAGGGAGTGACTCCTGGAGGAGGTGGGATGTAAAATGCAGGTGAAAACAAACAGCTGTTCTATTAGGGACAGAGAGCTGCCAACCCCACACCCCAGCTGGAGGGCAATGCAAAGAGAGAAAGGATGCCTTCCACCAACAGGGCCTGATGGCAACGGAGTTCTTAAAGTCTGAGCATGGAGGAAGGAAAGAAGGGAATGCTTGGCTTTAATCATAAAGATCCAGGACAGAGAGGCAGGCTGGACCCCAGCTCAGAGAGCTCAGGGCAAACCAGAGGAAATCCAGCAAGAGGGTCTGGGCTGACCAGGATCTGTGCCCTCAGCCAGACCAGACGGCAAGAACCACCAGTCCTTAAGGAGGGGCACCTGCTATGGGACCTGCTGTGAGGCTTGATAATTTATAACCTATAAATATGTATCACACTTTACATCTAGGTCTCATTTCAGAGTGCGGACTCACTTCACCTTAACAAATCCTTTTGTCACTTTCAAAAAGTCCCAGTTTAAAGGAACCTTCTGCTATTATAAATAGACACCCAGACCCAGAGGACCTTGCCCATCAGAGGTGCTGGTGGCTAAAGAGGGCCAAACTCCTACCTGTCTTACAGAATGATGTTCTAACAGGACTGCTTTCCGTCTGGATGTGCTATGTGCACATATACCACGTCTTTCTTAGGTTTATTCTGTCATTGTTATGTGTGTGTGCACCCATGAGGAATCATTCAGTTGTTAATACAGAAGATGCAATTTTAACTTGCATAACCATTAAAGAGACTTTATTGGCCCTTGTATTCAACAAATATTTATTGAGAGCCTACTATGTGCCAGGAAGTTGAAAAGGTTGGAGATAGCATTAGCTTCAGGCAAAGCCTGATCCAGCACTTTAAACAGTTTCACCAAGGGCTTCTTTAACTCTTTGTCTCTTACTCTGACTTCCACATGTTCATTGTTAGGCTTCACATGGTCACATGATGACTATTCCACCCTCATTTTCTGCTCAACCAGCAGCTCAATTCATACCACACTGTCATGTGGAAGAGAGACTCTTCCAGCAGCTCCCTCAGAATCCCTGGGATTTCCTCTCTGTGGCCATGTGACTGACCCTGACCAATCAGAGGGGCTGGGAATGGGCTATGCTGATTGGCCTAAACCAATGAAGACCCACCCACTCTACCTCTCCAGAGCTGGGAATGGGGACAAACCCACCCCACATAGAGAAGAGATAAATTTCCCAAAGGAGGATAGGGGTGCTGTTAGCAGAGGAAGGGTGAATGCATGCTGGAAAAGGAAGCAACTAATAGCCATTATTGCATTCTATTACTATCCTAATTTCCTGGAAAGCTCTCCAAAGACAGCAACCATAGTGATGGAGAGCACAGACTGGCACTGGACTGGTTAAAATGCTGGCTTCACAATTATGAATTATGTGACCTTGAGCAAGTTCCTTAACTGTGCTTCTGTAAAATGAACATGATAGTACCTATCTCATAGGGTTGTGAAGAAGAGTAAATGAGTTAATATTTATAAATGGTTTGAACAGTGCCTGGCACATAACAAGCACTTACAAATATTTGTTAATTAAATGTGTTTTGAACTAATGGAGCATTGTACACATAGTATGGCTACAATAAGTGCTTGCAGAGTGAGAGAAGTGAACTGGGAGCACATCCCACTTCTCTCTAGACTTTCACCCCTCGCCACCTCATCTCTCAGGGCTGGTGCTTCTGTCCCGGGCTCCTTTGCTTTGGAGCTCTTGTCCCAGGAAGATGGCAGCTGGCAGGGATAAGTGCTCCCCACTCCATCTACAGTGCCACGATGAAGATGGCACAGCCCTGGAAGGCATCGTTGGAGCAGCATCCTTTCTTGCACACCCACAAGAAATCCATAGGGTGGATTCTGGGGGCCCAGCAAGGCGCTCCTGAAATAACTGATCTACCCATGCTACCATCATCCATATGACAATTTAGAGCTGGGTACCCTCCCCCCTCCCCCCGCCAGTCTGTGATTTTTCACGCTTCCCAAGCTGTACAAAAATGAACTGTAATCAGGCTAATCTATAGATAGACAGTTCCTGTTTCTGAGCATGCAGAATGAGGCTGGGTGTGTTTATACATTTGCATAAAACTGATGGATAGAGAAGGCTGCCCCCTTCCTCTCCAGAGGAGATGGGGTATCCTCCCAAAAGTGGATCCAGAAGAGAAGAGTTGAAAATAAGGGTAGTGAAAACAAAAGAATCAGAGCTGTTCCAAATATAAAGGAAGAGAAAGTAAAACCAAGATAAAGTTTATCACTCCTCTGTCTACAAGGGAAAAAAAAACAACCAAACTGACCAACAGGTGACCGGAGAGAGAGGGCATGGGCCATTGGGTTATGATCTGGCTTTCCTGATTGCTTCCTCCCTGCCATTTTCCTGTATATACTCGAGGGGAAGATGTAATAGTCTGTGTTTTCTATGTACAGGGATATTTAGATATGCAAATGAGCACAGCTTGTTAATGAGCCGGGGGTGATTACACTGCAGGGAGCTGCCAGCCTGGCTGAACAATAGGTGAAGCCAGGTGTCTGCAAAGGCGGGGGCTAGAGTCCTGGGAGCCCGGCCCTGCCCTGCCTCGGCGCTGCAGACCTGTCTGCAAGATGAATGTTGGGCCAGCTTCTTTCTTCTGTTCCTTCTAACTCCCAGGTTCCGAATCTAATGAGTCAGGATGAGAAGCGGGTGGCCAGGTAAGCCTTGGGTCTCATCAGGGAGCCGCCCCAGAGGCAGAGGCGGTGGGGCAGTCGGCGAAACACGCAGAACTGCCTGGCAAGTGTAATGGAACTGGGACGGAAGTGAGACCTGCGGAGTGGGCAGGACACTGGGTGCCTCTTTGGCCAGATTTGACCACAA
This sequence comes from Tolypeutes matacus, assembly GCA_026826555.1. NCBI lineage: Eukaryota > Metazoa > Chordata > Mammalia > Cingulata > Chlamyphoridae > Tolypeutes > Tolypeutes matacus. The sequence continues at coordinate 22,591,882 of JAKSZT010054055.1, forward strand.
GCTAAGGATGGGCAATCTCTGTGCTTTTCCGAAGTTTTGAGGTGGGAAATGGGAAGTAAGCGCCTGCTTTGGATTTCTTGAGAGAGAATGCTCACTGTTACTGAAGAGGGCCTGGACTCTGGGTGTGTTGGTCCAGACCGTGGTACCTGCGAATATCCCTAAACTCTGGCTGATGAGGCGCTGGCAGCACAGCCATCCTTCCCCTACTGACAAGACACAGGACCAGGCCTGGCACATATTACTTTCATGACCAGCCCTCGAGGGTCACCTAACGCAGGAGGCAATTACAGAAGAATTTTCTGAAAACTTTAGTTTGGCAGATAACCAGCCTGGACCTTTAGGGTCTGGAGGAGTGACAGATCCAGCCAGCTCAAGCAGGACCTGCACTGCACTTTCTGAACTGCTGTCCTGAGAGCAACGGAGCAGGACACTGCCATTTCCTGTCAGCCTCCTGGTCAACGGGACACCCAAATAAAGAAGCATGAGCTTTCCCCCAAAGTTAGATGTCTCTTTGCTTGCACTTTGAAGGACTCCCAAGAAAATGGCTTGAAACTGTCCCAAAGCAACACAAGTATTTAAATCCCCTCAAACGTCCCACATCTGCCGTGTGGATAGAGCACAACATGATGAGGACATGTCCTTCACCTTCTGTTAAGGGCATTTGACTTTGCACCATGTCACTCTGGCATCACTCAACACTGCCTATAAATATGGATGCTGTGCTAACAAGACTTATTGCTAATTTAATGGCACTGGAGTACAGGCTTGTGTGCTGCACACATACACAGAGAATGGTATTGAAAAACGAGAAAGATAATTCGAGCATAATAAATGGTAATTTGCTCCTTGCTGCTGTGTGTGTTGGGTGTTGGGAGGCAGGGGGGATGAAACAGAGTGGGGCCCTTCCAGAAAGAGAAATGTAGATAACACGTCTGCCAGGGCAGCTTTATTTTGATTCTCATATTGCTGAGGATTGAAGTTAATTCTCATTTGCCTACAGATCCTCTTCCCTGAGAAAACCTCTTGTGGGACTTGAGTGGAGGAGACAATTAGATAAGAAGTATTTATCACTGGGGCCAAATTTTAACTAGTCACAGAAAGAAGAGGCCCAGGCTCCAGAGATAAAGTGAAACACAGAATTAAAGCAATTATCTGGATCATTCCGACGGGGGGTGGGGTTGGGGGTGGGGGAGAACTCATCCTTTTTGCTTGAATGAGTGTTTGAATATCTGAATAACTCTCCCTACCCTCCATTTTGGCCTGTGGTGAAGACCCAGCCAATAGATCCAGTAGTAAAAAAGTTGTGAATATGCATAGACAGAGGACTGGAAGGCTGGGGAGGCCTGGATCCCCCTCCCCCCCACACCCCACCCCCAGGGAGTGGGCAGAGGCTGGGCCAGTCAGGACTGGGGGTTCCTTGGAGCTGGCGACAAGAAAGTAAGCAAAGCTGAAAGGGGTGTGGAAAATCCAGGTCCAAAACACCAGGAGAGCAGCCTGAAGGGAATGAGATTTGGAGGTGAAGCCTGGAAGCTAGAAGATCAAGCAAAACAATCAGGAGCGAGTGTGTATGTGTTTGTCAGGAGTTAGGAAGGGTAAAACAATTGCTTAACCCAGGGGCTCTCAAACCTGGCTGTGCTTCAGATTCACCTGCTGAGCTTTTAAATGCAGATTCTTGGGTCCCAAGGATACACCTAGAGAAGCAGACTGTTTCCTGGGGCCCTGTAGCCTCCTGGTGTGCAAACGTGAGGCCTGGAAGGTATGACTTCCTGGAAGCCTCCCCTTTTCCAAGTCCACTACTTGACATAAATGCCTGAACATATCCCATCACCTGAGGCTCATTCATTGCACACTTCATTTTTCAAATGCATATTTCCCTTGGAAGGCAACACAATAGTTTCCAAGCTTGCTATAGAAATGAAGAATAGCTAATTGTGGTAGATTTAAAATTCCACAAATTATTTGATACTCTTCCTTTCAAGAGGGGGAGCTTAATTCCCCTCGCACTGAGTATGGGTTGGACTTAGTGACTCCTTCTAACAAATAAAATATGGCAGAAGCGGTGATGTGTGACTTCCAAGACTCAGTTGTAAAAGGCAAGGCAGCTTCTTCCTTGTCCTCTCTCTTGGATCGCTCACTCTGGGGGAAGCCAGTTGCTATGTCGTGGGGACACCAGGTCCATTTATTTGAGGAAATGAGGCTTCCTGCCAGCAGCCATGTGAGGGAGCCATCTTGGAAGCAGACCCTCCAGGCGCCCTCAAACCTTCAGGGGACTGCAGCCCTCACTGACATTAGGCTGCAACCTCTTGAGGGACCCTGAACCAGAACCACCCAGCTAAGCCACTCCTGCTTCTAGCCCAGGGAAACTGAGGAAGATAAATGTTGGTTGTTTCAAGCTGCAAAATCTCAGGGTCATCTGTTACTCAGCAATACACTAATCATAGTTAATATTTACTGAATGTGTATATGTGGCAGGCTTTAACTTGTTAAAATCACATAATTATTCTAGGAGGTAGGTACTATTGTTAGCTCCATTTTACAGGTGAGGAAACAGAAATATACAAGGTTAAGTGTAGTGGACACTGTTAGTCCCCTTTCCTGGGTGGGAGCACCCATTCCCCAAGTGCTTTAAGTGTTGGTTGTTGATGACTCACAGCTACCCACTTCTCCAGAGAATTGCCCTTCGCTGAATGGGAGTAGCCTCACCTTGGAGGTTACTCATTCCTCTTCCCCCAAACTACCTGATACAAGGTGGGACTGCCTCAAGTGAATTCCCCATGCAACTCTATAGGGCAATTCACCCTCCAGAGCTCCCTGTGGGATCAGGCAAAAGCCCAACTTTAGCTGGGATTACATCCTTGCTTAGCTCTGTCCATCAACCTTATGCTGCTTCTCTTACTCCCTTTTCCTGAGACCACTCCCTCAATAAATCCAATGCATTAGAATCCCTGTCTTGGGCTAAGACTTAAGATGTTCAGTAATTTGCTCAAAGTCACTTAGCCTGGATTTGCACCCGGGCAGTCTGGCTCCAGAGACCAGGAGATTTAACAATGTCTCTGGTAGATCGACCAATACTAGTAGGTACCAAATTCTTGACTCCTATTCTGTCGTGAGACAAGTCGCACCTGGTTCGTTCTGGCTTCTTAGAGGTGCTAACCCTGCCCATTCACCTCTTGGATAGTGCCACGTACAAGCCAGCCTCCCCCACCTCCCACCCCCACACACACACACCCAGTCTTCACCCCTTACCTATTGCCCATGACAATCTGATCCAGACCCTTGTCATTTGCTTCAGCCTCCTTCCTTGAACAGGGTTTAAAGTTTCCCTCCCTTCAGAGGTCCCTGGTTCATTTCAGCCCCAAATGCCAGGGGCAGTCTCCAGAGTGAGGATGGGGAATGAGAAAAGCTTTATAGTTTACTAAGCACACCTTTATCTCACCTGAGTCTGGTCACAACTTTGTTATAGTTACATTGTTTCATAGGTAAGGAGGTGTTATTATCATTCCTTTTTTTTTTTTTTTTTTTTTTTTTACAGCTGAGGAAAGGGGCCCAGGAAACTTATCTGACCTGTCCAAAGTCCCACAACTGGATGGTGTAGATCCCAGATGGTGGGTCTCTAGACTTCAAATCCCAAATGCTTCAGTTTACAAGAGGAGACTGGCAGGAAGAAGAGGATACTAGTAAAGTCCTCCTCTTTACTGTCTACAATCCCTCATTTTAAAGTGTAGATATTTGAGGATGTAGGGGGCTGTGGGGGGAGCAGAGAGGTGGGATCAAACTTATCACCCTTCTGCCTTGCTAAGAATTGCAATAGACCTTTGATAGCATATAATATTTTCCGTAATATGCAGCAGAAAAGTCTAACAAACATTTCAGTGACCCTTTCAGATCCTTAATGATGCTATAAATGCAATCCTGGTGTGATGTATAAAGCTATTAAAATAAATGCTTTTACTAAAATAGACATTGCTATCTCTCAGCATGTGTTTACTTGCATAATGGAAGCATGAGGTTACATGAACATGCAAAAACTGAAGTACCGATGATAAACAGCAGGATGGGGATACACACAGGTGGATTAGGTGTGTGTATGTCTTGAGGGCATCTTCTAGAAAGAACTGGTCTTTCAGTCTTGAAGCTCTGGCCTTGCTTCTCAGTTTGGAAAAATGCCTCCATGGTCTGATGCCCAGTAGATGCCACTCCATCCATGAATGTTCCAATACGCAGAGAAAGCATTTCTTAAAATTTTCTCCCCAACCCTTCCTTGTGGTTCAGTTCACAAGGACAGCCCCACGTGGGTCTTGGGCATTTTTCACATTGCAGAAATGTCTGCAGGGCCCTGGACAGAAGGGTTTGGGACAAGGCAGGGGCACAGTCAGATTTGTTTACCACATCATTCAACAAGCTTTCTGGGCTATCTTGGAGGAAGCCTCAACCTAAGATCTGAATTTAATTCATCTTCTATATGACTCAGCTCTTTGGTCTATGCCACATTTGTTCATTTGTACAGAAAGAACATCTGAGAGGGAATGGAATAGGTTTCAGATGATGCCCAGGAATCGTGGGACTCAATGAGGAGCAACAAGGAAGAGTTGCACCATGTTTATCTTGCTCACTGTTAAATATTGTATATATTATAGCTCTCAAAGATATTTATGCTATAAATAAATGTCGAAGGATGGGAGGCAGAGAGGGCAGAGATCAAGCAGGGAGGAAGAAATCTAAAAACAATGAAGGAAAGAAGAGGAAGAGAAAAGGGATTTTAAATTATCTAGACCACTAGGGAACCCAGCTTCAAGTCCTGGATCCAGTGCTTAGTAGCTGAGTGACTACGTGGATTTCTTGATTTCTCTGAATTTCCATTTCCTCACTTTTAACTGAGGAAAATAATTTCTTCCTATCTTGAGGCTATTACAAGTCTAATACAAAAATACTCATGTGAAAATATCTAGAACAGTGCCTGGCATAGATTAGGTGCTCCACTCTGTCAATGATTGTTGAATGAATGAATAAAGGAAAGAACTTAGGAATGCAGGAATGGAGAAATGAAGGAATGAATTTCTGCTGTTTCCCTGAGACTTGGGGACACAGAGTGTTTTGCACAGGGCCAAGCTGGTTGCTTCCCCAGGAGCCTCAACAGAGTGCTGCCTGCCTCCTTCCTTATGTGCCAGGTTTTCATCATTTGCCATCCTCACTTAGGGGATTAGTTCCCTGGGAAGTACAGCCAGTAATACAGCCAGTCAGCCAGATGACACTGATAGCAGCAGCCAGGGTCGTCATTCCCGTGTCCCACTGACAGCCCTTCAAGGAAAAGAGGAAGAATGGAGCAGCTGAAAGCTTCCAGTTACAAGTGAATGTGTGGGTAGAGGGCAAGTGAGAGTGGTGGGCAGCAGGAGGGTGGGAAGCCAGCTTCCACTTTTTGTGCCAGCCTGTGGAACAGAGGGTCTGGTCTGGCTGTGAACCAAGAGCCCTGCTTAGATTTTAGGGACATTTTTAAGTTCTCCGATTTAGAAAACAAAATTTTAAGAGTTTACTTGTTTATTCTTTTGCACCCAATATTTTTGGAGCCTTTAAAAAGGTATTAATTAATGTAATTATTAGAATATATATACATGATAAAGAAAACTCCAACTCCACAGGTGGGTATAAATGGAAAATAGGTCATGCTCCCACATCTGACCTTCTGTTCTCCCCAAAGGCAATTACCGGTAGGAGATTTTGAAAGCCTATCAGAGATATTTTAAACCTATGCAAATATATTTAGAATACTATGTATAATCATAGCCCACTATACACTGTTCTGCATGGGGAGTGTTTTAAAAATACAATTTCATGGGCATCACCCCAGATCTACTCAGCCAGAATTTTCAAGGATTGGCCCAGGAATCTGTTTTCATAAAGCTCCTCAGGGCATGCAAATGTGCAGGTGGTTGTTGTGGGAAGGGCTGGCCCAGCTTGTGGCTTCCCTGCCATTTCTGAGTGCCCAGGCCTCCTGCTTCCAGCTCGGTTGGCTTCCTGGGGTCTCCTTGGAGCTGGGGACTCAAGTTCCCCTCTCCCTCAGTTCTTCAAATATGCCTCTGCCCTCACCATCAGCCTCAGACCACCTCCCACTCCTCCAGGTAACCATTCGGCTCCAAGGATTCCAACCACTGTGACCTGCTAGCCCTGCATGTCCTCAAAGCCAAGCCTGGCCCCACCTGTCAGCTTCTCTGGACATCTAGAACCCAATGGAATTCTCACCTTGAATCTGTTACTACCCAAAGAATGGGACATCAACTCCCAAAAGACTGATTGACAAAGCAGAATGTTACGGTGTTTCAAAAATAGCTACCAGTCGTTGGATTCCTACTGTGCACCTGGTACCTGGTTAGGCATTGCCTGCAATAGCACTCCTAGGATGGGTGTAGTAAACCCATTGGCCAGAGAAGGAAGGCAAAGTGACACTTTGAGAGGGTAAGGGACTTGCCTGGCTAGTGAGCAGGGGAGCCAGCCTGACTCTAAAATCCATACTCTTTCCTCTACCCCACACTGTCACATAGTCCAAAACCTGTCATCAGGATGGGAAGTGAGAACAGGCACATCTGCATCCAGGACGCCTCTTCCTGCTGGCAAGGTCCCTGGCAGCTTAAGCACAATCTGAAGATGAATGTAGAATGAGAGCAAAGGGAGGCGTTGCCGACGAAGCTATAGCCACACTAACCGTGACCCAAACCACTAACCACAAGCACTAACCGACCACTAACACTAAGTTCAGCCCAAACTCCTCCCTAGGGACTGAATACTGGCCTCTCCCCAACACAGCAGCCCCTCTCCCTTGGATGACGCAGGGTAAACCCTGGCAGGTTCTCTGTTTTGCCTTCTGCTCCAGCAGGGTACTGACCAACAGGAGAAAGACAGGCTCTGGAATCCATGAACCTAGGCGCACATCCCAGCTCCTCTGTTTACTAGTCCTGACTTCAGACTTCAGATGTGTCACTTCTGCCCCATCCTCCCAGGGTGACCGTGCATGGTAAATGCAGAACTCAGTTAACGCAGGTTCCCGGCTCCCTCCTGCCGATGCAGCGTTTCACCCACACTAAGTACACTTTTCTTTTGTCACATTCCAGTCCCGAGGGCTGTCTCCAGTCATGTTTATGGGACTTGGGTAATTCTTAATCTTTTCCCTGTCTGGCCCTCTCTCCCCTTTCCTTCGATCCAAGCAAGCATATGATCAGGTGCTGGCCCCAGACTCAGGGTAGATATGAAAAGGACATTGTGTCTAAAACCAGGAGCCCAGAGCTCCTTGGGGGAGGACTTCCATCTCCCATGGCTCACTAATCGGGCTCGGGGAGTCACATGAGGACCCGTGACCCCCTAGCCCAGATGACATTCCATCTTACCGCAGGCTGGACAAGCTCCTTATGACAAAGCAGCTTCACATTTTCAGCCAACTCGCCTTGCTCTGCTTAACAGCCATATTCCTGAAAAGTTGGGTAGTGTGTGAATTCACAGTCAATCCTCTTTTACTCCTAATGAGTATTATTATTTCAGGGGGTCCTTATCCTTAACTTCTATTTACTGGACTGTCTCCAAAAGTTGTGAGGCAGAACTAATATTTATTGAGCATTTACAACACAAGTTCTTTCATTTCAAGTCTTGGGAGGTGGGCACTGTTTCTATTCCCAGTCTAAAGATATTAATAATGGCTAATATTTATACACTTATATAGTGCTGTGTAGCAGGCATTGCTCTCAGCACTTTATGTTTATTACCTCATTCTGTCATTATCGCAGTCTTACAGTGGAGATGCTGCAGACGAGACTCAGAGAGGTTGAGCAATTGGCCCAGGTCACACAGCCAGCAGGAGACAGAGGTTGGGATTCAAGCCTGGGCAGTCTGGCTCCCGAGGCTCCGGACTGCTCTTTGGCACTGCCTCCCGTCGTTCCCAGAGCAGGTCCCACGTGGGATTTCAGCAACCCGCCGCTACCATCACAAATCGATAGGGTGTGAGCCAGATGAGGCCTGGCCTAGCCTCGCAGTTTCCCAAAGTACTGAAGGACAGACCACTCTGATTGATTTCTTAGCTGAGTCTTTAAATGTCAGCGTATGCGTGACCACCTCCAGAGCACGGGCAGAGAAATAAAATACGGAAGCAAAGGGCGTTCTGGTGCAAGGGATGAAACGGAGGCAGGGCAGAAGAAGAGCCACGTCTAGATCATACCCGGTGTGCGGGAGGTGGGCTTTCTGGGAGGCTGGAGGGTGGGAGGGAGTGAGAGCTGCGCCCCTGACCTTGAGCCGCTGTGAAGCCATTAACAACCTGACACCAACCCGGGAGAGATGAGTCTTAACTTGATTTAGCTCCTCTGTCCATATTGATTGGTCACTGTTAGGAACTGCTCGTTTAGGCCAGCCTGGCCGCCTGAGCACAGCTCGTCCTCATAAACGTAGCTCCCTCCCACCCCCAGAATTCACCCCGACCACCTCCTGTGGCCAGGCCCCTGGCACAGGCCTCTTGGCCTGCCCGGTGTCAGCAGTTACGGTTCTAGGAGCTGAGGGACTCGACATGCAGGAGACAGAGACAGTCCCTAATCTGGTGGAGCCTGAAAGGGGAGCCTGACAAGGAAGGAAACAAATAGATCCAAGAAGAATTTCAGATGTGTAATGTGCAAGAAAGAAAAGAAAATGAGGGGGTGGATGTGGCTCAAATGGTTGGGCGTCCGTCTCCCATATGGAGGGACCTGGGTTCGATCCCTGGGACCTCCCGGTAAAATAAAAAATGAGAAAAAAAAAAAAGAAAAGAAAATGAGGAAACATGAGAGAGACCTGTGGGAAGGGGACAGGGCCTCTCCACGGAAGTGACTTGGAGCTGAATTCTGAGTGATTGTACATGCGTTATTTCATTTCATCCTCACGACACTCTTGGGAGGTGGGCACTAGGTATCCCCAGTCAAAAGGTAATAATCATAGGGAAATGGAACCCTTCTGAGGTCTGGAGGAGTTTTCAAGGCTGGGCAAAGGCCCCGCAGCAGGAGCTGACGGTGACGGCTGTGCAGTGAGCAGCAGGGGTACGCTGTGAGCCGGGTCAGTCAGGACCCAGTGCCTGCCGCCTCGTCCCTCTGGAATAAGCGGCCTGGGCTTGCCATCGCCATCAGGACTTGACATAGGCTGACCTCTTTCTCTCCCTCCCACCCACAGCCCAGGACACAGCTTTGGATACATAGAGCCTTTGTCCTCACAGCCTGGGTAAAGGATTCCAGAGAGAAGAATCTTGCCCAACCAGGCCTTAGAAGGAGAGCCAAGGTTGGAGGCTAAGGATGGTCCCTGGGGAGGGGGACATCAAAGGAACTTCATCTTCAGGGACTGCCTAAGCCCACCTCCTCTAGCCCCAGCTCACATTACATCTCAGCTGACCACTCACTCAGCTGAAGGAGTCCTGCCCTAACTCTGTCTCTTGACCTCTGCTCCTGCTGGCCTGACATTGGCAATGACCTTGCCCCCCCCCCCATCTCCACTTACGGAAATCCCCCTCATTAGCCCAGCATAGCCCATCCTGACTCCCTGAAGCCTTTCCTGACTCCCAATCACACTGAATTGCTAGTTGTGTTTTCTAATGTTCCTCAGGCATTTTGTTTGAAGATCTGTTTGATCTTTCATTTCCTTTTGTCTTAAACTGCAGCTTTCTGCATATCTGTCTCCCCCATCACACTGCAAGGCCCATGGAGAGTGGAAATTCAAATGCTGGCTCTGCCATGTCCTGGCCTGGCAAGTCACTTAACCTTCCTAGATCTCAGCTTCCTTTGATTCCTACAGAAACAAACTCTAAAACCTGGACTCAAGTATCATAAGATTATTTGGGAGGCAATCCCAGGAAATACCAGCAGGCAAATGGGGAAGTGAGACAGGGAAAGGAAGAGCCTCAAATAGAGTGCACTATTAAGCAAGTTACCACAGTGGGCAGCTGGAGCTCACTCCTGCTAGGGAACTCTGGGAGACAGTGTAGAACATTTGATTCTCAACTTGGCTGAACACTGCAGTCACCTAGGGAGCTTTTTAAAATGCAGGTGCCTGAGTCCTACCCACAGAAGTTCAGATTAAATTGGTCTGGGAGGTGGCTGGGACATCAAGATTCTTTTGTATTGCCCAGATGATTCTAATGTGCAGCAAATTTTAAGATCACCCCAGGCACGATGATCATTTTTAAGTTATTCCAGCCAAGAGGTAAGAACACTAGGGTGTTTATCCACCAACTCTCCATCTTTGGTTGAGGATGTTTCTAGCTTGTTCTACAAGTGGTCCTAGCAGGCTTCCTTGGCAAGGGTTGTGGGATGGGCTGGGGTGCAGAGCGGGGACCATAGGTCCCTCGACCAAAAAGACAAAAAAGCAAAAACAAAAAACAACCCACAGATGTTTGCTGTAAGCATCCTTGGGAGTGCGAGTGTGACTATGGGAAGGTACTGACAGCATCTGCTACATTCTTCCTCTCTAAAAATGGGCATGATAATGTTGTGAATTTTTACAAAGAGTAGCAAATGTCCGCTAAGTGCCTGGAACACAATCGCTGCTTAGTAAATGTTGTGATTATTATCTTTGCCGTGGGTTTTTGCTGTATTCCCTCCAGCACTCGGCTGCCAGCCTGCGGTTTCGTGCATAGTGGATGCCCAGTAAGTAGCAGCAATTCTGTGAATCTCTCTTCTAAAACAGCAATGCTAGAAACCTGAATCGACAGGGCTGCTGAGACACATCACACAATTCTGCAGATCTTGAGACTCTGAACCAGCGTCTTTCACTGGATGATCTGTTATTTTTAACCTTGGCTGCACGTTGGAATCACCTGAGGAGTTGAAAAAAAATAATATGCACTCCTGGTCCCACCCCTAGAGATCTGGGTTTAATTGGTCTGGGGGTGCAGCCTGGGCATTCCGGATTTGTAAAAGCTCACCAGGAGATTTTCATGTTGCAGACTTAGTGATTAACCAAGGGCTGAGGGCGGTGTAGGCAGAGGGCTGGGGGACAGGAGAGTTGCATAATTCTCCCCTCTGCTCCTTCCTCATAGACACTTTCGAGAAGTACAACCCAAGCCTTTCCTCTGCTGTGTCCCTAGGGTTTTAGAGGCTCCGGCTTCTGGGAAAGAGGCAGGCTTGGGACCCCAGGAGGGCATGAACTCTGCTGCTCCCTGCTCTGTCGGGCGGCCACTCCCAGCCACGCAGGCACCTTCTTGCTCATTTCTGACACGTGCAGCTTCCAAGGCCCTCGCGCCCACACCCATCACCCGCAGGCTCTCGCTGGGTGTCTCCCACATGCCAGGCACTATGCGAGGCTCTGGGGCACTGAGACGTCACAATCCTCACAGTCCTCACTCCCGAGAGAAGAATGTGTCAACATCCCCCATGGAAGTCTTGCAGTGGCACACGAGGGAAGGATCATTTCTTTCTGGGGTGGAAGGAGCAGTGCCCATGAAAGGTTTTCTGGAAGAGCCTTACAGAAATCCTCTGAGGTAGGTAGGGAGTAATATGCCTATTTTATAAACGAGGAACTTAAGTCACCAGGGAGAGGGCGTAGGATAAATAGTTGCAGAGCCTTTCTGCTGTTCCAGGCAGGGTGCCGGCCACTCCATATACATCATCGGTAGCAATTATAATAGTTCACACACATTGTGCACCTACTGTGTGCCAGTGTTCATTTGAACCTCACAACACTCCTATTAGGTAGACTTTATTATTATCTGCTTTTCACAAATGAGGAGACTGAGGCTCAGAGAGGTGTAGTGACTTGCCCAAAATCACACAGCAAATAAGTGGGGGAGCCAGGATTGCAACCCAGGCAGTCAGCTCCTGAGCCTCCTCCCTTAACCATCAAATCTATGGCCTCCCACGGCCTCATTTCATTCTCACGATCCAATGAATGAGAAATTCTTTCTCTTGATAACCAAAGACAATGAAGCTCAGAGAGGCCACAGCCTGCCTCATTCCATCAGCCCTCCTCGGGCCTTGGCCCCAGCCTGCTTCCCTTGGCCCAGCCCTCCTTCCACAGCCCCACCCTTTTTGGGCAGGTCCTGGTCCTCGTAAGCATTTCCTCCCTTACTGAAGACCATGCCCCAGAAGCAGACCCTCTAGCTGTCTGCTGAGTCTCACTGGGCTCTAAACATAGCGAGGCCTCCTTTTCCACAGGCCCACTCAGGAACCCCACAGCAATCAAGTCTGGAACCACATGGCACAGAACTGACATCTCTGGCCCTATGAGGGTGGCCCCTGTTCTCAGAACCCATGGTTGGCCTGATGTTCCTGCAAGGGTGACTAGCCAGGTGCCCATTTCCATCATAGTTTTAACCACAGCTGAGGGGCACGGGAAGGGTGTGCTTTGCTGGGGTGAGCACAGCCTGGCCTGTCTCGGACATTTACCAGCTCCATGGTACCCAGCTGGGCAGATATGGCAGTATTCTGCCCTCTCCCCTTCCAGACTCAGAGCCCTGTCCCTTTGAGAAAGTCCAGAAAGGCTGCCGTGCACTCCAAGAAAATCCAGTCGCCGGCCTAAGGCCTTGTCATGAACCAAATTATGCTGACTTAATTGGATGTCGTTAGCAGTGTCAGGGAGGGGTTTGGGGGGTTGGGGAGCGGCTGCATCCACCAAGCCCCGGCAAGGGAAAGGCGGGGGCAGGACAGCCCACAATACAAAATGCTCTGCACAGCTTGTGTGAGAGAAGAATTCCTTATTGTCAGCTCTCGCCGAAATAGCCAAAGCACCCACTCACCTCTGACAGCGCCTCTGTTCTGCAAGTGGACTCCGGGCCTGCAGCGTTGAACATGGCGCCTGCGGGTGCATCTTCCCTTGTTCACAGGAGCGGTAATAACAGAGGCTTGATGGTAAGAATGAGCCCATGTGAGCCCCAACTTTCCCCCTGAGCTTCAGGGTCAAATTACAAGGGAGTCAGGAGGCCCTGTCTCTTGGTTTTGAACATCCTACTTCCTGCCTTGAAGAGACAAGCAAGTCAGGAGTCCCCCAGTTAGTAATCACATCCAGTTAATTGTTAGTGGGAAGCAGGAGACAGAGCACACGTGGTCATCAGGAGGGTCAGAACAGGTGGTACAGAGAAAAAAGCAACTACAGGAGGGATCGGAGCCAAGAAATCTTGTCCTGGCTCTGGTACAGATCGGCTGTGTGACCTTGAACAAGTTGCTTCCCTCTCTGAGCCACGTTTTCTTCAACTGAGGGAAGAGGGTGTTGGAATGAATGGTTAATCTCACTCTGTGGGTCTGAGACCCTGGGAGGAGGCAGAGGTCTGGCAGTCATTGCTAAGGTCTTACACTGTCTGTGGCTGGGGGAAAAAATAGCTCTCACCTCACATGTACTGTTATGAACGTCAAATTGATGGTTATTCATAAAATAAAATTACAATCTTTGAAAGCAGTCACTGAATTCATAACAATTTTGGTCATTGTTTTCTTAATCAAAAGACACTAAAGTAGGGAGGCGGCTGTGGCTCAATCGGTGGGGCTCCCGTTTGCCGTGTGGGAGGCCCTGGGTTCGGTTCCCGGGGCCTCCTGGTGGGGGCGGGCCCGCCTGCGCGGCGTGGTTGGCTGACCCGGCGAGCGCGGGCAGCGGGGGGGGGATGGATGAATAAATAAATAAAATCTTTAAAAAAAAAAAAAAAAAAAAAAAAAAAAAAAAAAAAAAAAAAAAAAAACAAAAAAAAAAAAAAAAAAAAAAAAAAAAAAAAAAAAAAAAAAAAAAAAGACACTAAAGTGCAACAAGTTTTCACATATGGGGTTCTGTGGAATGACTGGATGTTGAGAGAGTCCTGAAAAGACAAGAAGCCGTTCTTATGCTGACATTTAATGATTCTATATTTTCTAATCTCAGGAGGGAAGAAAATAACTTGTTAATTTTTTTTTTTTCTGGAATGACGGTGAATTTACCTTTAAATCTGTTTGCTTTTCATAAAGGATGAGAATAAGGAGGCAGATTCTATAGAAAGACCTAACAGAGAAGACAGAGTAGTGATTTCCTCTGAAGGGCTGGAGAGGGCACGAAGGAGAGAAGTTGGAAATGTTCTAGATCTTGATCTGTTAGTGGTTACACGGGTGCACACCTTTGTAAAAATTTATCAAGATTTTCACTTAAATTTTATGTGCTTTCCTGTATGTATATTATACTCTTGATAACATACGTTTTGAAAGGGAGTAAGCCATTGGTTCAAACGGGTGCAAACACCACCATCACAGGCAGAGATGCACCACATCTTTCCTTTGCCAGGTTGTTAGGTAAGTCTGTACCTTGGTTGTACAAGCAGGGCAGGATCTGTTCTATCCTGAAATAATGCTGGGTAATGGACCATTTGTTTGTTCATTTATTAAAGAAAAACACATGGGGCACCTTCCATGAGCCAAGCCCTGTAAGGCCCTGGGGTACAGAGAAGGTCCCTGACCTTAGGGAGCTACATCCACCATCCCTACCTCACTGGCCCACCTACCACATGCACAGTCAAGTTCTTTTTTAGTATGTATATACTGCTCCTTGTCAGACCTGGCAGTTTTTCATTTGCTGGTGGTCATTGCATATGAAAATTGTGTGGAGGTTGTGAAGAGCATTTTGTTTTTCTGCGTAAGTGATTTACTTTTCTTCTGGCAGGTAGTTAGTATGGAGCAGGGATAAGGTGAATAGAGGCTGGCCTATTTTCTGATTTGCTAAGAGGCTGAAATGGAAGCCTTAGCTCTTTACTTGGTAACTCCCTCTCTGCTAAACTCCAACGTTTGTCCCCTTGACACCAGAAGACCACCAAGTGCTGGGACTGGTGATAGTCAAGTTGTTTTTCCTTGCCTAGCTTCAATCAAAGTCCTCTCCTCTTGCTACATTCTCAGCAGAGGTCATCTTAAAAATCCCGAGAGGGCACATTGTGAAGCTCTGGCTAGATGATCATTAGTTGGTAGAAATCCTTTTCCTCAGGTAAAACCATCTCTATTCCTTTATAAACCTTTTCACTTTTCATACCTGATCAGAGAGCACTTTGGTCTAACACTAACAAGGTGTTATTGCAATTTCTCTGTTTATGCCTCTCTTGCCCGAACTCCTTGGGGACAAGGACGTGCTATATTCATCTTTGTATTGATTATATTTATTGATCACCCAATATGTGCACAGCCCAGTGCCTGACCCAGAGTAGATGCTCATAGTGTGTTTAATTGGATGAGTAGATGAGCTTATAAATGGATAGATGGCTGGGACAGCAATAAGCCCAGAGTAGTTAAATGACAGCCTGAGGGTCACACAGCAAGTCACTAGCTGTGGACTGGGAAGAGCTCCTGTCCACAGACTTAAGTCCACATCTCTTCCCTTTGCAGACAAAAGTCACACCATAATAATTCCCATCTGACCCTTTGAAGAGGTGGGTTTGATATACACCTGCCATCAGGTAGCAAAAATATAGGCCTTCAAATTTTATTGCCTTTTTATCTTTCCTGGTGACACAGAGAAATATCACCCAAAACATTAGCCATTACCTTGAAGATACATGTTCTAAAGACTTGAGGATAGCGTGTTTTCTAATTTGATAAGTCAGGGTGTTTTCTGCCAAGCAGGCCCAGGGGTATCATCAGGACTGGGGCTGATTCAAAAGCACAGTTGAGCTTTCAAACCTCGTGTTCCTTTCCATCAGCACCCTATCACACACCTCCTCCCTGAGCCAGTTCCTGTCCATGTATAATTGATAGACTTAATTTCAGTAGATTAATCTCTGCCTCATTCACAGAGCGGTGAAGCAAGGAGAGCTCCTTCTTATGTTTTCCATGTGCATTCCCAAAGATTTCATTCTTTTTGCCCTAGGGAATTATTTTTTTAAAAAGACTAATTCCAAACACCCTCATATTTGTTAAGTTTTAAGGAATGGGTGGCATGGTGGGTATGCATGATGATTTCTGTTTAAGCAGGAGGTGGTTTCTCCCAGACATGCTAGAGAGGAGACCCAATGCTTAGGAATGGCCATCCATTTGGGGGTGGAACAGGGCTGTGGGGAGAAAGCCAAAGCCACCGTCCCCTGGTACCAAGGTCAGTGCCCACTGATCTCTGACCCAAGTGTAGTTCCCCATCCCCTGTGCCCCCACAGTCCTCCTCACATAGCTTAAGGAGGTTTAAGGAGAGAGGTGTTTGGCTGCTGCCCTGAAGAACACAAGAAAACCACCAGAAAATATTAGAAGCTCTTGTCAAAACTTAATTCCCACAGTATCTGTCTCTGTTGCTCGTCTGTTTCTCCATTTTTCTGCCCCGTTGCCCCCTGGGAGAATCTAAGTCAGCTCTGGCATCTCAGAGTTCTGAGAAACCACCTTGATGGTCACTGAATCCGTCTCCCTCCTCTCCAAGGACATGTGTGTCTCTTTACACCAGCAACTTCACCCTGGAAGCCAAGCCACAGCCTTCCTTCAAAAAGTTCTTCCTGGCTGGGCAGCATGGCAGATTGTACTTTCCCAGGTGGCTGCAACAAGATCTCCCATCTCACACGTTCTCCTTACAATGAGACATTGACAATTCTCCCACAGATAGATGTGGTCTAAGTTTCCTTCGCTTGAATCTAGGCAGACTTGTGACTAGGGCGGAAGTAACGTTTTTGCTTCTGTGTAGTTCTCTTGGAACTCTCATTCTTGAAACCCAGCCACCATGCTGGGAGGCAGCCCAGACCCCATGGAGAGGCCACGTGTGGGTGGCTGAGTGGCAGCGCCAGCTGAGATCCCAGCCGACAGCCAGCACCAGAGCCAGTCTAGTGAGTGAGGAAGCGTTTGACGCCGCTCTGGCCCTTGTCACCAAATGTCGGCAAGAACTGCTCAGCCAAGCCCAGTTAACCTGCAGAACTGTAACTGTTGTAAGCCTCTAATTTGGGGGATGATTTGTTTTGTCACAATAGATAACTGAATCAAACAGGGTTAGCAGAAAAGGTGGAGACAAAAATGGACTTCCAGCAACTTAAAAGGCACCACATGTTTATACAAAATCACAGGCAAAGGAGTGCTGGCCACCCCAAGTCCTCCTTCTCCTAGCAGATGGGTGGGAAGGAGGAAAGGCTGTGGGGAAGAACAGAAACATCAATCGAGTACCTGCCAAATGCCAGGTACATGACTTATACAGATGGGGAAACGGGCCCAGAGAGGTTAAGTGATTGGCAAAGGCTACGCTGCTAATAAGTGGCTGTTTGTGAAGTGAGGCCTGCATAAATAGCCTATGGCCAAGACCCATGTGGGAGGTGGAAGAGATGCTCACACTCCACTTGTCTTCTCTCTGTAGCCTTTTTCTTTTCCCCATGGCTCAGAGGGCAGGTTGCACAGCCCAGGGTTTCTGGAACAAACCCCCAGTTTGCTTCTTTCCGGGAAGGGTGAAAGAAGGGAGAGGGTGACTGTGGGCTGAGCCCAGGACCCTGCTGGGGTTGGGCTCCTGGAGATAGGCTAGTCTTCCCTGCTGGGTGGGGGTCACCATCCTGTCCCTCCCTTTCCCACCAGGGACTCCGGGCCACCTCTTTTGCCCTCTGCCCTCTTGAGGGTGCAGCTCCCTGCCAGGGCTCCTGGTTGTTCCTCCGGGCCTGGCTTGGTCCCATCCTGCCTGTGTGTGCAGCCTCTGCTTTCAGTTCCTGGAGCAGAATCAATGCCATCACCACAGAGGAACAGCCCGGCAGGGTCAGCAGGCTTCTCTCTGTACCTCTGTCCTCTCCAAGCACAGCTGTAATCAGAAATAACCTTCTCCCTCACCCCAGGCATTTGAGGAAGGCTGCAGACCCTGAAGCTATACCACCTTTCTCTTGTGCACACACACTCTCTCTCTTTTTTTAAAGGTACCTGGGATTAAACCCAGGACCTCGTACATGGGAAGCAGATGCTCAACCACTGAGCTACATCTGCTCCCCAGTGAGAGTTGTGGGGTTTTTTTTTGTTTGTTTGTTTTGTTTTTAGGAGATATTGGGGATCGAACCCAGGACCTCATACATGGGAAGCAGGTGCTCAACCACTTGAGCTACATGCACTCCCCTCTCTTACTGTTTTTTTTCTTTACTTGCTCAAGTCCTATTTTTTCAAGATAGAAGGAGAAGAAAGCAAGCATGGGCAGAAGCTCACACTGACCGAACATCTACCTGCCCCAGACACCACATAATTCACATTCATCATTTTCTTTAATCTTCATGACAATACTAGGAGGTAATATAATTACCCCTATTTTACAGATGAAGAAACGGAGGCAAATAACCTTCCCCAAATCACACAGCTAATGGGATTTGGAGCTAGATTTCAAATGCAGCCAAACCAGTGCTCTTTCCACTGCAAGTTTTGCTCTCTTCTTCCTTCCTGGAAAGTGAAATCCTCTTGCCCTTGAAGAATATGGGACCATCCCAGGGCCAGGAGATAACCCCATCTCCACCACTCAAACATCATGCATGGAGCTAGGACAATAAAACCTGCAAAGACCAGAAGCAATTTACTCAATGAAATGTATCTGAGATGCCTGTGTGGTTCTTTGCTTTTGTCTGCAAGCAACAGGGCTTCAGATACTTGGTTCTGTCTGGAAAGAACTCATTCCGGAACCTGCTGCCTGCCACAACCGTGCCTCCCAAAGTGCAGACCAATACAAAGGAGGAGCTCATACTCCTTCCCCACGCGTCTGACCCTGCCAGGCACTGAATTCGGTTTCTGCTAGGACCCGTGATAGCCTGGGTGCAAGACCTCGTGCTACTTAACGGTCCTATGATCTCTTGCAAGTTACTCGACCTCTCCTTAGCTCAGTTTCCCCATTCACCTCATAGGGTTGTTGTGAGGACTCAATGAGTTAGTACCTGGAAAGGCTCATTACCTGCCTGACACCTAGTACGATGGCTATGGATGTTGTTTCTGGTTTGATCTGAACACGGCCTGAGCCCACATTCTCCACACCCAGAAAGAACCCTTCCCAGGGCTGCAGCAGCCCCTCCCGGAGAGCACACTGACCAGCCCTCCCAGCCCATTCGCCTCAACAATCACCACTCAGAGAACCTGGAAGCCCTTTGACATCAAGGAAGACTTTCTTTGAAAAGTGCCAGGCACGGGAAGCGGCTGTGGCTCAATCAGTAGGACTCCCGTTTACCATATGGGAGGCCCCGGGTTCGGTTCCCCGGGCCTCCTGGTGAAGGCAAGCCCGCCCGCATGGCGTGGTTAGCTGACCCAGCGAGCACAAGCAGCAAGGGGGGGATAAATGAATAAATAAATAAAATCCTTAAAAAAAAAAAATAAGTGCCAGGCACAGCCTGAATAACTCACAGGCCAGCTGTCTCCCCTGCTTCCCTTCAAGTGGCATCAACTGCTTCACCACCTTCAGGCCTCACCCTGAACCCTCAGATAATTTCCTTAATTTGCCTGTGCCTGGCTAGGGGCAGCCTCATACCCAGCTCTTCAGGGAGACTGGAGAGAAGCAGCTGCTCATTCTCACACCTCCTCCCCTCCATCAGGATATGAATCACCTCATGAAAAGGGGGACTCTACCGCCACAGGGTGAGTTGGTGACCTCATTGCTTGGTTCACTAGGTTCCAGGCATCCCAAAATGCCAGTGACCTTTTCTTTCCCTCTGATGTGTTGAGCCAAGCTTCCGGCGAAGGGTTCTCTCCCCCAGCCCCTGGCCCAGTGACAGAACCATGTCAAGGGACTCTAGATTCTAAACGGCACAAGTTAGAGTTCACTGCATGTGTTCGCGGTTTTCTCCTATCAGTGCATTGACGGTTGATAGCAAAGCCAAGTTCAAGCCTGGTTGATCCAAGTTGCAGAAGTAGAAAACTGATTCTACATCCCTGCCTCTCTCCTTCCTTTTTTTTTTTTTTTTTTTAAAGATTTTATTTATTTATTTATTTATTCATTTATCCCCCCCTTGCTGCTTGTGCTCGCTGGGTCAGCCAACCACGCCGTGTGGGCGGGCTTGCCTTCACCAGGAAGCCCCGGGAACCGAACCCGGGGCCTCCCATATGGTAAACGGGAACCCTACTGATTGAGTCACAGCTGCTTCCCTCTCTCCTTCCTTTAATTCACCCACCCTGAAAGCGCCAAGGCTCCACAATCCACCCATCCACCTTTTTCCCTGTCCATCCGCTCCTGGTATACAGCAGTGCACGTCCATCCCCTATTCTCTTCTCTCAACTGACATAGCTTTGTTCCCATATCAGAACTTTTTAATAAGGCATTTGTTGAGCCCCTATCAAGTAGCAGGCCAGGTACTAAGTTACTGGCATTCATTATTTCATTTAATCCTTAAAAAAAAAAAAAAAAAGCCTGGGGGCTAGGGACTATTATTAATTCCATTTTATAGATGTGGAAACTGAAGCTCAGAATGGTCACAAAACTTGCGTGGATTCCATATCCGCTTACTAGGCGTGCCAGGGTTTGAATGGGGTTTGCCCACCTCCCGAAGCCGGCTCTTCATAACCACTCTGGGTTGCCCCCTCTCACTTGGCCCTGCAGTGCTGCTTTCTCCTCCCTGCAGGCTCATCTGCATGCCAGCTCTGCCCTCTCTAGTGTCCAAGGCTGACCGGTATCCACCACGGCTCCAGGCAGGCACCTCTTAGCTTCCCTAGAGGACTCTCTATGACACATTCGTTGGCTGGTGTTGCCAGTAACACCAAAGTGAAAGGCCTGGAATAGCCCTACCAATGGCCAGATTCAAATTCGGACATGCTGGCACCAGGATCCAAGCACTTAGCTGGTCACATAAACTCAGAAGGCAAGGAACTCATAGGGCAGTGTTTTCCAAAGTGTGCTCTGTGGAACCCTTTCCTCAAGAATGCTACACCAAAAAAAAAAAAAAAAAGGTCCATTGTCACAAAGGTTTGGGAAAGCATTATATCCTCTAATCCCTGCCTAAAGGTTTATGTCTTTAGCAAATGAGAAGTCTGAGAAGTCTTTCAGTAAAGAGATCTGTTTCCCTTTATTTAACCCAGTATTTAATCCCAGAACTCTTTCATCCTTTTTAGGTTCCATGGAATTCATGTTCTGCAGAGCAGACTGTGGGAAACTGTTCTGGTGCCTGCACCCTTGTCTGAACTGGGCCAGGTTCATCTGCAGATGGCCAGCCTACAAGCTCTAAACACGCACTGCAGAGGCAGTGCCGCGGGGGCCAGTAGCACGTGGCCTGGACTCATGCATCACAGTTTACTCTCCTGCTGGCAGGATCCTCTGGCCACCTCTCTGACCCCGGGACTCTGGAGCCAGCTGCCAGACCAGCCCAGGGCTGGCCGCCCTCGACTTAATCCCTTGCCGGCCACGTCACAACAACCCAGGCAGACCGGTTGTGTGCTCCCTGCCAGAGAGGACATGCGGTGGAGTGGGGGGGGTGCGGGGTGACAAGCCAGGCTGGAAGGGGAAGCACTTCCTAAGGCACCGCTTGAGCAGGGCCGTGTGCTGGGGAATTGGCCTCTGTTTGAGCAGAGGCGTCCGACAGCTTGCAAGGAGAAGAAACAAACAGCTCCCAAGCACAAAACGCCTTCACAAATGTACAGTGTGAGAAAGAACCCACCTGTCTCTCCACCTCCCCACCCACCCAGGTAACACCTGCGACAGCAGCAGCAGCCTCCGCCTTCTCCGCCCCCAACTGCCAAAGTCATGTGAATGCTACCAGCCTTTGCCTGTTGGCTCCTAAGGACAGAGTCAAGGTAACTGGTATGTTTTACCCAGGTGCAAATCCCAGAACGGGAGAGCAAAAAATAGTACTGACTGTAAGGGATCCAGAATAGGGCAGGGTAGGGGGTGGGGTGAAATCAATACAACCTTCTACTTCCTCAGGAAATCTGCCTTCTCAAGCCAGGCACCATCTTAAAAGACCTGGGGTAATTTAGTCTGCACCTGAGGACTCTGTGCATTCATCCACCTAAAACCATGGGCAGCCTGTGGCTCTGTTGAATGGGTGCACGTGGGCATGGAGCACTGTGTATATGTGTGTGTCGGAGGAGTCAAGAACACGGGAAGAAGCCAGAATGGAAAGGTTTGGTTAGACAGCACTGCCTAAAAAAGATACATATTTCCCAAGATTGATAATTAACCTTGGCATTAATAACTGCTTGCCTTTCCACAGCTTCCCGTCCCCGGAATAAGTCCCCCCGCCCCTCCCCCCCAAATGTATAGCCCCTCTCTTAGAATGCCACACTCTATGGTAAGCATAGGACCGAAAGAATAACCAGAGGGCAAAGCAATTATCCATTTCCCCAGGCTGAAATGCCAACCTCTTAGTGCCTTGATAATTTACTCTGTAAAGTCGCAGGCACCTTGGCTCAGAGTCACTTTCCAAGTTTATTTAAAAGTCCCTGAATTCTGCTGAGTCTGATTTCACTCTACAAACAGGACAAAAAACAATAAGGTCTTCAACACTTCATTGTTTGGTGCTAAATGTCACCCGTGATACTTATTTAAAAGCCTATAATTATAATACAACTTGTCTTTTCCACAAAGCTTCCAATTACTGGTGTACAGAATCCACATCTTTATTGTTTCACTGTGAGTCTTGGGTGCAGCAGACCAAAAATTATATCACTGGGTGCCATCCCTTCTCCACCATGCTTTCATGTTTCCACAGAGACCTCTGAACTCTCAGACCCAGCCTCGTGGTGCTTGAGGAAAAGTTGTGAAGGTTCTGAGCTTTAAGGGGAACATAGAAGAAATGGAAATTCCAAGACTGAAAGGAGCCAAAATTATATCACAATCTGTCCAATTCTGAACCTATGATCGCATCATCTGCTCTGTCCTCCTCTTCTCCCCCCGCCCCCCAGCTGCATCTCCTCCTGTGTCCTATTTGGTGAATGTTCCACCCTCCGCCACTGGCTCAAGTCACAAATATGGGGCCATCTGGGATTGTCCATTTCCCTCACCACCACTCCCGTAACAGAGCGAATCAGAACCCTAGGTTCTTCTGCAGCGGCACAACCACCACCTTCCTTCTCTCCCTTGGCTATGACAAGCCCCTAAGTGGTCTCCTTACCCCAATCTTGCTTCCTTCAATCTATTCTCCATCCTCTTGCCTGAAGGATCTTACTAAAGAGCAAATAGGATCGTGTTCCTGCTCTGCTTAAAGCCCACAGGTTCACCAGATAACATTCTAACCCCACCCTTGGCCCCCAAGGCCTGTTATGATGGTCCCAGGCTGCTTCTCCAGCTTCTTTTCTTGCCACTCCCTCTCTCTTATCAAATGTCGAACTACTCGTAGTTCCTAGAACACACCAGGCTCTTTCATGCCTCTGGCCTGTGCACATGTCATTTCCACATTTTGGAAAAAAAGGCCATCTTCTTTCTCCTGGCTAAGTCCTATTCATTCTCCAAGACTCAACTCATGCATAACCTCCTCTGGAAGCACTAAGAAGCCTCTCCAACCCCTCTTCTTCCCCAGGTGCTCACATAAATACATGCAGCTCCTTCTGTCTTAAACTTATCTTTCTGATATATGGTAGAGAGTGATGCAGACCCCTAAGCAACTCCTGACCACAACTGAGGGGCTACCTACCCAGTACCCATTCTCCTCTTTCTCTTTCCTAACAGAATCCCTATTTGTTCTAATATCCACCCTTCCCCAAATAGCCCCCAGCCTCAGGGAAAGCTGACTAGACCTCTGCTCCAGGAGTGGGTCTGGTTGGTCCAAGGGTAATTCCATTTCCCTTCACAAGGATGTCGTGTGACACAATTCTGGCCAATGAGATATGCGGTTTCTTACCTCTTAAGAGAGAGCCAGGGCGAATATTCTCACTGTCCTGATTTTGTGATAATCAGGGTAGGCTAAACATTCGCTATATTAGAAACTATACATGTGTCCCCAGACCTAGTTTTTCTCTCTGGGTCTGGTTTTTAGAACGCTGGTGATAAACTAAGCTTGATTTATTATATGACCATCCCGTATAGGAAAACACTGTACCTTTGGGTATCTTTGGTCAACCTTAAGAGATACAGCAGGGGGACGGATGTGGCTCAAATGGTTGGGCGTCCATCTCCCATATGGAGGGACCTGGGTTTGATCCCTGGGACCTCCTGGTAAAAAGAAAAAAAAGAAAAATATAGAAGGCGTGTCTGCCACCAGTCCCTGCGAGCCACGCAGCAAGATAATGACATAACAGGAGAGTGACACAAGGGAGAGCCAAAACAAGATGCGCTGAAAAACCAGGAACTAAGGTGGCACAAGCGCCTCTCTCCCATATCAGATGTTCTGAGGATCGAATCCCAGTGAAGACAGGAGGAGAAGGATGAGAAGAGAGGGCAGGAAACAGACAGAGTCACCCAGCGAATGGACACAGAAACGGCAAAAACAGGGGTGTAAAAATGGATAAAAGTAAATAAATAAATAAATAAATCCTTTAAAAAATGTATAGGGGAGGAAGATACAGACTATAGTTAGTAGTGATACTTTGACAATGCTCTTTCATGATTTGTTAACAAATGTTTCACAACAATGCAGGGTGTTTGTGGGGAGGGTGATATGTGGGAGCCCTGTATGATGTTATGCGTGTTTGTTTTGTAAGTTCACGATGTTTACTGAAGACTTTTAGTTTATGTATGTTCATGTATGAACGATATACTTCAATAAATTGTTTAAATAAATAAATAAATCAGAGGGGAAAAAAGAGAGAGAGCCACAGGCGAGTCGGCCTCTCTTCTTCTACATCAGGGACTCTTAAGCTTTTTTTTTTTTTTTTTGTATTAGGTTCCCTTTAGCAATCAGATGAATTTTATAGACCCCCTTCTCAGAATATTTTAAATACGTAAATTAAATTATATGCAAACAATTATAATGTAATAATTGTTAAAATATTAAAACAACATATTTATGATGTACTAATATGTGCATTCAATATGTGTGACCAGTGGCTGGTCTAAGAACTACTGTTAAGTTCAAAGTAAGATTGAGCATAAACATTAGTTCATTATATCTCCACAAGTGTAATGTTAAATGAAAATACGTGTGATTTCCATTGGTGACAAAGCCAGAGAACACTAAGCCCGCTGTGGTTTGTTGCCTACATTCATAATTGGAGAAAATGTCAAATTTCAGTTAGAAGGTCAGTGATATAATTCTTTTTCCCAGATTCATGTACCCCATGAATTTGTCCATAGATCCCAGATAAGAATCCTTGCTATGAACTTTTTTTTTTTTTTAAGATTTTTTTTTTTTTAATTTATTTATTCATTTATCCCCCCCTTGCTGCTTGTGCTCGCTGGGTCAGCTAACCACACCGTGCGGGCGGGCTTGCCTTCACCAGGAGGCCCCGGGAACCGAACCCGGGGCCTCCCACGTAGTAAATGGGAGCCCTACTGATTGAGCCACAGCCGCTTCCCTGCTATGAACTTTGTACTCTCTGGCTGTGATGGCTGGAACCCCTGCAGTCATACTGCTATCAGCCTGAGGATGAATCAGTATGGAGGTTGGCAGAGCAGAGAGATGAAAAGAACCTGAGTCCTCAGTGCTGTTGCTGAGGCTCTAAACCAACCAATCCCAAAGCCAAGGGATTTCAGTTATGAAAAATAATCAAATTCCTTATTAAGCCCATTTGACCCAGAGTTTCTGTTAATTTGGCTAATTTACAGGGAAGGAAGTGTGCTTAACTTTGTAAAATAGGCGGTATCACAGGACTAGATAAATGAGGTATCTACACTGAGCTCCCGATTCAAAAGGAAGTCCCTCTCCTGACTAAAAGCAGTTTAAACCACCCCTACAATGTTTGCAGTGCAGGAGAACACTGACCCCACAGAAGGACCATAAGCACCAAACTCTGGGGTGGGAGAGACCGAGAGGAGCAGCACCGCCACAGCGCCATTTTGCAAAGCATCTTAGTTGGAGGTGGTGTCTTTTGTAGAAGGCAGGTGACAAGAGCTCTTTTCCTAACCCCTGCAGTTTAAGCACAGCTGGGAGCAGTAAAACGGGTCCTGACTCACAAAGCTGACACCCCTCACTCACAGCATGGGGCAAGAACAGTGGGACACACCAAAGAGCAGCACTACTCAAACTCAGTTCTCCAAAAGAAGCATCAAACTTGAGAGTGCAGCAGAAACACCTTGAGCAGGCATGGGACACAGAGTGCTGGGCGCTATCCCCAGAGGTTCTGATTCAGTAAGTCGACAGTGGGCCCTAAAATTGGCATTTCTGACAAGTTGGGGGCTGTGGGGATGCTGCTAGTCCAGGCACCACTCTTTGAGAAGCACTGGTCTAGAGGATCCCCAGTGGCCGGAATGACTCCCTCAGCACAGTGGCCGATGATCCCACTTAGAGAAGAGAGACTGGCCTTAAAAGTTCATTAGGTATTAAGCAATTGGTATTAGGTATTGAGCAATTGATCTAGTTCTCTTTTCCAAGTTTGGTTTGAGCCAGACACAACGAATCTTTAGCAGTGGAATGCGGGAGCCAGCTCGTACTGGCGTACAAGAGTAACTCTTCAATTTTCAGGAATTTTGCAAGCTGGTTATTAAATACAGTCATTATTTTTCAAACAAAATTTTATACACTTATAATTAAATAAATCACATTAAAAACGAAGGTAATAAATATTCAAAACTCAGTACTTCCTATGTATTTTACTACATTTTATTATCTAGGCTCTTGGGGTTATTTACATCTACTGTAGCTGTGTGATGGAAATAGTATATAATGATGTGCTACTGCATATCTCTTCCCAATTCCACATTCAGTAACTTCACGTGAAATCTGCCATGGTGGGAGTATTTACACCATGGAAATCCACAAAAGCTACAAATCAGGCCTTGATTTATTGTTTTGTTGGTTGTACAGCCTGAAGAAAATGTTAATGAAGATTAAATTTAAATGCATGTTGTGTCTATAACTCTATAACTGTCACATTGTGACTAGCACAAAACATTGAGGAACTATTCTTCTGGCATTCAACACCAACTATCTGATTTAGCAAAGAAGTCATTATGTCATTGACAAACAAGTGAAGTTCCAACATACACCTTCGTTGTTTCTCTTTCATCTTACTCCTTAACGTAAATGAGAATATCAACCAACATTCACACTGGAACAAGAATATCAAACCAACATTCATGTCAGAACTCTACTATCATTAACGACAGGAGCACCTTCTTTGCTGAATGGGATAGTCATCAGCATCTGTTCACAGTCTTTTGTCCAAATCATGGCCGAATTGCAAACTTAGCTTGGCCACAGACCTAAGAGTTCTGCACAAAATAATGAAAGTGTTTTGTGAGAATCGATTGGCTATGTGGAATTTATAATAAATTATTGTCTATTTTATTATCATCCATAAATTGTGCGCCACACATCCTTTTAGCAGGAAAATCTATAAAATTTTATAATAAACATATGCAAGTTCTATAAAGTTTATAGTAAACCTGTTTTTTTTCTGGATAGCCAGTTATTGAACATTTAAAGCACTGTCTTTCAGTCATCTTTGTATCCTGAATGGGGGGGAGCCCTACCCGATAATTAGGGTTAAGATTCTGTTGCCCAGAGTAGGCAGAACTGGGTGAGTAGCCCCTTATAGAATTCTATTTTACCAAGCTTATTTCTTTTGAATGTGACGCCTGTGACAACAAAATCCTTCCCACCTGTACTTTTCCTTGAGTGGGGAAACTGGCTCTTTTCGTCCTCCTCTATGCAGCTCAGTGCACTTCCCTAGGCAGGGGATGCCTTGAAAGTGGCAAAACTCGATAAACTGGTCCACACCCAGCTTCCCAATGGTTCACAGCCCAGCCTTCTTTTCTTACAAATTTACCATGACACAAAAAGTAGGTGACTCAACGTGGAATCTCTCCATGAAAACAGAAATGGGAATGGGATCTCCCTTTCCTCATCAGAGGCCCAGGGTACTGGTGTGTCACCCTTAAGGAGATGCTGAGCAGCAGGCAGTGGACTGGGACCAGGCGGACAGAGGGTCTTTCTAGAGTGATGGAGATGGTATAAGGCCACACTTAGTCACAAACACCCCTGAGAACTCCCAGACATGCCAGAAAGGAGAGGTCCAGGCCTGGAGTTGCTCAGTGGGGTTATCCAGCAGCAACGTGCCTGCCTAATGACTGATGAGACCTTGTTTGTACCTCATTTGTCAAGCTTCACCCTCATTTTGCTGATGAGAAAACCCGTCTCAGATAGGGAGGTGATTCAGCCAAAGACATCACATGGGCAGTCTGATCAGGTGCCCTGGAAGTGTCTCTCACTGTTTCCTCCAACCTCTGCTTTAGGCAGGCTCTGTCCTTTAAAAGAGCAAGGGGAAGAAGCATCAGCTCCTTTAAAAGAAACACACAGAGCCAGTTGGCATGTCAAAATACAGCTTTTTTTTTTCTCTTTTTAATTTTACATTTTACAGGTTCTGGGGAGGAAGAAGTGTGGGGAGAGGGAAACAGCCACACCTTAGGGGAGTCCAGGGTGAGGGTGCCCCAGACGGACTATGCCCACAGCTTTTATGCACTGGACATCTTGTCCCGTCATCCACCTGTTCCATCTGCCTCCATCTGGCACTCCAACTAGAGTGCAAGTTCCTATAGTCAGGGAACCTGATCTACAGGGTCTTTGGAGCAAGAATTGAGTTCAAATCTTCATGCTGCTATTTAATAGCTTGTCACACTGGGGACATGCATTAAATAGAAAAAGAAAAGGGGCAAAAAATTATTCAATGCTTTGTATCAGTTAAAATCTTTTTAGTTGTAAATTACTGAAATTCAACTCTGGATTAAGCAAAAAGAGAATTCATTAGCTCAGCAACCAAACCATTTTAGAACAGATCTTGTTGGCTTCAGGTGTGGTTTGATCCAGGGCACCGAATGATGTCTTCAGTACCCATTTTCTCTCTCTCCATCTCTAGATTCCATTTTCTCAGTGTTGGCTCCATTGGCACATGGTCCCTTTACTCAGGGTGGGAAGATGGCTGCCCAACACCAGCTGTAATGTATGTATAAAGAGAACAATTGTCTCTTTGTAGGACACACAAATCCCAGGATTCAATTTGATTGGACCAATCTGGGTCACATGTTGTACCCCTGAACAAATTACTGTGACTATGTAAATTCAGAGCACTGGTTGGCCATGCTTGAGTCACACGTTCCTCCCCTGGACCAAGGGACAAAGCCTTGCCAGAAGCACATGGGCTGCAAGTACACAAGGGTACAGTTCCGCAAAGAGAAATTAAGGGACAGTTACTGAAAGGGGCAATGGATTCTGGGTAGCCAAAAAAACAACAAATCCCTCCTACACTTACTATCTGCCAGGCCCGTGGCTCATTTTTTTCCTTAAACTTACACAACACTATAACTTAACCTACAGAACCTCAGTTTCCTCTTTTGAAAACGAGAATAATGATACCTAATAAGAATAGCTACGGGGAGCGGATGTGGCTCAAATGGTTGGGCGTCCGTCTGCCATATGGAGGGACCTGGGTTCGATCCCCAGGACCTCCCGGTAAAATAAAAAATATATATATAGAAGGTGCATGGGCTGCCAGGCTCTGTGTGCCGGTGAGCCGCCAGGCCCCGGGAGCCATGCAGCAAGATGATGACGTAACAGGGGAGAGACAAGACGAGATGCTCCAAAAGCTCCAAAAACCAGGAACCGAGGCAGCGCAGGTAGCAGAACACCTCTCTCCTACATCGGAGGTCTCCAGGATCAAATCCTGGTGAAGACTGGAGGAGGAGGATGAGAAGAGAGGGCAGGAAACAGACACAGAGAGTTGCCCAGCGAATGGACACAAAACAGCAAAATGGGGAAGGGGGAGTTTAAAATGGATAAAGTAAATAAATAAATCTTTAAAAAAAATAAAAATAAAAAAAAAAAGAATAGCTACCACTCATTTAGTGCTTACTATGTGCCAGGCACTGGGGTAAGTGCTTTATATAGTCCAGCTCATTTAATTATTTATGTCATAAGATTGTTGTCAGACATAAGTTAAAATAGACAGCATAAAAGGTCCTAGGCATAGCACCTGGTATATAATAGATGACAAATGTTTAAATGCATTTTATTTGTATCAGCTTTTCATCTACTACAGTATTAAGCACCCAGCAGGTGCTTATTTTTTAAAATCGAATGAATGAATGAATGAATGTGTGGAATTATTTCTAGGTAGAGTACTTATTTATACTCTACCTAGTTGCACAGTGGACTTGATATAACATACAGGATTACATTCAACAATATAGAGCAACATAAATAGAAAAATGAAATCAGGACCAAGGGAAACATAAGTTAGAATAGAATAACAAGGCAGGTGGGAATATATAAAATGCATTCCTGGAGACCATGGAGTTAGTTTATGATCTTGGCTCTGAGCTTCCTGGAAGTCAAAGAGAAAAGAGAAATCCCATCAGTTACAATCCTACAGTTCAAGAGTGCAAGAAAAAAAATCACTCCTTGGGGGGAAAGAAGTTAATGCACTGGCTTTTGAGATAAAGGAATTATTGTTGGAGGGGGTGGCATGCAGGTGACAGGGGGTGGATACTGAAAGGTCTTGCTTAGGGAAAGAATTTCAGCATTTTTGGCAGAGGAAGTAATTAGCAAGACAGCATTGTCTTTTATGAGGTCAGTGCCTGAGGTACTTTTGATAACAGAATAAGGTGCCACTTTTGGCCTCTATGCAGACTCAAGGCCATGAGTGCTTCCCACAGACTTGGGACAGACTTTCCTCTTACAGACTCCACACTGAGGGCCCAGGACAGAGGGGAAGTAGGAGCCTCATCTCCAGGAAGAGGCTGGCCCTGAGGGCCTGAGCTCCCTCCTCTAGAGGAGGCCCAGGAGATGCTCTCCATGTGGCAGAGAAAGGGAGGGGAAGCCAAGGGGGTCTTCCCTGGGCAGGACACCTCCTCTCAGCTATAAGACTCGGCCAGCAGCTGGCAAAGAGTTAATAGTGGTGACCCAAATCTGCAGGCCCGTTTTCAGCCTGCTGAAAATTACTTTTTAATCCTGGCTTTTGAGGCTTGCCTGGGGAGCCATCTGCTGTGCCCTCCCCCACCTCGGGCACACAGGATTACTCCCACCTGCCCTGTCTAACTCGCTTTTGCAGGGCCTAATTCTGCCCCTGACCATCCAAACTTGGAGGATGACAGTTTCATTTGTGGGGTGGGAAGAGAGCATAGATTTTAAAACAACAAACTAGCAAAGTCTTCCAGCCCGGATTAAATAGAAAACCATGTGAAAGGTCAGAATCCCTGAGAGGCGCAAGCTAGGATAATCAGACCTCCTGGCCCTGGTGACACGGTGCCATCTGCTGCAGGCATCTGGGGCGGGGCAGTGTGGCTCTTTTCTAGTCCCAACATTTGGGCACCAGAGGGTTTCAAAAGTGGGGTAATGCACACAGGATTCTGGGTTGGCTCTACCCACAGAAATGGAGCAGAAGTCCCTGTCCTCTGGCTAGAACCAAGATCCAGAAATTATGCCCTGACCTCCAGTCCTTCAGCACCAGTGTGGACTAACTGTGTAGGCCAGTAGTGTGTGCCTCGGTCTACACCTGCAAGGACCAGTGGAGAGATGAGTCAATAAAGAGGACCCAAAGTGATGTGGGCGATGATAGGGCAAGGAAAAGGGCTTGTGGAAGTACCAGAGAGCACACCAGCCCTAAACCCCGCTGGGTGAGGTGCAGGTGGGTGGAGGTGGGGCCGGAGGCTGAGCTGAGTCTTCAAGAATAGTTGTGCACCAGATGGACAAGATGAGACAGGACTTTTCAGGGAAAGGGAATCACGGGGACAGAGGCTTGAGAGGGGATGGTGCTTTTAAGGAGAGGACAGGGAAATGGGTCACACCTATGTTGCTGATGGGAGTATCAACTGGGTGGCTACAACCCCTAAGAGCAATCCAGTGATAATTTTTGAAATTACAAATGCACGTACCCTTTCACCCAGCAATTCCGCTTCCAAGACCATCTCTTGCAGATGCACTCCTACATGTGCAAAGTGACACAGTTACAGGGTTATTCAATACAGCATTGTTTGTAATCGCGAAAGGTTGGGGGAATGACCTAAATGTCCACCAACAAGGGACTGGTTAAACAAACGATAGTACATCCGTACAAAGAAGACTCTGCAACTGAGGAAAGAACAAAGAAGTTCTTTATGTTCTGATATGAAATCATCTCCAAGAGTATTGTTAGGTGATAAAAAGCAAGAGGATCAACCAAATGCAAAGTGTGGAACTTAAATTCTGATATAAACAAAGCTGCATCTGTTTTTTTGTATTGTGTTATTTTTAACCCAGGAGACAATCAGTGATATCTGAATGCTGGATGGATAGTTTATGATATTGAAGAATCATTGCTTTTTTTTTTTTTAACATGTAATGGGTGTTGTGGTTATGCTTTTTATGTCACTTTCTTTTAGAAATATATGCTGAAGTATTTATAGATGAAATTACGTGAATTAGCCTTAAAATCATCAGGGAGGGGGATGGGCGTGGATAAAGCAAAATTGGCTGCGTGTGGGTAATTGGTGAAGTGGACTAATGGTTAGATGGGGTTTCACACTATTTTTCTCTACTTTTGTACATGCTTGAACATTTCTAGAATACAAAGTCTTTAAAAACAAGGTGCACAACAATGGACTTAGTGTGCTTCCATTTAAATAAAAAAAGAGTGGAAACAATATACTTGTCTATTTGCTTACATACGTAAATACAAATGCCTGGAAGAAACCGTATGCAGCTGGCAAAATTGTTTGCCTCCAGAAGTGTGGATGGAGAGGGAAAGAGACTTTTCACTGTCGTCTTTTTTATATCTTTTGAATCTTGAGCCAAATGAATGTATTGCCTTTTTTTTTTAAAAAAAAAAAAAAAAAAAAAGGAAGGGGGTTAGTTTTTTGTGTTTTTTTTTTTTTTTTTAATGAACTTTGGAGTCATAGGGAGCAAACCTGTCTAGCTTGAGTAAGTTATTTCACCTCTGCCTCTTTGAATCTGTTTTCCTATTCATGGAGTGGGGACAATAATAGCATGAGTGTCTGCCTTGTGGGAGTGTTGCAGGGATTAAGTGAAATAATGTGTTAAATGCCTGCCACGGAGGGAGCCCTTAGTGTCAACGATCACGGCAGGGCCAGCATTCAACCCATGACTATCTGATTCCACAGTCTCTGTTCTCTACACTCCAAAGGCTAATCATCAAATCCTGTGAGGAGGGCTGCTGGCCACAGAAGAGAATGACCCTCAGATAGAAGAAAGGAGTAGGGTCAGTGGGGTCTCTCTGAAGCTTAGGAACTATGTCCTCATGGGTCTTTATTTTCCATGATCAGCTCTGCCAAGAAAAGCACACAAATGCTCATTATCAGCTGAGGGGTATTTTCACCGGCATAGCTTCCGCCATGAAGGGCCATGGGAGGTCAAATGGATAAAAGACGTGTATGACCAGGACCAAGTCTTCCTCTCTGAGAGAAGTGGTTCTTCCCCCAGCCTCTCATATGCATCTGAATCCAACAGAAGAGAACCCTGGCCTAGAAGTCAAGAGATTTTGTTTGCTTGCTTTTTAAATTGTGGTAAAATACACAAAACTTAAAATTTACCGTTTTAACCATTTTTAAGTGTCCAATTCAGTGGCACTAAGTACATTCACAATGCTGTGTAACCATCAAGACCATCTATTTCTAGAACGTCTTCATCATCCTAAACAGAAATTCTGTACCCATTAAGCAATAAACCCCCATCCCTCCTCTCTCCCTGGCCCCTGGTCATTGCTAATCTACTTTCTGTTTCTAAGAATTGATCTCTTCCAGATACCTCATACAATATTTGTCCTTTTGTAAGGAGTCAAGGATTTTGAGACCCAGAGCTGGGACAGAGGGGTCTTGGACACTCTCAACGGCATATGAACTAAATCATATACCTTAACCTCACTGGACTCCAGTTTCCTCAACTGTAAAACGGGAATGATGGTGCCTGCCCTAGCTGCCTCTCAGGGTTGATTATGAATAGTTAATGAAAAGAGATAAGTGTTCAGTAAACATTGTGAACTTACAAAACAAACATGCATAACATCATACAGGGCTCCCACACATCACCTTACCACAAATACTTTGTATTGTTGTGAAACATTTGTTAACAAATTATGAAAGAGCGTCGTCAAAGTTTTACTACTAACTATAGTCTGTATCTTACGCTCCTATACATTTTTTAAAGGATTTATTTATCTATTTATTTACTTTTATCCACTTTTACCCCCCCCTTCCCCCGTTTTTGCTGTTTTTGTGTCCATCTGCTGGGCAACTCTCTGTGTCCATTTCCTGTCCTCTCTTCTCATCCTTCTCCTCCTGTCTTCACTGGGATTTGATCCTCGCAACCTCCGATGTGGGAGAGAGGAGTCTCACCACCTGTGCTACCTTAGTTCCTGGTTTTTCAGTGCATCTTGTCTTGGCTCTCCCTTGTGTCACTCTCCTGTTAGGTCATCATCTTGCTGTATGGGTCGCGGGGCCTGGCAGCCCACCTGCACACAGGGCCTGGGGGGCTCACCCGCGCATGGGGTCTAGTGGTCCACACGCCGTCTACATTTTTCTCTTTTTTATTTTTACCAGGAGGTCCTGGGGATTGGACCTAGGTCCCTCCATATGGGAGATGGACACCCAACCATTTGAGCCACATCTATGCCCCTGCTATATCTCTTAAGGTTGACCAAAGATATCTAGAGTTATAGTCTTTTCCCATACAGGATGGTCATGTAATAAAACAGACTTAGTTTATCACCAGCATTCTGAAAACCAGACTTAGGGAGAAAAACTAGGTCTGGGGACACATGCATCGTTTCTAATATAGTGAATGTTTAGCCTACCCTGATTATCACAAAATCAGCGAGAATATTCACATACTTCATAGGTTTTTGAGGATTAAATAAGAGAATATATGTACAGGACCTGGCACAGAGTAAATGTTTAATAAGTAGTAACTATTTATACATAGTAGCTTTAAATTCCTAAAATATAAAAACATGCATTCAGTTGATTGTATGTGGAGTTGGGGTTTGCATATACATACCTATAAACATACATGTTTCCCCAGACACGTCACTGAAAAGCCATCACATATTCAGAAATTCTCTTGGACCAAAGTGGGGCGTATTCCATAAAATGCTATAGCCACTGTGGAAAACAGTTTGGTAGTTCCTCCAAAAGTTAAAATAGAATTACCATATGACCCAGCAATTCCACCTCTAGGTATATACCGCCCAAAATTGAAAACAAGGACTCAGACAGATATTTGTACATGAATGTTCATAGCAGCACTATTCACAAGAGCCACTGGATAAATGAGACGTGGAATATACATGCAATAGAGTACTATTCAGTCATAAAAAGGAATGAAGATCTGATAGATGAAAGAACCTTGAAAGCATTAAGCTAAGTGAAATAAACCAGACACAAAAGGACAAATATTGTATGATTCCATTTATATGAGGTATCTAGAATAGGCAAATTCATAGAGACAGAAAGTAGATTACCAGGGGCTTGGGGGAGAAAGAATGGAGTGTTATAGCTTAATGGATCCTGAGTTTCTGTTTGGGGTGATGAAAACTTTGGGGACTAGACAGTGGTATGGTTGCATAACATTAAGAATGTAATTAATGCCACTGAATTGAACACTTAAAAATAGTTCAAATGGCCAATATTATGTTACATATATTTTACTACAATCATTTTTTTAAATGGAGCATATTCCACCTACTCCTCATTCAAGTGAAGTGTGCAAGACAGCGATTATTACCTCCGTTTTAGAGATCAGGAACCTAAAGGATTTAGCAGTATTTAAATAGCTTGCTTAAGGATTCAAGACTAATCCAGGCTCCTCACCATTTTTTAGCCTCTCTGACCATTTGGGCCCCCCACCCCCAACACACACACACATTCTCCGTCAAGCTAGAGGACTATGGATTCCTCCAAACAGCCTGGTTATGGGAAAGAGATGTCTCAAAAGAGAGGAGAGGTAAAAAGAAAAGAGGAAGGGTGGAGGAGGGTGAGCTAGAGAACCTGCGTTCTCTTTGTTCCCTCCTCAAGGCCGTGCACCTGAACCCACCCTCTCCCCCGGATCCTCCCCCACCCAGGAGTCTTTTCTCTACCCAGCCTTCTGTGCAGGGCTTCTCGGGCCCTAAAATGCCCGCTGGGGCCTCTGCCCCACCCTGATGCTGGCTCTAGGCCTGCCTGCACTCAGGGCTGTGAAGGGTCCGTGGCCAGGTGAAATTCCAGGAGAGAACTAGGCCTGCGAGTCAGGCTCGGAAGAACTAATCTTGGCTAGCTCCTTACAGCACCTCCTTCTTCGGCACCCAGCAGTCTTGGGCACAGCATCATCATCAAGGAGCTGCTGATGAATTTGATTTTTCACTGAGGGAGCATGCAGAAGCAAGCAAAGGTGAAGGTGCTGGGAAGGAAGGAGCTGGGTAAGGAGCCTATGAAATGGTGCCTGCAAAGCGCCCAGCACACAGTAGGACTCCACAAACGGGAGGAGGGAGGCCTGCTGCCCCTGCCCCCCAGGAGATCTCTGAGGTCCCAGCCTGCCAAAGCCACATTTCAATTCTCTCACACATTCAGGCTTCACTCAATTACACATGGAAATTTGGCTTCATTGATATGAAGGGGCTAATTACTACATGAGACATAATTACTAGACAGGAAATGGATTTATAGACGCTGTCAGCGGGAGGGAAGCTGCCGTGGCTGCTCTGCTGCTCTGTGCTCCTACAAGGCTAAAAGCCACCGGGAGCAAACTGGGCTGCTTGCCCTGGGAGTTTTCACTTTACTGAAACGTGCTCCCAGAGAGTTTGGCAGTTCTACAGATTTCCGGAAATCGAACCCGGCTTTCCTCCTGAATTTGTTCCACAATTGGTGATATGCTCCCATGGGATGCCCTCATCATAATAAAAATCATACTTAAGAATGTAGTTAGTCTTAAAGGAAACCTTTAAGAAAGAAAATGACAGTCTTATGATAGGTCTTAAAACAAGCAAAATGGAAATTCTGAGGTACTTGTAACCTGTTTTTCTTTGGGGTTAGATGAGCCCTGAGAAAGAACTTTGTGTCCAGAAGTTTTCCTGATAAATATTCCCTTTAAGAGCCCCTTATGGTTTAACTTTTCCACCCTAAAATAATGTCTTAATTCACACACATACACACACATAAAAATAATATATCCTAAGTCACATATACACACAGATAATACACATTAAGTGAAAAGGCCCATCTTCACTGATAATCAAAACAAGGCATATTAATAGTAGCTAATATTTATGGAGTACTTACTCAATGCCAACCCCTGAGTTTTGCCTATATGATTTCAGTTCATCTTCACAACAGCCCTGAAGGTGCTGTCATCATCCCCAATTTACAGCCAGGGAAACTGAGACTTAAAAGGTCAAGCAATGCACCCACGTTTAAATAGGAAAATGCCAGAAACAAGGGTTTGCCCCCAGCCTGTCTGAATCCAGAGTCTGGATTCTTAAGAATGATGGCAAAATCCCCCAAATTAGTAATGGTATATTTTCAAGAAGCTCAAGAATCTGGGATCCAGCGCTCGACTCCTGATCACCTATCCTTAGGAAATAATCTAAAAAATGGACTGAGTTTAATGCACAAAGATCTTCTTTGTGGAGTTACTTACCTATAATAGGAAAAAATTGGAAACTAAATGATCAGCAATAAGGGAATGGTTACATAAATTATGGTACATCCATAAAATGGAGTATCATTCAACCACTAACACTGGTGTTTATAAAGAGTTCATAATAACTTGGAGAAATGTTTATTTTACGTGGAATAAAAAATAGCAGAATGCAAAAGTATATATGCATTACAATCTCTACATATAAAAAATACACAGAGAAAGGCAACTGGAAGGAAACACACCAAAAATTAGTGTGTTTTTTAAAGACATAATCATGACTATAAGAAGCAATTTTCTGTCTTTCCTGACAGCTCTTCATCGCTTGAATTCTTAACAGTCTTTCCCAGGCCCTGCCCATGAGCACCAGGGCTTTATGGCAAGGTCTTGCTTATCTTTCCTCACAGATGCCTATTTAAAAGAACCACCATCATCATAATTTATTATTCCCATAGCTGTAAGTTTTCATACACTGGACTTCTCTAAAGCAGAAGACATCTGTGCCAAAGTTGTCTCCTTTGTCCTGGCTGATGACATCATGTGCAGAGTTAGGGAACTTTTTAAAACTTGGCAGGATTTAAAAAGCTGGGGGATGTGATTTCTCCTTGCGGGTCTGGCATGGTAATAAGAGTAATACCAATCAGTACAGTCAGTAGTTTCTGGTACCTGCAGTGGGATGAAGAGGACCCTGGCAAGACTGGCTTGTCTTCCATGGGCCAGGCCTTGTGCCCAGGTAATCACAGACTGGGACACCTTATGCCCTGGCCTTCCTAACACAGGGCTTCGGGCCCACCTGGGGTGATTGACAGGCTTGATCTCTCCCAGTGCTGTGCTGCTCCTGCACTTTTAACCTGGTAGGACACTTGTTATCTCCACCATGCAAGGACTTCCATGCCAGGGTAGAGTGAGAACCAGACAGACCTGGGTTCCGCCCCTACTCCACCACACACTAGCTGTGTGACCTTGGGAAAGGGATTTGCCTTTTCTGAGATCCAGGGTCCTCAGCAGAGGGGCTGTCATGAGGAGAAAATGGGATTATGATGGCAAAGCCTGAAGCCACTGCAGCATTTGAGGAAAGCTCAGTCCTTCTTAGGCCACGAACAGTGTGTTCCTTCACACTCTTCAGGTGATGTTGGAGACCTCTGTATCCAAGTCCCCCTCAGACAAGAGCACTGACCCAAGGCCACTCAGGCACTCTACTCACCTGAGCTGAAGAGCAAGCTGGGAGAGGCTCCCATGAAAGGCAGCCTGCCATTTTAGTTTCCTACACTTATCACTTTCTACAGCAAAGAGGCCTATCTGCTAAAATATCTGCATTAGTGGGGAGAGGCCTACAGGCCTGGCAAGGCAGTTGGGACCCCAGAGCCAGGCTGCCAGGGGTCCTGGGCCTCAGCAGGAGGCCGGCAGGAGACAGAGGCAAGAGCTCAATGACTCCTAATGATACAGCCTTGTCCCAGAACAGGATATCCCTGTGAAAAACTGCGAGATGCCTCTGAGAGGCTGAGGGGTGGGGGACAAAAACTGATGAGGAAGGAGTGAAGGGAAAAGGAGGAGAAACAGAAAGCAAATCTCTGAAAGGAGAGTCAGGGAGTAGATATGGGGAACTTTCAGGTCAGAAGAAAAAAGAGGGTTTTGCTTGCATGAACTTGGCCATGTGTTTTAAATCTATGAGTTAGTTTGGCTACCAGACTGGAGGGAGTGACATTTCCTGTTGTGACAAAAGTAAGCTCAGGATTCAGAGATTCAGAGAATTTCCCCTAGGGAAGGCCAGGTGGCTCCCCAAACAGGCATTTTCCCTTATCAATTCACCGCAGTCCAGAGTGTGCCCATGGCCAGGAAGGCTCTCAGACCTGATTAATTTATTACTGTAAGCCAGGGTACCTGCTGAAGGTACTATCTCCTGGTGCTCTTCTCAACGCCAACATTGTCCAGGACCCAGAGCTCCAGCTCTGAATCACATTTTGTCTCCTGGGCCCCAAAGCAGCATTGCTTCAGCCCAGAGTCTCACAAAATCTCTCACCAAAAAGATCTTTCAACCTTCTGTTCTTTCCCTCTTGTCCCAACCCCTGCAAGCAACTGCTCACCACCCAACCCACTGGGGATGTATGTGGAAATATCCAGTCATCTAAGAGCTGCAGCTCTTACCAGCTCTTCTAAACCATACCAGGCAGTACAATATAACGGCTGTGTGCCTGATTTTGGGGACAGGCAGATCTGGCTGTTAGTGCCAGCAGCTTCCTTGTCTGTCAACTACTTGACTTGGCTGTATATCTTATATTTTGAGCTGGTTTTCTCATTTATAAAATGGAGGTAATAATGTACCTGGCTCAGAAGGCAACTGTAACAATTAACTGATACAAATCATATAAAGCACTACTTTCTAAACTTGCTCCATCACAGGAACCAGCAGGGGCTCCTGTTAAACCTATGGGTTCCAGGGCTTTACCCCAGACCTAGTGAATCAGAATCCCCAGGAAAAGGCTCAGAATCTGTATGTTTAATGAGCATCCCAAGTGGTTCTTATGACCTCATGGTAAGTGCTCAATAAATGGTTGATTTACAGAGTCATAATTTACATTATCAATATCTGCTGTCAATTTAGCAATGATGTCACCATGTCCTTCAAGAATAATGAGTGAGTACGTTTTACATCTGGATAATTAAAGGCCATTCTGATGTTTTCCTCAAAGCAGCAGTCTTTCCCAAACATGAACTGAGGTCTCTAAATCAAGATACATAAAATTATCTGAAAAAATTTAAATGAGAGCTTTACCCTGCTTTTACATACTGTTGGGGGATTGAATCATGTACCCCACAAAAAAGCATTTCAGGTCTCAACCCCAGGTTGAACCCATTTGTAAATAGGACCTTTGAAGATGTTATTAGTTAAGGTGTGCCCAGACTGAATGAGGGTGGGCCTTCATACAATATGGCTGAAGGCCTTATAAGCAAGGAAATTGGACATAGAAAGATAAGCAACAGGGAACAACCAGAAGGTGGAAGTCAAGGGAGCCAGAGAAAGTAGAAGACACTTCCATGTGTACTGCCAAGTGACAGAAAAGCCAAGGAGACTCAAAGATTGCCGACCAACCAGAAGATACCTACCCTGAGGGAAGCAAGCCTTCTAGTATCTGAAACCTAGGCCAAAAAGTTCCTGTTGTTAAGCCAACCCATTGTATGGTATTTTTTTCAACGGTTAGGAAACTAATACACCCACTAAGTTTTCAAAAATGTTAAGGCCTACTCATATACAGGCAATCCCATCATGTCATGTACTCTCTAGGGTCTATATACAATATTTCATCTTCAGAATCGTTAGATTCACATAGGCAACTTCAACACACATATACTTTTCAAAATACAGCAGACTCAGAAACATAGTCCTTGCAAACCTTGGGAACTGGCCAAGTATGTTCTTAGTAATCAATTTATTCACTTTTTAAAAATTTTTACATCCAACTGTGATCATCATATCTATCCTTTATAATCATGTATTTCCTGTAATCGTTTTTACAAATACTTTGGTATGATTTCTGGAGTATCACTTCTCTTCTAATATCTGGTTTTCCAACCCGTTAGACTGATACTTTAGCCTCAGTATGAAGTTGCTGAGATCAATGAGGTATGAATTCACTGTCCTGGGTTTTGCTCCTATACGAATTCTCTGGAGAACCATGAATCATGACTTGGGCGTGAGAATCTTTGTCTATTTTTGTTCATTGACTTCTTGGACTAAGCTGCCTGTAAGAGTTTCCTTAGGTTAAATGAGGGTTGAACTATATCTGAAGGTTTTTTCCATATTCAGTAATCTACAGGACTTTTTCATATGAATTCTCTAATGTTCCAGTTCTCCTTTAGGCTGTCTGTGGTAGCTCTATTGGCCTTTTATCCATGCATTTATTTTATTTTTTGAACAAAGCCCCTTTTATTTTCTACTCAATATAATATTATAAAATGAAATAATACTATCTCTGCTTTTATCAGTCCTTTACTGGGTGAAGTTTTATTCTCCCAAATAGTGGAGGGGAACAAAGAGTTATGTCCACGGACAAGTCTGAGGACATGGCCTGGCAACTACTTGCCAGGGGAGGGGCAGTCAGACTCTACCTTCAGACCTGAGGTGGATAACAGTGGTGGGACCTGGAATCCTTTGGGATTCCAGGAGAAAGACTTCATCTATTCCCTAAGAAGAATATGACAAAGTAGGAAGCATGAACAATTATTCCAGCTAAGGAGCAAGATAAAAACATTACATGCATTTATTTTTGAGGGAGGGGTTCACCAAACTTCTCTCCCCAACCCTACATTGGAGAGATATGCTGGCCACTTCTACCTACCTAGACCCTGGCAGAAACAACTGAGGCCAAACCTCCAACTTGGACCCCTATCCTTTCCAGGAATAATAGCAACATCAACTATTAACATGAGTTTTGCTTAAAACTTTACCTACATTATACCATTTAACCCTCAACCCTTCAAAGTAGATATTATTTAATCCCCCATTTAAATGTTTGGTTCAGAGAGGTTAAACAACTGCTTGAAGGTCACACAGCTAGGAAGTAGCAGAGCCTGGTCTTTGGACTCTAACACTGTGCCTCCAATCTCTGTACTGCTGACCCAAATTCCTCTGACTTTTCATCCACCCCTTGGGAGCCCCAACCTTATCAAGGGGAAGCCCACAGACTTTAACACTTTTGGCCCAAGTTGGCAATAATGGCTTATCCAGCCCAGCTGGGCTTGTACCACAGAGAGGCTTTCTTCTCCACTCTTGTGTTCCTCCACAGCCATTCTCTGAGGGCTGAGGTCATCATAGAATTACTTTCTGCTGCACTGGACACTCTCCTCTAGCTCCAGTGTCCTCAACACACTCCAGTTCCCCAGTTCTAATTGCTACCAGGCTGAGTGGGCTCTTGGAGAGGCCCCAAAGCAGGAGCAGACTTTAAAAAAGAAAGAAAAGCCCCAGCAGCAAACATGCTGTATTAGCTAATGCTGCCAACAATTTACTCCCAAACTTACCCATTTGAAACAAAAACATTTATTATCAAACAGTTTCTATGGGTCAGGAATCTGGACATGGCTTAGCTGGGTGCCTCTGGCTCGTGTTCTCTGAAGGAGTTGCAGCCAAGCCATTGTCCAGGGCTGCAGCCTCATCTGAAGGCTTGACTAGAGCCGAAGGATCCAATTCCAAACTCACTGACATGGCCGTTGACAGCCGTCAGTTCCTCATGTGCTGTTGTGCCTGAGAACTTTAGTTCCTTGCCATGCACATGGGCCTCTTCACAGGGCTGTTCACAACATGGTAGCTTGTTTCTTCCCCCAGCACGAGTGATCTGAGTGAGAGGGAGCAAGAGAGAGCACACTCAAGGTGAAGCCACAGTCTTTTGCAGCCTAATAACCAAAATGCCATCCATCACTTCTGCTGTAATTCCATTTGCTAAAAGTGAGTCACTAGCCACTTAAGGGCATAGGATTACATAAGGACTTGAATACTAGGAGATGGGGCTCCTTGAGGGCCATCTTGCCTAGCTACCACTGAACAGAATCAGGGAGACTAATTTTTTTTACCACTGCCATCCCCCTGAAAAACATACACTGGCTTTGTTCCTCTCTTCCTGAAGCTTGATTCCTTCCCCAGGCAATGGATTTTCCATCTCCCCTGCTTGACTTTTGGAGTCCCCTACCAACAGGACAGTGTAATAGTTGATAGCTGCTATTTGTAGCCATTTACATTTTCCAGATGCTAGGTCAGACACCTTACAAATCTTGTAAGATGCAGAAACTGAGACTTAGAGAGGTAAAGTACCTTGTGCAAGACTGCATATGCATAGGTAGTAAAGAGCAGAGGCATGATTCATTCCCAGAACCATCTGACTCCAGAACTTTATTCTCTCTACCATGACTGTCTCTGCACACCTTTTGATTTTGTCTCTGCTTAACCTACTTTGCAGTGACTGTGGCTCCTATGAATAATAGGGGAGGGGTGGAGGATGCTCTAGGCAAAAGGGAGGTATGTTTCATCTGAGGGATCTTCGCAACCTGCTTGTGAAGGAGTGCCTTAGTTTCCTAGGACTACCATGACAAAATATCACAAACTGGGTGGCTTAGAACAAGAGAAATGTATAGCCTCACAGTTATACAGCCTAGAAGTCTGAAATCAAGGTGTCAACAGGTCCATGCTTCCTCATAAAGAGAATCCTTTCTTACCTCTTCCCAGATTCTGGTGGCTTCCCATCAATCGGTGTTCCTTGACTTGTGAGAGCATCACTCCAATCTGCCTTAGTGGTCACGTTGTATTCTCTCTAGTATCTGTCTGTGTCTCCTTCCCCTTCTAATAAGGACACCATCATGTTGGATTAAAGATCCACTCTACTCCAGTATGACCTCATTTTAGCTTGACTAATTCCATCTATAACAAACCTATTTCCAAATGAGGTCACATGCTGAGTATTGGGGATCAGAACTTCAACATAGCTTTTTGGAGGGCA
Source organism: Tolypeutes matacus (assembly GCA_026826555.1). Taxonomy (NCBI): domain Eukaryota; kingdom Metazoa; phylum Chordata; class Mammalia; order Cingulata; family Chlamyphoridae; genus Tolypeutes; species Tolypeutes matacus. The sequence continues at coordinate 22,635,874 of JAKSZT010054055.1, forward strand.
AAAGCAAGCCATAGCAAGGAGGAAGAGGAGGCATTATTGGGAGAGTAGATAAGTGAGTACTTAGAGTAGCAGGAAGCCCTACAGAGATTCTAAATATGATAATAAATTAAGATGGAACAGAAAACAATCTTTTTAATTTTTTTATTCAATTTCATTGATACATATCAATAAAGCATATAATCCATCCAAAATGAACTTGGTATAGTCATAAAGTTGTGCATTCACCACTTGCTTCCATCTTTCTAATTTATTTGTATTTATATGGAATATATGGAGTCAAACAATATGTAGTTCCTCCTGTCTAGTTTCTTTCACTTAGTATATTTCCTTTTATTTTACCTTTAGTGGAGGATTATTAATATATTTCTATACACTACTGTCTATATTTTGCTTTGGTTGTATTTTTGTTTGATATTAACATCTTGTAACATTAATGTACATTTGTTCAGTTTCAAAGAAAAGCAATCTTATATATGCAATATTACCCATACTCATATTTCACATGAGGTTTTGCTATACTATAAAGTCCCGTATTACATTTTTTAGCTTTCCTTCTAGTAATATTATGACCTTAGACTTTCCCTTTCAGCCGCTGTCATGCCCATATATTACCACTGTTAGTTACAAACACTATGATGTCCTTTCACCATTTCTATTAATTTCCAAACATTTATGAACAACATTTTACCAATTCTGCATAGGTTAACCCTCAACTTTCCATACTCCAACCTCATTCTATATTCTGGTGACTTATATTCTAGTTATTAACTCCATGAGTTTACACAATATAATTAGTTCATAATAGTGCAATCATAAAGTATTTGTCCCTTTGTGTCTGACTTGCTTCACTCAACATAATGTCCTCCAGGTTCATCTATGTTGTCATATGCTTCACAGCTTCATTTCTTCTTATAGCTGCATAATATTCCATAGAATGTATACACCACAATTTGTTTATCCATTCATCATTTGATGGATACCTGGTTTGTTTCCACCTTTTGGCAATTGTGACTAATGCTGCTATGAACATCAATGTATAGATGTCTGTTCATTTCACTGCCTTCATTTCTTCTGGTTATATATACTTAGTAGTGGTATTGCCGGGTCATGTGGCAAATCTATATTCAACTTCCTTAGGATGTGCCAAACAGTCGTCCACAGTGGCTGTACCAGTCTACATTCCCTCCCACCAACAGAAAATAAGTGCTCCTATCTCTCCACATCCATTCCTAACATTTGTAGCTTTCCATCTTTTTAATAGTGACCATTCTAACAGGTGTGAAATGACATCTCATTGTAGCTTTGATTTGCATTTCAATAATCGCTGGTGATGTTGAAATTTTTTTGCCATTTGTATTTCTTCTTTGGACAAATGTCCATTCAAGTCTTTTGCCCATTTTTTAATTGGGTCATTTGCTTTTTTATTGTTGAGTTGTAACATCTCTTTATATATCATGGACATTAAACCGTTATTGGACATGTGATTTCCAAATATTTTCTCCCATTGAGTCAGCTACCTTTTCACACTATTGACAAAGTCCTGTGAGGTGCAGAAGTGTTTGATTTTGAGGAGGTCCTATTTATCTATTTTTTTGTTGTTGTTGCATGTGCTTTTGGTGTAAGGTCCAAGAAACCACCACCTACCATAAGGTCTTTAAGATGTTTCCCTACATTTTCTTCTAGTAGTTTTATGGTTCTGGCTTTTATATTTAGGTCTTTAATCCATCTGGAGTTGATTCTTTACAGAGTGAGGCAGGGGTCCTCTTTCATTCTTTTGATTATGGATATCCAGTTCTCCCAGCATCATTTGTTGAAGAGACTGCTTTGTCCCAGTAATGTGGACTTGGTAGATTTGTTAAAAACCAGTTGGCTGTAGAGATGAGGATCTATTTCTGGACTCTCAATTCTATTCCACTGATCAATGTGTCTGTTTTTATGTTGGTATCATGCTGACATAAATCTGACAACTATAGCTTTGTAATATGTTTCAAGGTCCGACAGTGAGAATACTCCCACATCACTCTTCTTTTTTAGGATGTTTTTGGCTATTCAGGACCCCTTTCCCTTCCAAATAAATTTGGTAATTGCCTCTTCTATTTCTGTAAAGTAGGCTGTTGGAATTTTCGTTGGTATTGCATTGAATCTAGAAATCAGTTCGGGTAGGATTGATATCTTCACGACACTTAGTCTTCCAATCCATGAACACGGAATGTCTTTCCATTTATTTAGGTCTTCTTTGATTCCTTTTAGCAGTGTTTTGTAGTTTTCTGAATATAGGTCCTATACATCTTTGGTTAAATTGATTCATAGCTATTTGAGTCTTTTTTGTTTCTTTTGTAAATGGAATTTTTTCCTGATTTCCTCCTCACCTTGTTCGATACTAATGTACAGAAACATTACTGATTTTTGCATGTTGATCTTGTATCCTGCCACTTTGCTGAACTCATTTATTAGCTCAAATAACTTTTGTAGACATTTTAGAATATAGGATAAATATAGGATAGCGTCATCTGTGAAGAGTGAGAGTTTTACTTCCTCTTTTCCTACTCGGATGCCTTATTTTCCTTGTCTAATTGCTCTAGCTAGAACTTCTAGCACAATATTGAGTAACAGTGGTGACAGAGGGCCTCCCTGTCTTGTTCCCAATCTTAGAGGAAAAGCTTTTAACCTTTCCCCATACAGTACGAGTTGGCTGTGGGTTTTTTGTATATGCCTTTTATCATATTGAGAAACTTTCCTTCTATTCCTATCTTTCAAAGTGTTTTTTATCAAGAAAGGATGCTGGATTCTATTGAATGCCTTTTCTGCATCGATTGAGATAATCATGTGGTTTTTTCCTTCAATTTGTTAATGTGGTGTATTATGTTAATTGATTCTCTCGTGTTGAACCACCCTTGCAAATCAGGAATAAAGCCCACTTGCATCATGGTGTATAATTCTTTTAATATGCTGTTGGATTCTATTTGCAAATATTTTGTTGAGAAATTTTGCATCTATGTTCATCAGAAAGATTAGTCTGTAATTGTCTTTTCTTGCAGTATCTTTATCTGGCTTTGGTATTAGGGTGATGCTAACTTCATAAAATGTGCTGGGTAATTTTCCCTCCTCTTCAATTTTTGGGAGAGTTTAAACAGGATTGGTATTAATTCTCAAAATGCATGGTAGAATTCACCTGTGAAGCCATCTGGTTCTGGAGTTTTCTTTGTTGGGAGATTTTTGATGACTGATTCAATCACTTTAAATGTGATTGGTCTGCTGAGTTCTTGTATTTCTTGTAGAGTCAATAAAGGTTGTTTGTGCATTTCTTTAATTTGTCCATTTTATCCAGGTTATCTAATTTTTTGGCATACAGTTTCTCATAATATCCTCTTATATCCTTTTTGTTTCTGTGGGGTCAGTCATAATATCTCCCCTTTCATTTCTAATTTCATTTATTTACATCTTCTCTCTTTTTCTTTGCTAGTCTAGCTAGGGGATTGTCAGTTTTATTGACCTTCTCAAAGAACCAGTTTTTGTTGATTTTCTCTATTGTTTTTTGTTGTTGTTGTTCTCAATTTCATTTATTTCTACTCTAATCTTTGTTATTTCTTTCTTTCTGTTTACTTTGAGATTGGTTTGCTGTTCTTTTTCTAGTTTCTCCAGGTGTTCAGCTAGGTCATTGATTTTAGCTCTTTCTTCTTTTTGAATATAAGCATTTAGGGCTATAAATTTCCCCTCAGCACTGCCTTTGCTCTATCCCGTAAGTTCTGATAAGTTGTGCTCATCAGAACTGTGCCAGTATAGTGGGGTTTGTGGGGGCATGGAATGGAAGGGAAGGAACAGAAAGGGAAGTAAAAGGAAAGGAATGGAAACTTGCTAAAAATTCACAGATCTAAGGTTCACCCCAACCACACCAGAGCCAGGTCTTTAAAAGGAAAACTAAATTCAGAGTGCACTGGCTAGTGGACTGAGCTATAGATGTAGGAAACCCTTGTCCAGAAGGATTGGCTTAGAACTTTGGAGGAACTGGGACTGCACATAGAAAGCACTGGTGGCCCTTATTCGGAAGGGTTGGTGATTGGGGGCAGGGTGGTCAGGATCTAGTGGCCCCATTGCAGAAGAGGTCACCTAAAACCTTTGCCCAGTACTTGCATCTTGAGATGTCAAGAATAAGAGATCATGATCTCAGTAACAAAGTCCCATGGAGAAGAAGGAATAGGTTCCTGGCTTCCAGTTGTGACTCAGCCACTACTTGTTTTGCAGCTTCAGGCAGGTCACTTGGCTTCTCTGATCTTTGGTTTCCCTTTGAGGAATAAATCCCTAAACTGTAGGCTCCATGGAGACACGGATACTATCTAAATTACTCACCTTGGTATATCCCAGAGATCTAGCAGAGCACTTGGCACACATTTAGAGCTTAAAGAATATTTGCTGAAGTAATTAATTATATTACCTTATATTACATTAAAAGGTTGTGGGGATCAAACAACATAGCTGAGTGTTAATAAATCATAAAGTCACAGAGACATAATGCTACAGAATTATAACTACATGGAGGTCCAATCATTAAATAGAATTGGACTAAATCATGCTAATGGGCAGAAAATTACCATTCTCCCTCCTTTCTGTGCCTAAACAAAGAATCTCACCATCCTTTTTCAAAATGGAATGGTCCTGAATTAACAGTGTTTACATGGTGGCTTTTCTTATCTCTTTCGTTTCAGTCTGTCTACTATGTCTTAACTTTCCTTCATCTAAAGTATTTAATGGCCTCCTAATAGAAGCCTAAGTTGTCCTGTCAGATATATAAAATGTATGTCTTCAAAATAGACTGGTAGAATTAAGGATGGTGAAAACCTCTGCAATTGAGGGCAATATTAGTGGTGTTATCCATTATGAAGAATCCAAAAGAACATAAAATCCAAAAGTGCAACCATTGGATGCCTTTCCTCCAATTCTTCATCATGGGATAGGGGTTTTGGTGAGACAGAGGAGACCAAATAGAGAAGAGCTAGAAGAGATGATAGTGGCAAAAAATTATCTATAAAATCTTTGTATAGTCCCTTCTTCAATGAACATGAGCTGTCTCACCACTTGCTCTCCTGTGACCTCTTGGCTTCATGAGATTTTCCAAGTCCTTGAAAGCTGAATTCATTCCTATGAAAGACTTCAGGCATTTAGAGGTCATGGCTAAAGAAGAAAGGATCCTTATACAAGTAATGGAGATAATGGAAGAGAAGGTTCATGTAAACTGTGAAGCAGTGTTTCTGAATGCATGATCTATAGATCTTCATCAGAATCACCCAAAGTACACATTAAAATTCAGATGCAGGTCCCCACTCCAGCCCAACCAATCAGACTCTCTAGGGGAGAGGAAGAAGGAAGAGAAGGAAAGCTGTCCAGTGCTCCCTTGGTGGGACAGTAGGAAAGGAGTCAGGAAAGACCTGAGCATAATGAGGTTCCGGTTGAGTAGGGTGTTATCCAAAGCAAACTGACTAGAGATGCAGGCCTGCCCTTGAGACACTAAAGGTCAAAGCAGAGATGTTCAAGTCCATCCATCCCAATGAAGGGAAAAGGACTGAAAACAAAAGAGAAAAGTCAAAGGGTCAGAAATTCAAGAGATGTTTTCCTCAGTCAAGAGAGGAGTAGATAAAGGGCCTGGGTGAGCACTGAGAACAGAGAGAGAGGGTTCTTGCTTGCCATTGTGCTTTGGTCCATGGGTGGCTCTGTCTAGTGTAAAGGTTTTTCTTTGATTGTTGCACACTCAAGAGGAATGTTGTCCTGGCCCATCACTTTCCCTACTTTCACCTTCCGTGATGACTCTAACTTAGATTTTCTGAGATTGACAGGGCTGCCAGGGGAGCCAGCCTGGCTGTCTGGTGTATGTAGTTAAAAATAATCTTTAGAGTTTGCTAAGGTGGCTTCTGCATATCTGTGACTCCAGTTAATGGGTAATCTTCATGTTGTTATATGAATTTGAAAACCACTGTTTCCAGCTTGCCATTGCTGCTCTCAATGCTGCCTGCCAAGGCTCCTATGATATCCCTCATGACCTGCTGGCCTAATCTGCCCAATCTGTCACCTCCAGGGGCCACAGCCTGTGCTTTGATGCACTGGATTCTGAGTCTTTGCCTGTTTACCAAAGGTTATCCTGGAAAATAGTTTGGACTTAGAGAAGAACAAGGGGGCATCATCACAGCTTCCGATATTTGTTTCATTTTGGGGAGTTGGGGAACTTCCCTACTTCAGTTGCTTCAGGGGGCAGGTACAACAAAATGACAAGAATGAAAACACTGAGCCACATTAAAATTCTTTACCAGCAATGGTCAAATTCTGAGCTCTTGGAGAACAACCTGACAGCAAGAGCAGCTATCCCTCTGCTAGCAAAAGGGAATGTAAGCTCAGATTGATGGTTTTAATGATGATGATTATTGTAATAATAACTAACCTTTTATAAGTACTTTCTATGTGCCAGACACTATAGTATACATTTTGTGTGTGTTAGTGTATATATTATGTGTGTGTGCATATATCATTTCATTTAATCCTTACTGCAATTGAATGAGTGTCTTAGTTTGCCAAAGACTTCCAGAGCAATATACCAGAAATGTGTTGGCTTTTATAATGGGAATTTATCATGTTAAAAGCTTACAGTTCTGAGGCCAAGTGTCCAAATCAAGCCAGATCAAGAAACGCTGTTCACCAAGTTGTAGCTGTGAGCAATCAGGCACAAGGCAGCATCATCTAAAGATACAGTTTCTGGGAGCTACAGCTGTGGGCAGTCAAGCACATGGGAGGGCACAGTGCTGGCCTGCTCACCTTTCCCCTTTCCTTCCAGCCTTTAGCTTCCTCTCTCCATGGGCCTAGCCTCTCAGCTGTGGGCTAGCAGGCATATGGCAGGGCATAATGGTGGTGTCTGCTTATTTCTCCTAGCTTTTTTCCTGTTTCTCTGTGCTTTCAGTCCTCCATTTAGAAAGGACTCAAGCAAGAGGACCAAGACCCACCCTGAGTCACGCCCCACTGAAGCAACCCAGTCAAAGGGTCCCGCACCCACAGGAATGGATTAGCTTAATAACATAATTTTCTGGGGTCCACAAAAGACTCAAACCAGCATAATGAGGTAGGTAATATTATCCCCAATTTACAAAAAGAACACAAAAAGTTTCAATAACTTGCTGAATGAGTTGTGGAGCTAGGATATGAATGATTTGATCTTTAATCATTACTCAAATCCACTGGAGAAAGATGCTGGACTATTCTAGAGGGAAAGCATCCTAGATCCTTACTCTTTGAATCCATTGCTGGATTCACATCCTGGTTCTGACACTTATTAATGGTGACACCTTGAGAACATTATATGGCCTCGGTTTCTCAGCTGTAAAATAGGAATTCAAATGCTGCCTTCACAAGTTTCTTTCACTTAGGTCCTGTGGTTGTGAATTGCAGATTCATGTTACCTCAAGAAAAGGGAAACTTATTGAAAAAATATATGTTGTATTGGTGAATTAGTGGGGATTATTTGGTTGCAAGTAACAGAAATCCATCTCAAACTAGCTTAATCTGAAAAGTAGACTTGTTGACTCATTCATATAACTCAGAAGGATGAGGTAGTGTGGGGGTTAAAGATGGCTTTAGGCATAGCTGGATTCAGGAATTCAAATGATGTCTCTGAGTGACTTTGTCACTCTCTCCATCTCTCAGTTCTGCCTCTCTCTGTGTATTGACCTCATTCTCTGCTTCTATCATTGCTCCTATTCTCTGCATCCTCCCTGGAGCCAGGGAAGATGACCATAAGCAGCTCCAGGCTTACCTTTTTCCAGTACCCAGACCCCAAAGGTAGGTAAGAACCAGTCTTCTCTTCCAGCTCAAACAGAAAAGTACCCAGGAGAACTCTGATTGGCCCAGATTGGATCCTGTGTGCATCCCTGATCCAATCACTGTGGCATAGAGATCGGGTGCTTTAATCATCCAGTTGCAGTCAGCTGCCCACCTCTAGCCAATCAGCTGTAGCCAGAGAGTAGGATCACACTGTATAAAATGGCTTCTGGGAGCCATCCCCAAAGAGAAGGAAGAATCATTGAGTTGAGGGAGCAGCCTAAAAGGACCTACTACGTATGTGAGCTTGCCCTCAGGAATTATGACCACTCTAAGGACCAGTTCCTCACCTTGCCCTTTTATTATGAGCTATATTGTCTCTTTCTTATAGTGACACTGAATCTCACTATGTATTTGCTTTCTTCTTCTTTCACTATTGACTGGCTTTCTTAGTTACTCACTTTCATAACCAATAGGCACAGGTTACCCTTCCAGTTTCTGCCCAGCTACTAAAGACTTCATTCCTTCTGAGTTTATTAATTGCCAAAAGAAAGAATCTGATTGGCCCAGCTTATCTTTCATTTTGGCCACAGGTTACTGACTGGACTACTGATTGGTTGTTGTTAGATCACCTGCCCAGTCCTAGTCCAATCAGCTATGGCCAAGCATGGTGTCTTTGAACTGAGCCTCTGGATCAGGCACCTTTACTTTACTTAAAAGGAACAGTGGGTTGAGAGTAACGTGTATGCTATTAAATAGAAGTTCCTTTCTTCTTCCCTTCCTCTCAAGAAACAATAGTACTACTCACCTTACAGGGTGGTTGTGAAAATTAACTGAAATAATGCTGGTGAAATGGTGCCTATTGCCTGGTATGCAGTAGACACTCAATAAAGTTAACATTCTTCCTTCTTTCCAAAAAAAGTGTAGCAAAATTGAAACTCAAGCCAAATGAACTCCAGAAGTATGATTAATGACATAACGGGTGGATGGTGAGTTTTGGTGGAAAGAGTGCATGCGCCAAAGGAGCACATGGCACAGGAGCTGTGTCGAGGATGGTGCTTCAAGTATTCCCATGAGTATTTCCAAACCTGGTTCTGGGTTTTAGGGAGTGAGGGACTGGAGGCACAAACAGGAGTTGTTTATCACATGAAAATCTTGGAAATGTTATCGGAACATTTCTGAGAACATTCTACTTCAGGGCACATGAGCAAAAAGCCAGGGAATGGGATAGGGTAAGGAGGGATTCTCCCCCTGTCAGCAGCAAAGGACATAACCCAGGCAGCAACAGGTGGCACTGGCAGCTCTACATCAAAGGCTCCCTTATCCAAGCAGAGCAGGAAAATAAGACAAAGTGTGGACACCATGTTAGTTTTAGTGCAAAGAAGATGGCATTGTAGTCAGAGATCCAAGAATGCCAGGATTCTTTCCTGCTACCAACCCCCTACCTGTGGGGTTCTAAAGGGAACTGTGCATGCAAGGAGTGGGAATTAAAATGCCTGGAATGTCTGCACAAGCATCTAACGCCCCATTGCGGTGCTGGAGCAGACTGATGGCTTCCCACTCAACATGTGGAGGATGCTTGGGCCCATTGACATCACTCCCTTTTTATCTCTTGTCTGTTCTCTCTCCTCCCCTTTGGAACTAGGCCTCTTTCCATTTGTTCTCCCCTTCCTCCTTTCATTTACCTTCCTTTACATAATCTCCTCCCTCTACATGTGTGCACTCTCTCCTGCCTTCCCTTTCTCTTTCCTCCTTTCTTCTCTCCTCTCTCGGTCTCACCTCAGGGTTACAAGGCCTGGCAGTTGGTCCAGCCTCTCTGGTGGTCCTCTTTGCCTTGAGCCCCATGCATCCAATCATGGCCTCTGTTCCTTTTTATGCCTGTCACGGAGGAAGTCTCCAGACTAGTGTACACAGCACGGATACAGACCCAAATGGTCCCTCGGCCCAGAATTTCCCAGAACAATCCAGACCTGACCAGGCACAACAGATTGATATTCTCATGTAAGTGATTATCCGTAGATAAAGAAGTAAAGTGGCCTCTTCAGATGCAGTTCTCCTACCCAGCCCAATCATAGAACTAGTATCATACTTCGCTCCTCAGGAGTCTTAGGATTTTACATTGATGAGGCTTTAATGGAGCAAAACATATGGTGGCACCTAATGGTGCCAAAGAGAAGTTGGGCCAGAGGAAAAGAAACTCTTGGTAATAACCACATAAATAAATTCTATAAAACCCTGATTAAGAAATTCTCAACTCCTCACACCCTTTCTATACCTCATTTTCTATATCAATGACCAAATCCTGGCCATTCTAATTTCCAACAAAGATTTATTGAGCACCCACTATGTGCCATGCACTGCGCTAGGCACTGAGAATACAAATAAAGTATCTTCCCAAGTGGTGCTTATATTCTAGTGGGGACCCAGGAAGAGAGGCAGTAAAAAAATAAATACATGTTTAATATATCAGGTAGCTAGATGCTATGAAAAAAATAGAGTAAAAGCTTAGTGGATGATGAGAGTATTTTTTTCACATAAAGTATCACTGATGAGGTGATGTTTGAGCAGAGACCTGAATGAAGTAAAGGAGGGAGCCATGCAGGTATCTGGAGGAAGAGCATTTTAGGCAGAGGGAGGCTAAGTTTAAAAGCCCTGAAATGGAAACAAGCTTGATGTGTTGGCATAACAGCAGTGAGACCAGCATGGGCTACATTTAATGAATGAGGGGGGAGAGTGGTAGGAAATGAGGCCTGAGGGGTAGCCAGGGGCCAGATCATGTAAGGCCTTGTAGACCATTATATGAATTTTGGATTACCCTTTGCTTAATGAGGTGGTAAAGCACTGGAAGGTTTTGAGCAGAGGAGCAATAAGATGTGGCTTATATTTTAAAGGATCCCTCTGGCTGCCATATGGAGCAAAGAAGAAGTAGAGAGACCAGTTAAGAGGCCATTGGAAATGAGAGCTGATGGTGGCTTGGTCTAGGGTGGCAATGGGACAGGTGGTAAGAAGCTGCCAGATTCTAAATATATTTTGAAGATTAGAGCCTACAGGATTTCCTGATGCATTTGATGAGGGAAGTCAGAGAGAGCAAGGCTTTAAGGGTAATTCCAAAGTTAAGGCCCAGATGGAGTTGCCATTCTTAACTTCTCTCATACCCATCCCCTCTATATCCCATCTGCCACTTTCCTAGTTGAGGCTTCCACAGTGTCTCCCTTGGTTTATTGCAGTCTCTTGCCTTCACACTTGCCCTTTTAATCCCTCCTCTCACATTTTACAGATCAGACCATGTCACTCCCTTCCCTAAAACCCGTCCTTGCCTCTCCATCATCAACTACAGGAGAAAGTCGAATCTCCTTAGCTGGCCCCTCCAAACCCCCCCCATGACCTGGCCCTGTGCTTCTCTGGCTTTACCTACCATGACCCTCCCACAGACACCCAGAGTTCCGGCAGGCCATGGAACTGACACTTCTATATGTTCTTTCACACTGCCATAACTTTGCTCCTGCTGTTTCCTTGGCCAGCAATGCCCTACATCTATTTCTTAGTCCTCCTGGAAGAGGCTTTTTCATCCTTAAAGATGCAAATAAAGCTGTTCTTTCTGGAAGCCCCAGGTGTAGGCAATCTCTTTCTTCATAGCTCCCATTGCACCTTATTCCTATCTTTTCATAGCCTAACTTGTCTAATTGCACTGAAATTATTTGTGTCCTGTCTCCTCTACCAGAGAGAAGCCCCACTGAAGGCAGGAATCATGTCTTATTTTATTTCTAGAACCCCAGCCTCTAGCACAGCAGCCAGAACATGGGATGATAGTATGCCCAATAAATGTTTGTTGAATTAATGAATGGATGGGATGAACTAAGTTATAATGACTGCCAGGGTATTTTGATTTGTGAAATAAGGAAGTTAAATGTTGATGTAAGAGGTATAACCCCCAAGAAGAAAAGGAAAGAAGGCTAACAGTGTGGCTGAGAGCATGGGTTTTGAAATCAAAGAAAAGTGGATTTGAACTCTGTCTCTGCTGTGTTCTCTGCTGTAAATGTCACTATCATGTGCCTCAATGTCTAAACCTGTGAAATAGGAGTAATGTCACCTGCCACATGGGTTATTGTGCAGATTCAATGAGATAATGTATACTTGAAACAAGACAGAGAAAAATGGCACCAGAAATCCTATGAGGGAGAGAATTATCTTTGCTGGGAAACTGCTTTGATGAGGAGCTTGAGGTAGAAGGTGAGACCACGAGAGGTGGTGCTGAGATATCATAGGAGAAGGGAAGTTTGTTGTTTTTAAATAAACTTATTTTAGAATAATTTTATATTTACAGAAAAGGAAGCAGACTATTTTACCTGTATCTTGAAGGGCAGAAAGGTCTTTGGTTGGCCTCTGCCTGACATACAGAAAGTGCTCAAAATGCTCATTATTAATATTATTTGTCTAATGCTCAGATCCTTCTTAGGAGTTTTGCTCAGTTATCAGCCTGGACCCCAAAACGCTGCTCCTGATTTCAGGCCTGTCCCCTTAACATCACCAGCTGGGGACTTTATACAGACTGCAGTGGGCTCACTACCAAGAGAACCCAGCTCATGACTTGAACCATGCCCAGGTTACCAACGTGATCGCCAGGGTGACTCATGGATTCTCAGAGGAGGAGGAGGAGCAAGTGATGTGGTGAGGGTAATGATAACCAGGATAATGACCACAAAACCTGTGGCTCTGCATTCCCTTCTCCCTCCTGCTAAGAGGTTTCCTCCTCCCTCCCTCTCTGCCCCTTAGGGGCTCACTGGCTCCTCCCAATGCGTGATGGGCCAAGGCCAGAGACTGAGTTCAATGGTGGTTCCCATTCTTTCTTTCACTGAATTGATTGACATTTTGAGCACCATTTTAAAAAAATTCTTTGCATTTTTCAGAGTGCACTTTACAAAGTGCTTTTGTGTCCGTGATTCCACGAGGTATTTAAGGCATACCCATTTTACAGATGAAGAAGCTGTGTCTCAAGAGGGTAAGGGGTTGCCCAAGGTGTCCCAGGTAATTAGAAAGGATCTGGGACTGGAAGCTGGTGTCTCCCTCTTGGCCCAGAGCCCCTCTGTTAGCTGCCATCACTGATGATTCCCCAGGAAGAGCTATTCCCCAACACCCTCGGTATAGGGTGGGGGAACTCAGATTCACAATATAGAGAATTTTCCAAATGTCAACATTTCAGCCTTAACAAATTTATTTGAAAACACATTTCTTCAAAATAATTTATTCCTAAACAGTTAAAGCAGGGGGAAAGGCAGTTGTCAAAGAATGAATTGAACAGACAGGATAACAGACAGGTTAAGGGGAATAATTAGAGGCTTTTTTCCTGTTATTCAACAGCTTCTTTTTCAGGCCTGTCAATCACTGTTTATCACACTTGAACCAAAACAATGATTTTTTTCTCTCTCTGAGGCCAGGAGGATCTGCTGGAGAGATAGTCACTCTCATTGAGGCAGGACCAGTGTGACACATAGGTTAGAGCTGGGGCAGTGTAGGGTGCTCACAGCAGCATGGTAACCCCAAAGCCCATGCCAATGGGAAGGGCCCATACCAGTGGCTAATAACACACCAGGCAAAAGGGGTGCACACATTTCCTGAGCTCCTACTGTGGACTGGCATTCTTTCTTTAAACTTCTCATTAACCCTGCCAGGTAGATATTCTCATCTCCAGTTCACAGATGAAGAAGCTGAGGCTCAGAGAGCTTAATAAGCAGATGCAGAAAAGAAACTGCACAAGGCTCCACTGCTAATGGAACTTCATAATAGTTGCAGAAGAACCGTCCATTTACACAATTAGGATGATATCAGGATCCCAATAGCAGGCTGTGGCCAGGCAAACCCCTGTTCTACTGGTACCCTGGGACTAACACAGAGCAATCAGCCTGGTTCCAGATAAGGCATAAAGCAGAGGAAGAGCAGCTGTTCAACCCAGGAGCCACAAGGCTGGGGAGGGGGGTCACCCTAGGCAAATTAAGTGCCTAAACTGTTTGGTGGAACAACCACATTCCAAACCCTGCCAGATAAGACCCTGGGCCTTGGATGAAATTCAGCCAAACACCCTCCTTGGAAGAACTGAGCCTGACAGAGGAAGAGGATGAAGGGTGTTAAGGGAGAAGAAAGAGGAGGGTCTGACCCAGCCCAAGAAGTCAGAGAAGACTACCTTGGAGGCTGGGTTGACTGAGTTGAGTGGTAACCATGTAAGTGAAAGTGAAGGAGAGAAACAGGGAAGATAATTCCCAGCAGAGAATACAATGAGCAAAGGCATATGCATGGGAAACATCATGAAGTGGGCAGACAACTATAGCTGGGTGTAACTTGAGTGTTAAACTTGAAGCAGCCTGTTAATGAGGTATAGCTGATAAAAGCTGACTTCTACTGAATGCTTACCACATACCAGATACCTCTATGGACTTTACATATATTGTTTATATTATTCATTCATTCATTCCACAAGTATTTTTTTAACACTACAGGGCTAGCTACATAATTTGCAGAGCCCAATGCAAAATGAAAATGTGGGACCTCTTGTTCAAATCAGGGAAAAGTCTTTTACTTTTTTATGCAGGCTCTCTCTCCACAATAAACATCTGTCATGGTGTGTTTTTTTATTTGTTATTTAATGTCACATTCCTGGAGCATTGGGATACTGTCAGAGCGCGTACAGATCCTCTTAACAACGTTCATCGATGGCTACAACAGCACAAGAAGAAACATCATGTACTCCTGAGTAAAAAGGAACCTGAATCTGATTAAGCCTCTAGATCTATCAATTTACAAAAGACATGGGGAAAGAGGAACCCATTTAACACCACCACAGGAATGCAATCAGGAAAATCCAGTCTGTGGGAAACTCTACAGGAAAAAAATGGTGGGGTTTCTTCAACAACAACAAAAATTGCAAAATGAAAAAAAAAGTAGATACAGGGAGAAATCCATAGCTTAAAAGAAATTTAAAGGTAAATGAAAAATTACAATGATTTCCCCTTTAGATCTTGATTCAAACAAACTAAAAAAAAGCATAACAATTGAAGTAATTGAAAGTATGAACATAGATATTTTATTATATTAAGGAATCACTGTTATTTTTTGGCTGTGATATGGTACTGTGGATTTTTAATGAAGATTTCCTGTCTTTTGGAGGTACCTATTGAAATATTGACAGATGAAATGATATGTTTGGGATTTGCTTCAAAATAATCCAGTAGTAGTGGGGGGCAGGAAGGGGTAGTGCATAAAACAAGATTGGTCATAAACTAATAATGATCAAAATTGGGAGATGGTCACATGGGAATTTATTATACCACATTCCCTTTTGTATATCTTTGAAACTGTTTCTAATGAAAAAAAATTTTTTAAGGAAAAGAAAAAAGCCCGATCAAGATGATGGAATGAGATGCTTTGGGGCTCCATCCCCCACAGAAGCTTTGAACTGCTAGCAAGAACTGGCAGAAACATCTTTCTCAAAGCTCCAGAAAATACTTAGAGACTCCAGTCACAGACAAGTGCCAAATCAAGAAAAAGGCTACTTGAAGCAGTAGGATCACATGGCACCTTGCTGGCCGGCCGCTCCTCTATCCTTCACTGTCTGGGCATGGAGCTGGCCCATGCTCTCACTGTGGATCCTTGGTCCTGGTTCCAGAGGGAATAGAGTGGCCCTCATGCACATACTGCAAGCATGTATGTCTGACACAATCTGTCTGGTGGCCTGAGGGACTTGTCTCCCAGAACTTGCCCTGAATGTAGAAAACAGTTCACTGAGCTCTCCTACAGAATACTGTGGGAAAGCATCAAGTGGCTGCCTGGGGCAAGGGATTGCTGGCTGTAGGACATACAGTTCAGTGTCTAGGACACCGTGAGCAAAATGTTTACTAGGGCAGAGGGGATAATTTCATCCATGTAAATGGAGGAATTCTCAGGGCCAAATGCACAGAATGATTAGGGCAGACACTAAGCTTTGGCCTTGAGCTATTCCCTAAACTTCTTGTACGGCTATGCACTTGCAGAAGTCAATCTTCAAAGACTAGGAAAAGTATTTTCTTTTTTTCATACATCTTTCTTTCTCTCTCTTTCTCTCTTTCTTCCTTCCTCTCTTTCTTTCTCTCTTTCCTTCTTCCTTTTTTTTTTTTTTTTTTGTTAGTTCCTGGCATTCTTCCATAACACTACCTGGATACAAGCTTAAGGAACAGATGCCTCAAAGACTAAATACCAGCAATAACACATTAGAATATCAAAATATCCAGGTTTCAACAAAAGATTATAAAACACACAAAGAAACAGGAAGTGATGGCTGAGGCAAAGGAGAAAATTAAAGCATTAGAAACCATCAATGAGGAGGACAAGACCTGAGACATACCAGACAAAGACTTTTACAAAATGCTTCTGAATATGCTTAAAGAGCTAAATGAAAACATGGACAAAAGAATAAAAGAAATCAGGAAAATGATAGATGACCCTAAAGAGAATATCAACACAGAGATAGTAATTATGAAAAGGAACCAAATAGAGCTGAAGACCACAGTAACAAAAATTAAAAATTCCCAGATTGGAGCTGGCAGAATAAAGAATCAGTGAACTTGAAGATAAGACAATTGAAATTATCCAGTTTGAAGAGTAGAAGGAAGAAATCTGGAGGGGGAGAGGAACATAATTTATGTATGCTATTGAAGTTAACTTGGTATCAAAGCAAATGTGATTGTTACAGATTTAAGATGTTAAATTTAAGCCCCATAGTACAAAGAAAATATCTGAGAATATGCAAGCTCATAGAGAGAGAAATTAGAATACAGGTTGCCAGAACTAGAAGGCAGGGAGAATGTGGAGTTGATGCAAAATGGGAGTAGGGATTCTGTTTGGCGAGATAGGAAAGTTTTAGTAATGGAAGATGGCGAGGGTACCACAACATAGTGAATGTGATTAATACAATTGAATGGTATGTTTGGGAGTGGTTGAGATGGGAAAGTTTATACCATACCCGTACTGCCACAATTAAAATAAGAAAATAAAGAGCAACTAAAGAGACAGTGACAATTAAAAGCTATACATGATCCTGGATGGGGCCTAACAAGGGAGACATATGAGAAAATTGGAATTCAGATTGTAAGCTTTATATCAGTGTTAAATTTCTTGAACTTGATCACCTCACTCAAGCTGGATACATAAGTGAATATCCTTGTTCTTAGGAAATGTACATGGCTGTGTTAAGTGTTCAAGGAGCATGATGTATACAACCTATCCTCAGGGTGTTCAGAAAACAGATTGATAAATAGCTAGATAGACACATGGATGTTTGGCTTGATGGATAGGTAGAATGATACAGCAAATGTGACAAACTGTTAAAATTAGTGGATCTATCTGGGTATCTGGGGGGATAGAGGTATATTGGAGTTTTTGTATGGGGTTTGTATATTTTTGCAACTACCCTGTAAATTAAATTAAAAGTTTTTTAAAAAGAAAAGGAAAGGAAAAGGAGAAATTGGAGGCGGTGAGTATAGACAATTATTTAAAGAGTTCTGCTGTAAAGGGAACCAGAGAAATGGGTCAGCGGTTGGTACTATTTTATTTAATCCTCAAAACAACTTTTTTGAGGTAGGTACCATTATTATCATCCTTCTACTACAGACACTGAAACTAAGGTATAGTAAAGTTAAGTAACTTGCTCAGGGATACACAGTAAATGGCAGACCTGGGCTTCAAACCTAGACAGTATGGCCCCAGAGCTCTCACTCTTAACAACTATGCTCACTACCTTATAAGAAGGAGATTAACATGGTCAGCTTTGCATTTTAGATTACTTTGTTGAATTTGTGGAAGACAAAATTGGAGGCAAGGAGACCAGTTAGGATGCATTGCAATAGTCTAGGCAGGAGATGATGGTAACCTGAAACAAGGTAATTGCAGTGGGGGAAACAGGGAAGTGGAAGTGTTGCAAAGATATTTAAGAGATAACACCTACCAATAGATCATTGGTGAGGTTAGGACAAGAAGAATGAGGAGGGTATTGTATGGATCTCAGGTGTACAGCTTGGTTCAGTGAAATAGCAGATAAAGAGAACACAAGAGGAAAAGTAGGGTGAGCTAAACAATAGTTGATCTGGCAGATATTACATGCCCCCACTGCTCCTTTTAGGTCAGGGGTTCTTAACAATTTTTGTTCCATGGACCTCTTTGCCAGTCAGGTGAAATCCATGGACCCCTTACTAAGTCCACACTATACTGTGTATTATTTAATAAATATATCACATCCGCACCAACACATCCCCACAAGAAAAATGTTGTTCTGAATTTAATTCCAATCTGATTGACCCATTGTTAAGAACCCCTGCTTTAAGTGGAGGGCTATCAGAATTGCGATCACCTCCATTTTATTGGTAGAGTTCTTCCCACTGATAAGCATCTTGTCAGTAACTATAAATGATGGGATCTTAGTTGAGGGAAAAGGTGATCAGATGTCTCTCTCAGATGGAAAAGAATCAATGCCTTAACATGGTGCCTCAAGATTCTAGCTGAATACCTGCTTCCTGTGTTTGATTTCCTGGGCCACCTGCATTTCCATTCATTAGGCATGGTTCTGGCTAGGTCTTGGCTGCAGCTCAGGTAAATTTCATTTGATAAAAGGAAGCAAGATGGGAATTTAAACAAATTTCAGATGCAGAAGCTTACATTCAAGGAGGGGACACACACATTAGCTATATTACGCTAGATATATTTACTCAACCTTTTTGAGTCTTGGTTTTCCCAGCTGAAAATGAGGATAATGATACCTGTCTCTTAAGATTAAAATGAATGATTGGAACTAAAGAGCCTAACAGAGGTGGTTTGGTTCCACTCCCCATCCCATTTATGAGATTCTTGGGATGTGGTATCCGCAAGTCTTTCAGGATGTTTGTGGGCTTTCTCCTGCTTCAAGGCTAAGCCAGGGCAGCAGGGTTTGATGGCCTTACCTGATTCAGGAGCATTTCATACTAATTTATGTATGCCCCCTATTAGGGGTATATTGGTTTACTAGGTAAGACTCTCCTAGAACTCGAAGATTGTCCCAGACACTGCTTCTGTCTATAGTTTCACAGTGGGAAGCTGCTGCGGGTGTCAGCACCAGGAGTGTGGACAGCTCCTTC
Organism: Tolypeutes matacus; assembly: GCA_026826555.1. Classification (NCBI taxonomy): domain Eukaryota; kingdom Metazoa; phylum Chordata; class Mammalia; order Cingulata; family Chlamyphoridae; genus Tolypeutes; species Tolypeutes matacus. The sequence continues at coordinate 22,654,800 of JAKSZT010054055.1, forward strand.
AGCAGGCCTTCCTTACTCTAATTCTGGAACCTGGTCTCGGCCCATGGTTCCAATCAGGATTTCTCTGCCTTTCTCCTTCTTGCCACAGCTTTAAGCACTGGCATCAGAGTCCATAATTTTGGAGTTTGGTAATTTCAGAAGGTACCTGCTTCCCAAACAAATGAGATTAGTCAACATTTTTTTTAGAACTGCTCAAATAAGGAAACCTTCTGAATCTGCATTGTCTTCAACTTTTTAGGAAACAATCCATTGTTATGTATCAAGATTGATTCTGATGTAAATTTTGTGTTTTGCAAGTGGTATAACTTTTTAAAGTTTTTTAAAGAGCCCTTACTGGGTTGGAATTAATGTCTTTTATAGTTGTTTTCTCCCTGCTTTGTTTTCTATGTCTTAGGAAAATGCTTGTGTCGCTGCCTCAGTTTTTCACAAAGTATCAAGGGAACTATGGACACTTTTTGGGGGTTGGAGGCTTGGACTTCTAGTCTTACATTGAGAGGATGGAGCTTGAATAATTATTTGTTCTCCTCACTCAGAGACAGATATGGACAGGCAGGAGAAGAGGCAGAAGAGGAGAACAGTAACTGTTGCCACAGGAATAGTTTTTATTTTGTTTAAGAGGACTGAACTGAACCATATATACATTAACAAAGGGAGTAGGTTTTTAAAATTTTAATATATAAAGCTGAAAAGTAAAAATCTACATCTTATCCTCAGATCTCCTTAAGTTGGGGTCTTCAGTCTCCTCACCTGGGTCCTGGGCTGACACCAGCACTCTGGTATTAGGGTGCCTGACTGAAAAGTCCCAATTACAACTTCCTCAGGGTACTCAGTTATTGCATAACTATCATATACCCAAGGCTCAGTCAGATGCTTTACACATACACATGTAATTCTTTTTTTTTTTTTTAGGAGGTACCAGGGATTGAACCCGGGACCTCATACATGGGAAGAAGGTGCTCAACCCATGAATGAGCTACATCCATTCCCAATACACATGTAATCTTAATGAGTACTAACAGCAACCCTGTAAGGTAGGTATTATTATTCCCATTTCACAAATGTGGAACTGAGGCTCAGAAAGAGTCGTAACTTACTCTGTAAAAGGTAGAGACAAGATTCAAGCCTAGGTCTGTCTTAACACCAGACTATGCCATCTATCTGTGGCTTCAGGGACTCTAATAGGGGGAATGGCTCTGATAGCATAATAGGGACTGAGTACAGGGCACATGGTTACTGGTTCCAGAATGAATGTGGGAGGTTCTGGGCACCCCCCACATCAGTAGTCCAATGTCTCCAAAAAATTCATCTTAGAAGCACAGACTAGTACTGGGAAGACTGCACCATCAGCATCACCTGGGGGGAGGCATGTTAAGAATACAAAATACCTGGGCCCCATTCTTAAGGATTCAAATTCAATAGATTAGGGTAGAACCAGAAATCTGGATTTGTAAAGCTTTCCAGGGGATCCTCATGCAGACACAGATTTGAGAAACACTTCTTTGGACAAACTTAATAAGCCTCAGGCTTCCCCCTTCTGTCTTTAGTTACAAAACAATCCTCAGGAATTCAGGTCAAAGCATGGTTCTGAAGGAGGAAATACCGTCCCTGTGGAAGTGATCACACAGTACCTAGAGACTGGTTAGGACAGTGGCTCTTAATCAGGTGTGGTAGCATGTGTCACTCACCAGTAGCACTTTCTCAACCCCAGCACACTCACCTTAGCTGCATTAGGACTATCCAGTGAGGCTAGAAATGAAATTATTGGAGGGTAGAGATAACTATTTCCTCAGGGATTAATGCCAACTGCTTCTGCATTATTACAGAACAATCACTACGTTCTCCACCATCTGGTATAGCTTCCAGGGGTGTCTAATTTACCCCCAGGAAACTTCCCATGTGTTTACAATTAGAGGGGTTTGTATTTGGGGGCTCTCTTTGGGCCCTTCTGATTAGGGGTCTAGAGCTTCCTCCTTTGGGACTCATTGACTGCAGATTGCTCACTGAATGAGGTCTGAGCTCAAATGGCCTTGAGTATAAAAGGACATCCATGTGCTATGTGAGGACCAAGCAGACTGTCTAAAGAGAAGTTTCTCAGTCCTGGTCAATCTTTTCCATGCTGTGGCTGGCCCCATATTACCAGAGTTCTGATTTTTTTTTAAAGCCAGACATCAGGATTTTCAAATGTTGGCTCAAATTTTTAAAAAATCATGTGAGCCAAACAAAAGATTTTTGTAGGCCACAGCTGGCCTAAGGGCCACCAGTCTAAAAAATCTGTTATGGACCAAGCTCAGCAGAAAACAACCTATTCCTGAATTTTAATGGTTTGAGAGTGGGCTGCCACACCTAGTCAAGCCTGCCAAAGGGATCTGTTCTATTTTGGAAGCTGCAATCCTAAAGCAAGTAGTCATCCCATGCTGTGTTGATTTGGCCACCTGTCAGGGTGAAACCCTTAGTATGGCCTTTGGTTTTAGAGAGGAAAATTGAGGGAGAAGGCCTAGGAAAGGATATTCCAGAGCTAGTCCTTATTAACACCTAACATGCTCTGGTAAATTGTTCTAAAGTATCTTACTGACAAGCTAACAGACTTAAAATTGCACTGCTGAAAATCACTCATATCTTGTTGCTGCCTAGTTCCAAGAAATCAAAGGCCAACTCAATACCATTAGAATTTGAACAATAATTCCAGTTCCTTTTCCCCTTGTATATATTCCAGATCTCCCATGGAAAAGGATCACCTCCATTAACAAACACCATCTTCTGCAATTGGAGTCATTTGAAGCTGGCATTGCACTCTGTTTATCCTGCCAACTCAGATTCAAATTGGTTTGGGGGATTTGACCATTTGTAAAGAAGATTCAATCTGCCTCTCCACCCTCCACCACCACAAAAGTGATTATGAACTCATTCACCCTTTCCTTCACATTCTAAAACTCATCAGTCTTTCCTGTTTCAAAGAAGTACTGTCATGGGGGGGGGGGGGGGCGCCACAAATATTCTTTTAGCTTTGCAACTCCCACTTCTACCAGCCCTCTTCCTTCCAACTCTCTGGTGGGTGAGAACTCTGATGGGTAAATGCCTTTCCTGAAAAAGAAAACCTCAACTAGGTGGGTGGTTCTGAAACAAAAATAGTGTCAAAGGCCTGACTGATGGAGAAGGAAGTCTTGTGGGATCTTTCCCTCTCTTCAAAAGCAGCCGAATTCCGATTCCATTAAAGACTTAGTTCCTTTGATAAGAATCTGTGTGTGTCAAGTTCCCAACCTCAATCAGTGACTCCCTTGAAGTACATTATAGTGCTTACAGAGATGAGGAGAAGAAAGAATTTCAGAATTGCCTGAAGAGCTTATCCAAAATACTCATGGTTGCCCCCCCACACACACACATACACCTCAACCCTCTAGTCTATCAGAATTGGCAATGGAGTGGGATGTCAACTATTCAGCATTCAGAAAAGCTCCCTAGGTGATTTTTTATTCACTGCCCTTTCCACTCCCACAACACCTTCACCTTTAGCCCTAAATTGAGAACCATTGAACTGAAAATTACCCTGCCTCTTGGGTTATTATGACTACATAGAGTTTATAAATGTGGGGTCCATTAAGGCACACATACACAACACAATTTAGACCTTAAATAAGATAATGGATGGGATTAGAGATATGTATCATCACCTGAAGGAGATAGGGATGGCTCCTGTTCATAAGTGGAGAAATTAGCATGCCTAAAGAATATGTAAAATTGAACAAGTGGAATTGCACAAGAGAAAAAGAAGTTTGGTTAATCAAGAGAACACAGGCACTCCTTTCCCCATGGTGGCCCTGTGTGCCATGGCTGCAGACCACCACCTCCTTGGTAGAGTATGCAGGTTATTGCTTGTATGTGATGCCCTAAGGGTCCTTGGTGACAGCCCTTTCCTACTGATGTTCATGTCTGACCTCGTGCCATCCTCAAATGAAGCTCAGGAAGGTATTCAAAGTGCCTTTGGAAAGCCACAGGGTACAGTAGCCAGGGTTCACATTGGCCAAGTTATCATGTCCATCCACACCAAGCTTCAAAACAAGAAGCATGTGATTGAGGTGCTACACAGGGTCAAGTTCAAGTTTCCTGGCTGCCAGAAGATCCATATCTCCCAAAAAATGGGGCTATACCAGGTTTAATACTGATGAATTCAAAGACATGGTGCCTGAGAAGCCCAGATGGTTGTGGGGTCAAATATATCCCCAGTCATGGCCCCTTGGATAGTGGCAGACCCTGCACTCATGAAGGTTTTGCAGCATTGCCCTCACCTGCCTTGTGTCCACAAATAAACTACTTCCTGGCCCTCTAAAAGAGAGAGAGAGAGAGAGAACATAGGCAAAAGAAAGTCACCAAGGCAAGGGTTGGTAGTGCCTATCTCTAATGGAGCAAGAAGAGGGTAGATTCAGAATACGTTTTGAAAGTACAGCCAAAGACAGTGTTGGCTAAGATATGGGAAAGAGCTAAGACAAGGATCATTTCAAGGTTTTTGACCTAAGTAACTGATAAATGGTGCCATTTATGGAGATGGAGAGCACTGGATGAGGTGTGAGGGAAAAACAAAGAAGCCCATTTAGACAAGTTGAGTTTGAGTTTTCTATTAGACATCGTAGTGTTTAATCACAAATTTTAATTAGATATTCATTTGTTTGTTTCTTTATTGGCAGTTATCTCCCCCCAGGAGATAGTAAATTCTTTAAGAGCAAGAATCAAATCTGTCTTGTTCACAGTTGTATCCCTAAAGCCTAACACGATGCTTGACACATAGATTATCATTAAATATTTTTTAATAAATCAATCAAAGTGCAAGGCAAGATGCAACTTATATACCTGGCTTTTAACACTATTTTCAGATGCACATTCTTGTCCTTACTACTGCATTTCTAGTACTTTTTCTCTTTTTTGTAACAATTGAGGTTCTTGTATTCATAATTTGATAAATCATGGAGTACCTTTCACTCTATCTCCTTCCTCTCTCTTTACCTTTCCATTCATGCAATCTCTGACACAATGACAAAACTTAACAAATACCAAAAAAAGAGTAAAAACAAAAATATGGTATTTCTCAATAACAATAGCTAATATTTATTGAGTGCTATGTGCCAGACACTGTGTTAAATGCTTTACAAGGCATCATCTAATATAATGATCACAACAAATGTATCACCATAAAGCCTAAAGTGTGGACGTATTTTTTCAGTATTAGGGTAAAATGCTTTGGAATATGTGAGCTTGTCAATATGGCCAAATAGAACAGCTGAATTGAGAATATAAATTTACTTAAGTGAATATGTATCAATGTCATGTTTTTTAAAAGGTGCTGGCTTGTGCCAGCATAAATAAAGCCCTGGAGAACCTTGCAGTTGGGCAAATGAGCACTTTCAAGTTGAAAAATCTATCAGGCAATGAACATTTACTGAGCCTTACCATATAGGTATTCGTGGAGGTAGAATACAAAATAGAGGACATGGGTTTATCTGCCAAAAGTTTATAATTTTCAGCAGGGCTCTTCTGGAACCAAGCAGCAGCAAAACAAAAAATGAAAGGATGGAGGAAGGGAGAAATGGAAGAAAGGGAGAAGAAGGAAGAACAGAAATCACTTTCTATGCTTGGTTATTGAACCAAAAGGCTTATTTCTGCTGAGTGGCAAATCATTTGTTCAGAGATCCATGGAGAAGAAAGGAGATGATTATGGACATTAACTGCACCTGATCTGAGACTTCTCCATCCTGAAGCTTGATTCTAAAAATCTAAAACACTACCCAGGCAGTCTCTGCCAACCAGTAAAAATTGACTTGTGAATTGCAGCCTGTTGGCCATCTTTGACTCTTTTGAATGCTTCACCAAGTTTAAACGACAACGAAAATGCAATCATCAACCCTGAGGGCCAATCCTTCAGCAGGCTGGATCCCAAATGGGGAAGAGTCATCAGACAAGCCCTGGAAATCGGTCCATTGGTGGCTTCCCCTGCCCAACCCCATAGTTAAACCCAGTGGTGTTACAAAAGGCCCTGTACATCTGAGCATGTAAAGGCCTCTAAATAGCACCCTCCTTAAAAATCCCATCAGTCAACCTACAGTGACCTGTCTTACAGTATGGAGGATCCAAAAGCAGATGCCATTCTTGGAGGAAGGTGCCTGGCTAAGAAAGGCAGGAAGCTATTTCAAAAGGGCACAGACCATCCCCTCCCACTCCGAGTGTGGACCACACTTAGTGATTTGCTTCCAAATAGTACAATAAGGAATGGGGGAGTACTTTACAATGGAGAAACTTGGCTAACGCTACCTCAGACAGCTGATCAAGATTAATATCAGTGGATGTAAGTCATCTTCATAGCACAGGTTCTCGATATGATGTGATGAGAATGGCACTTAAGCTCTATGGCCTTCCTACCAAAACCAATAATCCAAGTCCAGCCATGAGAAAAACATCAGACAAACTTCAGTGGAGGGGGATTCTACAACATACCTGACCAGTACCCCTCAAAACCATCAAGGTCATCAAGAACCTTAGAAAGGACCAAGGAAAGTCTAGATACTATCATAGACAAGAAGAGGCTAAGGAGACATGAGGGCTAAATGCAATGTGGCATCCTGAATGGGGTCCTGAAACAGGAAAATGAGATTACAAAAAACCTGGCAAAATCCAATAAAGTGTGGAGTTTAGTTAATAGTACTGATGTTGGTTCCTTAGTGGTGGCAAAAGCACCATAGCAATGTAAGATGCTGACAACAGGGAGAACTGGGTGAGGGGTATACAGGAACTCTGTACTATCTTTGTGACTTTTCTGTAAGTCTAAAGCTGTTCTAAAATTAAAAGTTTCGGAATAAAAAAGGGTGCAGGGATCAGGGCCAATGCAGAGATAACGCATTTCAGCCCTGTCATCTTTCCCACACACTCCCCCTGACTGGATATTTCTGTCTGGCCTTCCTGCCCAGTCTATCATTCCTTAAAAGGCACATCCACAACATTGCTCTCTGCAAGCTCTAGATGTCCATGTCTCCTCATGAGCCCTGAAGGAAATTTGCTGCTGGAATGCCATCCAAGAAGAAACCTTCAGGAGGGAATTTTATATGGTTTTGAATCCAGGCTCAGCTACTTGATACCTTGATACCTGAAGTTTAGAATTTCTTAGACTTTTCACATGGAAAGGACCTTAGCTGACTCCCTCATTTTTGCAGACCAAAAATTAGAATCCAGGGAAATTGAGCAACTTATTTCAAGGCCAGTTAGTGGCCCTGATAGAACTAAAATTTGGCCCCAGGCTTCCAGTTCTTTGTTCTTTCCAAATCACCCTATTGCCTTGGCTTACCCACAAGGTTCTTCAGAAAGGGCCTCAGGCAATGAGGTTACTTACTTATTCGTTATTTTTCTTAATTACAAAAGTAATAATAACATGGTAAATATAATTAATATCACTGAATTGTATACTTGAAAGTGGTTAAAATAGAACACTTTATGTTGTGTATATGTTACCACAACTTAAAAAGTAATACAAAAAACATCACAATAAAATAAACGAAAAATACCCACCTTGTCACCACCCACAGAGACCCATTGCTAACATTTGAGTTTTTATCTTTCTGTTATCTTTCTAAGCTTATATGAATAAAATGTATCTAAGATTTTGTATAAAAAAATGGGATCACAGTGTACATATTCTTTTGTAACTTAGATTTATTTCTTTAAACATAGCAATATACCATGAATGTTTTTGCCAGACATCAGACATATTTCTTTACTATGATAGTTTTTCAGTGTTAAGAGATTTAACCACATACACACACCCTTTTTTATTGGATTCTGTCTCAGACCCCTAATATATAGAAAAGCTAGGAAAAAAGTTCTTTTGGCTGAGGAGAGAGGTAGGAAATTCAACTCGGTCTGCCATTCACCCTTTTATGACCTTCCAATAGGACCTCTGGGAATTTCTTTGGAATCCTCAGGAGCTGAGTTTAAAATCTACTCTTCTCCAACATTACTCTAAGAGATTGCATATTGTTCTAGCACAGGTTATTCTATAATTTACATAACCAATCCCCTATTGCTAAGCAATTTAGTTTCTTCCATCTCTTTCACTTTTATAATACTACAATGAACATTCATCTTTGCACATATCTATGGCTGTTTTATCATGATATATTCCAAGAAGTAGAATTTTGAGTCAAAAAGTATTTTAATGTTTTTAAGACATATTAGCAAATCACCCTCCAAAAAGGCTACAAGAATTTGCAGTCCTAGCAGCATTATTCATGAGTAGCCCATTTTCATCAACACCCTAGATTTTAGCATTCTTTTTCAGTTTTCCACTCTGATACGGAAAGAAATGTATCTAAATATTGTTCAAATTTGCATTTCTTTGCTTACTAGTAAGGTTAAACTTTGGGGTGGAATTTTATTGGCCTACCATAAGGTGTGTGTGTGCATGTGTGTCTGTAAAGGGGCAAGGTAGAGGGAGAGATTGATTCTTGACTCTTCTATTCAGCTATTCAAAAGCATTTAATGAGTGCCATTCTCATGCCAGGCACCATGTTTGGTTCTAGAAACACAGGATGAATAAGACACAGACTCTGCCATCAAGAGCTCAGAGTATGAGGGAACTCTGTATTTTCTGCATTATTCTTTTGTAAATCTACAACTTCTCATAATAAGAAAAGATGATGATAGTACCTTCCTCAAAAGATTGTTGGGAGATTTAAATGAGATAATATACATAAAGTACTTAAAATAGTCCCCTTGCAAAGGAAGCACTCAATAAGTGATAACATTATTGAATGATCTGAATATATTCTAATAACAAGAACCTTAGAGAGGACAATTAAAATAAATTCTTATTGCTTGAAAAATCTGCTAGTGTTAGAACAGGTCTTCAGATGAATCATTTTTCTGAATTTATACCAGCATATCATGCAGACCAAATATGGTCTGGGAAGGCTACCCAGAATATGTAGGCATGAGCAGCTGTCACAGCCCTTGGCTATTCTTTTGTGAACCTTTGACCCTACTTTGCAACCAGCATCTTACCAGAGCTAAGCCTCTCTGCCTAGTTACTAGTTTTGGGAGCATGACTTTAAAAATACGGCTGTCTAGATTTATTTGATGACAACATGATCTGACAGTATTTAGCCTACAGGCTATGTACATTTCCATTATCTCTTCTCGGTGAGGGAATTGCCTGGAGTTTTCTTATGTCTAAAAGTATTGCCTTCTTTGATTGTCAACAAAGCAAAAGAGAAGTTATTTCTTAAATTTATCTGGGACTCTATAGTTTGCAAAGCACTCTCGTATCCCTCTCGTATCCATTATCACTCAGTCCTCATGCAAACACTCCAGAGAGGCAAAAAGGGTGATCATTTCCACTTAGCAGCTATGTGGAGGCTTATAAAGTTAAGCCTCAGCTAAGTTGGTTGAGCTTCTTCTCATGATTCTGTCTCTGTCTTCTCATGATTCTGTCTCTTTGCCTCACACCAACCTTCCCCCAAATCCTAGATTTCCCAAAATTCAGGCCCTTACTCAGCATGTTGATGGGGCTCTTTATCTTGGTACATCCATCTCTATATTGCCTATATACCCATTTTCCTTTCAACTTGTCCAATTTATCCTCATGTTTAGAGCCACAAAATTGACAATTATCCTGTTTTCAAGTCCTCAATCCATTAAAGCATCACAGGCCCTGTGTGCCCAGCCCCTTGCAGTTTTCTGTCACTGGAGCCAACACCTCCTGTTTGTAGGATGGAAACTAGAATCCTAAAGTGACTCCAAGCAGGTCCATAGTTGCCCTGAGTAATGATAGACTGTTACCATGGCACATATCTAGGTATCCTGAGGTCTCCTGGCAAATATACTTTGCTATATTGCAGGCCAGTGACATTTTTAAATTAGTAGAGTGTATATTAAATAATAATAACCATAAAGTAACTCCTACAGGGACATTGTCAGACCAAAAAGATAGGTGAGATGTAATCTCATAAGTCATCCTTATGTTTCTTATTCTGCAGAAGTCTGGGTGAAAGACTTCATCAGGCATCTGCTCTGGTCTGTGGGCTGGCAGTGGAATGACTGCTTTAGGAGTAATTAATATCACTACCCCCCAAAAAATAACACTGTTTGCCTTGGTATCCTTGACTCTGCTGGGTTCAGAAGTTGAGAATTTCAGGCCTAAAGAGACAAATATATGGACTGACAATAAAGTTTCTTTGTACATCTGAATTGGAGCCAAGATTGTAAATCATTATTTCTGGATATACTATTAAAAGCAGTGAACATGATATAATTAGGCACCATTTGTAACTGTGCATTTGTTTTTGCAGTGGTTGGGACAACATACTAATCCCAGGAAGCCTCAGTTGGGAATAATTATGGAATCTGCAATCATCACAGGAAAGCACCTGACTGGGTGTCACATGTTACTGTGACCTTTGGAGAAGCTGTCATCCACTGGTAAAATCTTGACCTTCCTATGAGACCAATATCCATTAAAGAAATTCAATTGTAATCATTTGGACAGACAAAATAAATATCATTATAAAGTCAAATGCATATTAGCAAGAGTAGACAAGGGATGGAACAAGGGTAATATTTTTTTTATTTTTTAATTTTTTTTTATTTTTGTTTTAGTTTTATTTTTTTCTTCTTCTTTTTTTTCTTCCTTTTTTTTTTTTTTTACTTTTTTTTTTTTTGTTGTTGTTTTATTTTAAGGGTAATATTTTTTGAGTGTCTACTGTATGTCAAATACTGCAAGCAAACCCAATCCCATTCACAATAAAATAATAATTATTTTTTTAAAATAAGATTTTATTGAAGTATATCATTCATACATGAACATACATAAATAATAAACGTATAGTGAAATTTGTGAACTTACAAAACAAACATGCATATCATCATACAAGGCTTCCATATATCTCTCTACCACCAACACCTTACGTTGTTGTCAAACAATTGTTACAAATTATGAAATACTATTGTCAAAATAGTTATACTTATAGTAATATTTAGCCCATATCTTACATTTGGTGTATTTTTTCCCCAGCCCACCTGATTATTAACACCCTATATTATACTATATATTTGTTATCGTTCAGGAGAAAATGTTCTCATATTTGTCCTGTTAACCACAGTCCATCATCCACTACTGGATTCCCTGTCTTATACAGTCCTATGCTTTGTACAATCCATTCAAAGTGTATTTTTGTCACAGAGTTGTGCTGTCATTGTCTCAGTCAATTTTAGAACTTTTCATTACTCCAAAAAGAAAAATCCCATACCCCCATTAAACCCATCCCATTATTGTCCTTTAGTATTGAAAAAATATCTGCCATTGTTGCAAAATATTACAATATTATCATTAACTATCATCTGTAAGTTACATTAGTTGTAATTTTTCCATGTATAACCATATTCTCAGAACTTGTAAAAGAAGAGCATGCTTATATTTATACTATTAAACACAATCTTCATCTACCACCGAAATCACTATGTTATACATAACCTAGATTATTCTCTAGTTTCCTTTCAATAATTATCCTTATTTTGCAAGTGAAGAAATTGAGGTTCATAGAAGGTAAAGAACTTCCGCAAGTTCACATAGCTGGAAAGCAGCAGAGTTCAAGTCTATCTGACTCCCAAACCATACTCTCTATACCATATTATTAGAGAAATCAGAACCAAGACCTAAAGTTGAGTCCCAAAAATTTTTAGCACAATGAAATGTAAATAATTTGAACTAAAAAAACACTTATGAGTTAAAACTAGAGGGAAACTTCTTAAAATTGATAAAGGACATCTATGAAAAACCTACCAATAACATCATACTTAATGCTGAAAGGCTAAATGTTAGAAGACTGTTTCCTAAGCCTGGGAACAAAGCAAAGGCATCTGCTCACATCACTTGTATACAACAATCATTGGTGGTCTGACAGGCAAGAAAAATAAATAAAATAAAATAAATAAAAGGTCTAAAGATTGAAAAGGAAGAAGTAAAATTATTTTATTTACTGATTAATAAGATTAGAGAGCCCTCAGAATTCTAGGAAAAAAAAAAACCTACTAGAACTAATTTAGCAAGCCTGCAGAATACAAAGTCAAAATGAAAAACCAATTGTATTTCCATATACAAGCAATGAACCATTAGAAAACAAAATTTAAAAAACAGTATAACAGACTTCCAGGAAGATGGCGGACTAGAAAGACATGGGGCTGCCTTCTCTCCCAGAAAAATAGCTAAGGGACAGGCAGAAATGGCCTGGAAAAAAATCTTCTAGGGTTTAGTACACCAGGGGAAGGCTAGACACTGTCCAGAAGGGAGAGGGGCAAAGGAAAAGAATTGTGATAGCAAAACTGTGAGTTAAAAACCACAGTTGTACACCCAAAGCATAAGCAACAAAAGAAAAAAATGGATAAATAGGACCTCCTCAAAATTAAACAGTTTTGCACCTCAAAGGACTTTGTCAACAGGGTGAAAAGTCAGCTGACTCAATGGGAAAAAATATTTGGAAATCACATATCCAATAAGGGTTTAATATACATGATATATAAAGAGATCATACAACTCAACAATAAAAAGACAAACTACCCAATTAAAAAATGGGCAAAAGACTTGAAAAGACAATTGTCCAAAGAAGAAATACAAATAGTGAAGAGACACATGAAAAAATGTTCAACATCACTAGCGATTAGGGAAATGCAAATCGAAACTACAATGAGATATAATTTCACACCTATTATATTGGTGTTGTTATTGTTTTGTTTAGTTTTGTTTTTGTTGTTAGGAGGTACTAGGGATTGAACCTGGGACCTTGTACATGGGAAGCAGGTGCTCAAACCACTGAGCTATACCCGCTCCCGTAAGACTGGCCACTACTAAAAAGTTGGGAATCTGTAAATGTTGAAGAAGATATGGAGAGATAGGAATGCTTATTCACTGTTGGTGGGAATGTAGAATGGTACAGCCACTGTGGAGGACTGTTTGGCAATTCATAAGGAAGTTGGACATAGACTTGCCATGGGACCCAGCAATACTATTGCTAGGTATATATCCTGAAGAACTGAGAGTAGTAACACAAATATACATCTGCACACTGATGTTCATAGTAGCATTATTCATGATAGCCCAAAGTTGGACACAATCCAGGTGTCTATCAGCAGATAAACAAATTGTAGTGTGTACATATGATGGGATATTATGCAGTAATAAGAAGTGATGTTGCGAAGCATGTAACAACATGGATGAAGCTGGAGGACATTATGTTGAGTGAAGCAAGCCAGACACAAAAGGACAAATACTTTATGATTGTGCTATTATGAACTAAATATATTATGTAAACTCATGGAATAAATAATTAGAATATAGGTCACCAGAAAATAGAAGGAGGGTAGAGAATGGAAAGCCGATGGTTAATCTGTGCAGAATTGTTAAAAAGTTGTTTGTAAATCTTTGGAAATAGTGAGAGCTCATCATGATGTTTTTGACTTGCAGAGCTATTATATGGGTTTAACAGTGGTTGAAATGGAAAGCCTAAAGACATTTATATTACTAGAAGGAAGGCTAAAAAGGTATCATGGGGCTGTGTAACATAATGAAACCTCATGTAAAATAAGAATATGGGTGATATTGCATATATAAGACTGTTTTTACAAAATATAAATACAAATATACTAGAGAGAAGGAAACAGAATAGCAGCTATGTACGACTAGGGAAGCACAGAGAGATTAAGAGGTGATGAGTTTTGTTTGTTTGATTGGTTGGTTTGTTTTTGTTTTTTAGTATTATTATTATTATTACTGGAATAATGAAAATGTCTAAAAATGATTGGAGTTATGAATGCACAACTATGTAATTATACTGAATACCATGGATTATACACTTTGGATGGATTTATGCCTTATTAATATGTATCAATAAAATAGATTTGTTAAAAAAAATGCAGCTGCAGCTGTTGGCATCCTCCCCCACCCTATGAACACCTTTGAATCCTCAAACCTCAGGGCCGGCAGCTACAGACAAAGGGGGCCCAAGGTTCCACCTCTTCAGGAAAGAGGAAAGAGAGGGACACAGCCTAAGGCTGACTCAGCTTTTGACCCACAAATTTGGTCTGTTCTGTCCCATGAGCCCTTCCAGGTGGGGGGTGTGGTGGTCGGGGGCTGTACCATTGTTTACCTTGGGGGCCAGGAAGGGACTAAAGAGATAACAACCCTCCCAATCTCCCTCTCTACTGACAGAGACTAGTTGCTGAGGACTCAGAGGAGAGTAGAATTATTTCCTACCCAGGAAAAGGGAGGGAGCTGCCAGCAAAGGTTGGAGAACTGCCTCTGAAAAAGTTTGAATTATGAGGCTCTTAGCCTCCAGGCAGGATGCTCTGTCACACTGATCTTGTCCTTGTTGCAGCAAACACACTCCCACAGGGAACTGAACTGAGAGAGCTGCCAAAGAGCACCATCTGCTGATGGACCAAGGAAGTGCATGTGTGGAAATTAAAAGTAAGTAAGAGAGGCTTTTGGGAAATGGATGTAGCTCAATCGACAGGGCTCCTGTTTACCATATGGGAGGCCCTGGGTTCGATTCCCGGGGCCTCCTGGTGAAGGCAAGCCAGCCTGTGCGGCGCAGTGAGCTGACGCAGCAGGATGACCCAACAAAGGAAGATAAGCAGACACAGAAAAACGCACAGAAAATGGACACAGAGAGCACAAGCAGCAAGGGGGGGTAAATAAATAAATAAATAAATAAATAAATAAATAAATAAATAAATAAAATCTTTTAAAAAAAGAAAGAGAGGCTTTTTCCAGCCTTACAGCCTCCTCGTGTCGTCCCCCCCCAAGGCCCTGGGAAGCAGGTTTGCAACCCATTATTGGGCCCAAGGCCCAGATTTGAGCAAGTAACAGGGACAGTCCTAAAGACCCAGAACAGACTGAACTAAGAATCAAAGAACAGCAGTAAAACAGCCTCCTGCCACTAAATCCCTAGGAAAGAGAGAGAGAAATTGAGCATTTGAGAAATCTCACCATCCTGTCAGATGCCTAGAAACTAAAAGAGTTCATAAAAAAGACTCCACCTTTGCAGGAAATATTAAAGGAAGCCTTACAGCCTGAAAGAAAAAGACAGGAGAGAGAGGAATGGAGGAGAGTTTAGAAAAAAGAATAGTAGAAAGGATAACCAAAAGAGTAAAAAGGCAGATGAAAATAAGATATGACATATGAAAACTAAAAAATAAAACGGTGGAAGTAAATAATGCATTTACAGTAATATCATTGAATATGAATGGATTAAACTCCCCAATCAAAAGATATAGACAGAAAGAATGGGTAAAAAAGCATGAGCCATCCATATGCTGCCTGCAAGAGACTCACCTTGGACCCCGGATACAAGCTGGCTGAAAGTGAACAGATGGAAAACAATACTCCACACAAATAGTAACCAGAAAAGAGCAGGG
Organism: Tolypeutes matacus; assembly: GCA_026826555.1. NCBI lineage: Eukaryota > Metazoa > Chordata > Mammalia > Cingulata > Chlamyphoridae > Tolypeutes > Tolypeutes matacus. Next base: position 22,670,241 of record JAKSZT010054055.1, read on the forward strand.
CTAGCTATACTAATATCAGACAAAACAGACTTTAAATACAAAAAAGTTATAAGAGATACAGAAGGCCATTATATATTAATAAAAGGGACAATCCTCCAGGAAGAAATAACAGTCATAAATATATATGCACCTAACCAGAGTGCCCTAAAATAGATGAGGCAAACTCTGGCAAAACTGAAGGGATAAATAGACATCTCTACAATAGTCATTGGAGACTTCAGCACACCACTCACATCATTAGATAGAACAACTAGCAGAAGATAACTAGGAAACAGAGAACCAGAACAATATGATAAATGAGCTAGACCTAACAGACTTATACAGAACATTGCACCCAAACTCAGTGGGTTACACATTTCTTCTCAATGCTCATGGATCTTTCTCCAGGATGGACCACAGATTAGGTCACAAGGCATATCTCAATTCATATTAAAAAATTGAAATTATAGGGGGCGGATGTGGCTCAAATGGTTGGGCGTCCGTCTGCCATATGGAGGGACCTGGGTTCGATCCCAGGGATCTCCCGATAAAATAAAAAATATACATATAGAAGGCGCATGGGCTGCCAGGCTTTGTGTGCCGGTGAGCTGCCGGGCCCCAGGAGCCATGCAGCAGGATAATGACGTAACAGGAGAGAGACAAGACGAGATGCTCCGAAAGCTCTGGAAGCCAGGAGCCGAGGTGGCGCAGGTGGCAGAATACCTCTCTCCTACATCGGAAGTCTCCAGGATCGAATCCTGGTGAAGACTGGAGGAGGAGGATGAGAAGAGATGGCAGGAAACAGACACAGAGAATTGTCCAGCGAATGGACACAGAAAACAGCAAAATGGGGAAGGGGGGGTTTAAAATGGATAAAGTAAATAAATAAATCTTTAAAAAAAAATTGAAATTATACAAAGAAACTTCTCAGATCATAATAGAGTGAAACAAAATCAATAATAGACGGGAAAGAGGTAAATTCACAAATGTGTGGAAGATGAACAACACACTCCTAAATAATCAATGGGTGAAAGAAGCAATTGTAAATGAAATTAGTAAATATATTGAGATGAATGAAAATGAGAACACAACTTATCAAAACTTATGGGATACAGTGAAGACAGTCCTGAGAGGGAAATTTATAGCCCTAAATGCCTATATTAAAAATAAGAAAGTGCTCAAATCAAAGATCTAACTGAACAACTGGAAAAACTAGAAAAAGAACAGCAAACCATTCCCAAAGCAAGCAGAAGGAAAGAAATAATAAAATTAGAGCAGAAATAAATGAAATCGAAAACAACAATAACAGCAAAACAATAGAGAAAATCAACAAAACCAAAAGCTGGTTCTTCAAGAAGATCAATAAAATGGACAAACCCTTAGGTAGACTAAAAAAGAAAAAAAGAGGGAAGATGTAAATAAATAAAATCAGAAATGAAAGGGTAGAAGATACGAGTGACCCCACAGAAATAAAAGGGATCATAAGAGGATATTATGAGACACTGTATGTCAACAAACTAAACAACCTAGATGAAATAGAAAATTTTCTAGAAATGCACAACAACCTATACTGACTCTACAAGAAATACAAGAAATTAACAAACCAATCACATTTAAAGAGATTGGAGAATCTCTCAATAACTGAGAGAAAACTGAATTCCCATCCTGAAGAGCCCTGCCACATTCTCCAAGGGAGCTGCAACAGTTCCCCAAGTGCGGGGGCAGTATCTGGCAAAGGAGGATGATCCACTGATGGGCCCTAGTTATTGATGACTAGCCTTATGAGTCTTTGCTCTTGAAATTGAAACTTAGCCTATTATTATGGGGTGCCTAAGGGTTTTCTCCTGAAAGCCTCCTTGTTGCTCAAATGTGCCCTCTTTCTAAGCCAAACTCAGCATATGAATGCATTACCTTCCTCCCAGCATGGGACATGACTCCCAGGGATGAGCCTCCCTGGCACCAAGGAATTACTACCAAGGGCCAACTGGCAATATGACTGGAAAAAGACTTTGAATAAAAGGGGGAAAGGTAAAGACAGATGAGTTCATATGGCTAAGAGACTTCAAAGTGAGTCAGGAGGTCATCCCAGAGGTAACACTTATGCATATCTCAGTCAGACTTCATAGGCTTCCAAAGTGGATATCACTCCAAATAGAAGGGCTCCTGAGGGCTCTGGAGACACCCAGGTCCTATGTCAAGGTGGATAGCTCCGGAGTTTGGTGCCTTATCTGTGGGCTCTACTTTGGAATCTGTGCTCCTGAGAGTGACAGAGTTGGACTCAAATATGTCTTCCATGCACATGGTTCATCTGACCCTTCTATTCAAACCTATACGTGGTGCATTTATTCCTGGTATGCTAGGGTGGTTCAACATAAGAAAATCAATTAACACAAGGGTTCTTTACCTTTTTTGCTCCACGGACCCCTTTGCCAGTCAGGTGAAAACCACAGATCCCTTACTAAGTACACATTATACTGTATAATAATATACTATTATTTAATAAATATATTTATTAAATAATATTAATATTATTTATTACTATAAATAATAGTAATAAACTATTACTATTTAGTTTATTAAATACATCCCCAAAAGAATAATGATTTTTTTTGAATTTCAATCCAGGCTCATGGACCCCCTGTTAAGCCCCTGAATTAATATAATATACCACATTAACAAATTTAAGGGAAAAAAAACCCACATGATCATCTTGATTGTTGCAGAAAAGGATCCAACCAAATCCAGAATTCTTTCTTGATGAAAACACTTTGAAAGAAAGGAATAGAAAGAAAATTCCTCAATATAATAAAAGGCGTATATGAAAAACCCAGAGCGAGCATCATTCTCAATGGGGAAAGGTTGAACCCTTTCCCTCTAAGATTGAGAATAAGACAAGGATGCCCTCTGTCACCATTGTTATTCAAAATTGTGCTAGAAGTTCTAGCCAGAGCAATTAGACAAGAAAATAAATAAGTAAATAAATAAAAGGCATCCATATTGGAAAAGAGGAAGTAAAACTCTCAGTATTTGCAGATGACATGACCTATATTTAAAAAATTCTGAAATGTCTACGACAAAGCTACTTGAGCTAATAAAAAAGTTCAGCAAAGTGGCAGGATACAAGATCAACACGCAAAAATCAGTAACGTTCCTCTATGCTAATATTGAACAATCTGAGGAGAAAATCAAGGAAAAAATTCCATTTACAATAGCAACAAAAAAACTCAAATACCTAGGAATCAATTTAACCAGAGAAGTACAGGACCTATATGCAGAAAACTACAAAATAATGCTAAAAGAAATCAATGATGACCTAAACAAATGGAAAGACATTCTGTATTCGAAGACTAAATAGCATGAAGAAGTCAACCCTACCCAAACTGATTTATAGATTCTATGCAATACCAATCAAAATTCCAAACAGCCTACTTTACAGAAATAGAAAAGGCAATTACTAAATCATTTGGAATGGAAAATACACCTGAATAGCCAAAAGCATTCTGAAAAAGAAGAGTGATGTGGGAGGAATTACACTGTCTGACCTTGAAACATATTACAAAGCTACAGTGGTCAAAACAGCATAGTGGGAGGCGGCTGTGGCTCAATCAGTGGGGCTCCCGTTTGCCATGTGGGGGGCCCCAGGTTCGGTTCCCGGGGCCTCCTGGTGGGGGCAGGCCCGCCCGCGCAGCGTGGTTGGCTGACCCAGCGAGCGCAGGCAGCGGGGGTGGGGTGGGGATAAATGAATAGATAAATAAAATCTTTAAAAAAAAAAACAAAAAACAGCATAGTATTGGCATAAAGATAGACACATTGAACAGTGGAATAGAATTGAAAGTCCAAAAATAAACCCTCACCTCTATGGCCAAGCAGTTTTCGACAAACCTTCCAAAGCCATGTTAACGGGACAAAACAGTCTCTTTAACAAATGGTGCTTGGAGAATGAATATCCATAACCCAAAGAATGAAAGAGCCTCCCTATCTCACTTCCTATTCACGAATCAACTCAAAATGGATCAAAGACCTAAATACAAAAGCCAGGACCGTAAAACTACTAGAAGACCTGTGGTAAATGGTGGTTTCTTGTATCTTACACCTAAAGCATGAACAACAAAATAAAAAATAGATAAATGGGACCTCCTCAAAATTAAACACTTTTAAAGAAAGAAGAAAAAAAATTAAACACTTTTACATCTCAAAGGACTTTGTCAAAAGGGTAAAAAGCCAGCTGACTCAATAGGAGAAAATATTTGGAAATCATATATCTGATTAGAGTTTAATATCCATGATGTATAAAGAGATTCTACAACTCAACAATAAAAAGACAAATGACCTGATTAAAAAATGGGCAAAAGACTTGAATAGACATTTTCTACACAAGAAATATAAATGGCAAAAAAACACATGAAAAAATATTCAACATCATTAGTGATTAGGGAAATACAAATCAAAGCTACAATGAGAATTCATTTCACACCTTTTAGAATGGCCATTATTAAAAAGACAGAAAACTACAAGGGCTGGTAGAATGTGGAGGGATAGGAACACTTATTTACTGTTGGTGGGAATGTAGAATGGTCCAGCCCTGGGGAGGACTTTTTGGCAGTTCCTAAAAAAGTTGAATATAGATTTGCTACATGACCCAGCAATACCTTTACTGGGTATATACCCAGAAGAACTGAGAGCAGTGACACAAACAGACATCTGCACACTGATGTTCATAGCCTCATTATTCATGATGGCCAAAAGCTGGAAACAACCCAGGTGTCCATCAACAGATGAATGGATAAACAAAACTGTAGTGTATTCACATGATGGAATATTACGTAGCTGTAAGAAGTCGTAAAGCATATGACAACATGGATGAACCTGTTGGACATTATGCTGAGTGAAACAAGCCAGACACAAAAGGACAAATACTGTATGATTGTGCTACTATGAAAGAAATATATTGTGCAATCTCATGGAGTCAATAACTTGAATATGGGTCACCAAAAAATAGAATGAAGTTGGAGATGGAAAGCTGAGGGTTAACTTGTGCAGAACTGGTAAAAAGGATGTGTGTTAATCTTTGGAAATGAATAGAAAAGGTCAAAGCCCAACATAATGTTTGTAACTAGCAGTACTATTATGTGGGTATGAAAGTGGTTTAAAGGGAAAGTCTAAGCTCATGTATATTGCTTAAAGGAAAGCTAAAAAATGGAACATGGAGCTGAAAAGCATAGTAAAACCACATGTGAAATATGAATATGGGTAAAATTGCATATATAAGACCATCTTTCTTTGAAACGGAATGAATGTATATTAATACTACAAGATGTTAATATCAGAAAAAAACAAAACAAAACCGTTATGCTAAGTGAAAGAAATCAGACACAAAATACTACATATTGTATGAGTCCATTTATATAAAATGTAAATATAAATCAATTTATAAAATGAAATTAGATTAGTGGTTATATAAGGGTTTGGGGAAGGACTGCTAAGGTTGTGGAGTTTTTCATTTTGGAGTAATGAAATCGTTCTAAAATTTTTTGTGGTGATGAATGCACAACATTGTGATTATACTAAAAGCCATTGATTATACACTTTGGATAGATCATATGATGTGTGAATATATCTCAATAAAACTTCTAAATAAATAAATAAATAACTATGCAAGAATAGCCAGAAGTAGTAGCTATGTACAGCAGGGCAAACAGAGAGAGATTGAGAAGTAAAGAATTTTCTTGTTTGCTTGTTTTTTGTTTACTATTATTGTTGAAATAATGAAAATGCTCTAATAATGGTTGAAGTGATGAATGCACAACTATGTGATTATACCAAATACCATTGATTGTATACTTTGGATTGTTTTTTTTATTAATATGTTTTAAAAATTAACATTTACAATAACATTAGAAATCTTATATTACAGATAAATTAACATAGCATGTTCAAGACCTATACACTGAAAAGTATAAAATACGCTGAAAGAAATTAAGTGTGACCTAACTAGATGGAGAAAAATACTGTGTTCATGGGTCAGAAGACTCAATGTTGTTAATATGTCAATTCTCTTCATATTGATCTTCAGATTCAATGAAATACGAATCAAAATCCCAGAAGACTTTTTAAAAAAGAAATTGATAAGCTGATTATAAAATCTCTATAAAATGCGAATGTCCTAAAAAAAAAACAAAAATGATTTTGAAAAAAATAGAATTAAGTTGGAAGACAAATTATCTGATTTCAAGATGAACTATAAAGCTATATTATCAGGACTATATGGTATTGGCACAAGGACAGACATATAGATCACTGGGACAGAATACAATGGCTAGAAATAGATGCACACATATTTGGTCAAATGACTTCTCAACAAAGGTGCTAAGGTAATTCAATGGAGAAAAGATAATCTTTTCAACAACTGATGCTGGGACAACTGGATATCCAATTTTTTTTTAAAAAGGTATCTTGACTCTTACCTCACACCATATACAAAAAAAAAATGAATCGTAGACTTAAATATAAAAGCTGAATCTATAAAACTCCTAGAAGAAAATATAAGAGAAAATCTTCATGACTTTGGGGTAGGCAAAGATTTCTCAAATAGAACACAAAAGCACTAACCAGATAAGAAAAAAATGAGAAATTGGACTTTATAAAAATGAAAGGGCAAGCCATAGATTGGGAGAAAATATTTACAATACAAAAGACTTGTATATAGAATATATAAAGGACACCTACACTCAATTTTTAAAATGAGCAAAGTGGCCAATAAGAACATGAAAATATGTTTGCTATCATAAGTCATCAGTGAAATACAAATTAAAGCTGCAAAGCAATACCACTACACACCTACTAGTATGACTAAAATTATAAAGACTATAATGCCAAGTATGGGTGAGGATGTAAAGTAACTGGAACTCTCATACTTTGCAGGTGGAAATGTAAAATGATACAACCACTTTGGAAAATAGTTTGTTTCTTATAAAGTTAAGCATTCATTCATGTTCCAATCCATCAATCCTAATCCTAAATCTTAACTCAAGAGAAATGAAGACATATGTCCACACAAAAATCTGTGCACGAATGTTTATAGCAGCTTTATCTATAATCACCTAAAACTGGAAACAGCCCAATAGCGATCAAGTGCTGGATGGATGAACAGATTGTGATTTACCTATGACATTGGAATACTACTCAGCAAGAAAAGCAAAATATCTACTGATACATGAAGCAATATAATTGAATCTCAAAAAGCATTATTTTGAGTGAAAGAAATTTTTTTACACAAGAATAGATACTGTGTAATTCCATTTATGTGAAATTCTAGTAGGCAAAACGAATCTATAGTAATGGAAAGCAGATAAACGGTTCCCTGGGGTCAAGGGGGGAAAGATTGACTGGTAATGGACAAGGATAGAAATGTTGTCTGTCTTGAATTGGGTAGTAATCAGGTAGGTGTATATGTTTGTCCAAACTCATTGAACTTAAAGTATTTATTGAATGTAAATTACAGCTTGATAAAGTTGATGTAAAAAAATATGGATTGAAAAATTTTATATATTCCTAGATGTTTCCTTTTACTAGCTACTGTATAAAAAGGATTACACAAATGCAGTCTCAGGTTGTTGTAAACGTGTGCTTTTTATTTGAAAATGTTGGCCTTGGCAGGTAAATACAGGTGGAATGGCTGACCAAGTAAAGGAGTACATTGCTCCAATTTTTTTTTTTTTTTTTTTTTTTTATGACTAGAATACTACTTACAATGTGAATGTACCAGCTGCAACAGATATTGAAGGCAGAAGAGAAGGGTAAGTTTATTAGGATATCCTGCAGAGAGAAAAGTCAGGACCATGGGAATCCCATAAAAGGCAGTAGGAAAATCATTAGATGCTCTCATCTCTTCAATTTTGGAAGTTCTCAAGAGGGCAAAATTGAGGCATTAAAGCAGAGAGGATTTCCACATTTTGGCAGACTAGAATTCAAAGTAGATCATAGTAAGGCAGCCCCCAGTCTGGGAGAGTAAAATTAAAGAGAAACATCGCATAATGGATGGACCCAACTATTCCACTTGTAGGCATCTGTCCTAAAGAAGTATTTGCACATGTGCATAAGGGGGCATGGATGGGAACACGTGCTGAAGCCTTGTTTGAAAAAGCTAAAACATGTAAGCAACTTTAGTAGGAAATGATTTCATAATGTAAGGCACAGCCATGCTATAGCAGGTCCAGCCAGTGCCCCACCCATATAACCTGGGGCTCTTCGTGTCTACTTATGCCAGTAGACTTCCAACTGCTAGCACCTGCATCTCATTGAAGAAGGGCTTTCTCTGGCTACCGGAGCCTTCTCTGCCCAGGTGCACGGTGAGCCCAATGTACCAGAGAATTAATGTTCCTCCACAGCAAACTTCAACCAATGGCAGATGGGAGTTGATGGATAAATACTCCAGCTCTTTTCCCAGTTAGGTGGAAGGGCAGTTCAGTGGTCCCCAGAGCTCTCCTGTGGAATTGAAGGTTACCTACAGCGATGACTTGTTGATAAAACACTCTCTATTGACTTCCTTCCCCAATGTCTCACTTTCCTATTCCCCAACCAGTATTTTCTGGGATCACCTCCCACATAATGTACTTACACTTGAAACCTTGTCTCAAGTTCTCCTTTTGAATTCAGCAATTTCAAAGAACAAAGCAGATGAATAAACAAAGATTGTTATGAAAAGATCACCAAACTATAGTAGGTGAAAAGGCCGGTTATAAAACTATTAGGTGTAGTATAATACCATGTACAGTGTATTTAAACACACACACACACACAAACATATATTTCTAAATGTGTGTGTGTGTAAATGCATATAAAATGGTCTAGTTGGGATGTGCATTTAACTGATAATAGTGGCTACCTCTGGGGAGAGTAGGACTGGATGAGAGGGCCAAGGGAGATTTTTGCTTAAATAATAAACTTGGAATTTCTTAATCAAGAAAATCCATTTGTGAATTGTGTTTTTAAAAATAAATTTAAAAATACTTTATAATGTGATGGAAGGTCTCAGTTTACTTCAGCTTAAGAACCAAGACTGGGCACTGGAATGCAGAGAAAACCAGGAACACAGCCCCTGTCCTTGTGGAGCTTCCAGAACATTGGTGGAGACAGAGGAGCAAACCTCTGCAATGTTGCGGGAGAAGTGCCATGACAGAAGCAAGCAGAAGGTGGGAACCCAGAGGTGCGGCCTGGCCAGCCATCTGTAGAAGCACAAGTAATCCCGTTCCCACCTCCCCCACGGAGATTTAGGTGCATTTCAGCCAGAATGACTAGGGTTCAATTAGCAGAGCTGAAGGTATAAACCCTCTCCATTTTTCAACTTCTGGGTGGGATATTCACCCCAGGTCTGAACCTTAGCTCTGACCCACTTTCTTGGCCATGTGAGCCAGACAATGTCCAGCATTTCCTCCACTTCCCAGATGAATCAGTAATGAACATTTTGCCTTAACGCAGGGATTCTTAACCAGGAGTCCGTGAGCTTGAATTGAAATTCAAAAAATCATTATTCTTATGGGGATGTGTTGGTGCAGGTGTGATATATTTATTAAATAATACACAGTATAGTGTGGACTTAGTAAAGGGTCCATGGTTTTCACCTGACTGGCAAAGGGGTCCGTGGAACAAAAAAGTTAAGAATTCCTGCCTTAAAGTTTAAAAAAAGTTTAAGACGGTATGAGGCCAAAGTCCTCACATACATGTAAAGGGAACTCTCGTGGGACTCAGAGGCTGTGTTGTTCAGGGGGGCAGAGGCCCAGCTGCTGGGGAGGAAGGACCAAGGCTTCAGCAGAAGGCCACATATGAACTTGGATTTATCTGGGCAACATATGAACTTGGATTTATCTGACCTTGCCCAGTTCCCAGCTTATTGCCATGCCCCATCTGTATCTTAGTTGCTATTAGTTGCTTGGTTGCTATTGACTTCTGACATTGGATTGTCCCCCCAGACTGTCCAGTCTGCCTTCTCTTGTTATGCCTTCCTGCAGCTGATCCTGGGCATGCCATTTGTCCTACACAACTGCCAAAGACCTCCAGGGCTTACAGCTCTGCTCATTCTCTCTTGGTCTCAGGCCTCTGGCTTTACTTTGGCACTGATGGCTTTATACCCTGTCACAGGCTGAGAGAGGACATGAAGAGACAGAGGAAAATGGGTGAGAGGAAGTGGAAGAACATTGTGCAATTTATTAAGATTTAAGCAGCACACCTCTTTCTTCCCTTCCACTCCCCAAACAGAAGAGCACTGGAAATGGAGTCCATTTCTAGGACAACATCAAAAAGTAAAAAATACATAGATAAGGGGAAGGAAATGATCTGTATTGAGAGGCTGCTCTGTGTTAGATACTGTGCCGGGTGTTTTATGTATTAATACATGATCTTATTTAATCGTCTCAACATCCCTTCTAAGTAATTATTACTTTCTACATCAAAATGGGTGTTACTACCCCCATTTCACGGATGAGGAAACAGAAGTTCAAAACTGTCAAGTTCCCAAGGCCATATAGCTAGAAAGTTGATTTGATTACAAAGCTCGCACTGTTTTTCACAGCACCACGTTTCTAATAAATGTTGCAGACATTATTAAATGTCTAAGTTCTTCAGGAGAGGGAGGGATCTAGAGGGGCTGAAGTATCAGAGAAAGGCTTTGAAAGATCTGAGGTTCCAGGAGCTGAGCTTTGGAAAGTCAGTAGAACTTAGACAGGAGAAGAGGTAGAAGGATATATGTCAGGCCTGCAGAGAGCGTCAGGGCATGGAGGAAGCAAGGCCCAGAAAGCATGTGTGTATGTGTGTTGAAAGGCCAGAGGTGGTCCTACCTGCATGCCACTGAGGGTTTTAGGTAAAAATGTTGAAAAGATACCATGGGACCAGTGAGGGAGGCTCTTGGCTGTCTTGAAAATGGAAGATTTTCTGTGATTCTTCCCTATACTCCAAAGCATCACTTTCTTGGCCATTCCCTCCAGCCGTGTGGTGCAGTGGGAAGAATATGCACAGTGGAGCCAGCCTATCCCTGTTCTGTCACTCACTAGCTATGTGAGGCTTCATAACTTAATTTGCCTTCCCGATGCTGTTTCTTCATATGCAAAACGAGATAGAGTGATGATTTATCAGATGAGGTAAGGCATCCAGTACTGTCGAATGTGAGTTGCTCCCTTTGTAGTCCTTTAATCCTCTGATCTTGGCCCAAGTTCTGCAAAGTGTCTGCAGACAACTCATGGAGTGAACGAGTTCTTGGAAGAAAAGGAAGATCACCTCCCACTTCCTGCACAGTATATTTCTGCTTATACATTCTGATGTCCTGCTTGCTTTTTTTAGGCTCTAAGTGCTATCTTGCTGACTCACTTCCGACTTCTCCTTCATCATGCTCAGCTCCTGAAAATGAAATGGAATGGAAAGGGCCGGATATTGTACTGTCTGATGATGTGCTGAACGGGAATTGGGTGGCTGTCAGACCAGCTGCACATGGATGGAATTCTGGGGGCATGAACAGAGCAGTGCCCAAGGCGTATTTCTCATCTGACACTTAGGACACCTTGCTTTGGATTTTAATACTAATAATAACCACTCCACTTACTGCCATTGATGAGGTGCCAGGCGGGCCTTGGGCTATGTGCTTTCCATGCATTCTGTCCTTGAATCATCACAAAAAAACAGAGAAGGCAGGAATCCTCTCTATTTTACAGATGAGGAAATTCAGGCTAAATACTTTAGGGAACTTGCCCAAGGTCACACAGCTAGTGAGAAGCAGAGCAGGGATTCAAACCCATGATCTAGCTCTGCGCTGTCTGACATGGTAGCTACTAGCCATGGGAGGCTAATGAGCACCTGAAACGTGACTAGTGTGACTGAGGAAACAGAATTTTTAATTGAATTGAATTGAATTGAATTGAATATTTTGTAAGGGCAAAATACAGACCAAATTTCAAAGACTTACTACCCAAAAGGCAAAAAGAGAATGTAAAATATCTTATGTCTTTTTTTTTTGGCATTGAAATTACAGGTTGAAATGACAATATTTATTTATTTATGAAGGAGAAGTCGGAAGTGAGTCAGCAAGATAGCACTTAGAGCCTAAAAAAGCAAGCAGGGTTAAAAGAAATATATTGGGAAGCGGCTGTGGCTCAATCAGTGGGGCTCTGGTTTGCCATGTGGGAGGCCCTGGGTTCGGTTCCCAGGGCCTCCTGGTGAGGGCGGGCCTGCCCGCGCGGCGTGGTTGGCTGACCTGGTGAGCGCTGGCAGCAAGGGGGGGATAAATGAATAAATAAATAAAATCTTAAAAAAAAAAAAAAGAAGAAATATATTATCAAAAATAATTCTGTTTCTTTTTGTGGTTTTTAATTTGACTACTAGAACATTTAAAATTTCATGTATAGTTTTCATTTTATTTCTGTTGGACAATGCTGATGTGAACCATGAGCATTAAATGTTCACTAGACCAGTGATTTCCAATATTTTTGATAAATTTTTTGAGCACAACTCTGCAATATATGTACTGTTATTTATTTGTAAATTATATACATTTACTCTACTTTGTATATTAAGTACATTATAAAACATTAACAAAGCAGACATTTAAGAAAATATGAAATAAAAAAATAAATAGAAACAGAAGTACAAATTTCTTAAAGGATCACTGTGTACCACCTGGAATGTGCACAGACCATGTTAGAAACTCTTGCACTAGACTTTGAGCTCCTGGAGGGTAGCGACTTTATCACATGTACTTTCTCTCCCCATTACTGAAATTAGCACCATGCCAAGATATAATTGGTGCTCAAAAAAATGTTTGTGAAAGGAATAAATAACTTAATGGGCAGCTGTTTTCTGGTGAATTAGATTCTTTATTTCACAAGTATTCAGCTCTTTCTATGTACCAGGTAATATGCTAGGTACTGAAAAGAAAACAAAGTTTAAGAAGATTCAGTGCTTCTCAAACTTTAGTATGTGTAAGAATCACCTGGAGGACTTGTTAACACAGATTCCTGGGCCCCATCCCCAGAGATTCTTATTCAGTAAGTCTGAGGTGGAACGGGAGAGTTTGCATTTCTAGGAAGCTATACTTTGGAGAAGCCCGATGAGTAAAAGGCTAGGAGGAATTGGAAAGGCACCCCAAACATTACATGAGGGTGGGGGAGAGAAAGGGAATTAACATATATTGAACTTTTACTCTTTGCCAAGCATTTAAAAATATACCACCTCATTTAATTCTCACAGCAACTTAATGAGGTGCATACTATTATCTTCATTTTCAGTTGAGGAAACTGAAACTCAGAAAGGTTACTTAAATAGTCTAGTAAATGGCAGAGCTGGGATTGGTACCTCCTTCTGCACCCAGTAACTCATGCAAATCTTTAGTAAGCATCATCCTTTTGGGGCAATGTTCTAGGAACTGGAGATATACTATCGAGTGGGACAAGCTCTCTGTTCTTGGAAAATTCAATAAGCAATTACAATATAGAGTTCTCAGTGCTATGAGGCAGGCAGCGCCATGGAGAAAAAGAAAAGAGACACACTCTAGAGCAAGGCTGGGGAAAGTTTCCAAGAAAAAAAGCAAAAGAGACCTGAAGGATGAGTGATAGTTAGGGAAGTGGAGGGTGTGTGGGAAGTGTCTGGGCATGAAGGCTTGGAGAAGACAAAGCATTTGAGGTTCCACAAGAAATTTAGAACAGTGAAGTGGAGGTGAGAGATAAGGCTGTAGAGCAGGGGTTCTTAACCTTTTTTGTTCCACAGACCCCTTTGCCAGTCAGGTGAAAACCACAGACCCCTTACTAAGTCCACACTATACTATGTATTACTTAATAAATATATCACACCCACACCAACACGTCCCCACAAGAATAATGTTTTTTTTTTTAATTTTCAATTCAAGCTCATGGACCCCTTGTTAAGAACCCCTGCTGCAGCGTTAGGCAGGAACGAGATCATGCTGGGCCAGTTAGGCTTATCGACTTCAAAGTAAAGGGAAGTCTTTGAAGGGTTTTAATCAGAAGAGTGGCATGGTTAGACTTGCATTGTTAAAAGATTACTATTCCCCCAGTGAAAAACGATTTAGAGGAGAGTTAGTCTGTAGGCAGGGAGATGAGTTAAAGATGCTAGTGATGTAAATATGGGGAGTGATATGGGGACTGGAGAGACGTGGGAAAGAAGTGTTTAAGGCGATGATTGATTGGCGGGGGGAAGGGGCGGGAAGGAAAAGAAGGAATCAAGGATGACCTCCAGGTCTCCGAGTGCACAGTTTTAGTAAGGATACGGTTTCTGTAAGCTTATTATTTCACGTTTTCAAAGAACAGTTGATTCAGATAAGTGAGGCTACGTGAAAAAAAGATATAAGAATTCATGAACAGAATTTACTTGATTTAGAAATTATGAGGGGGAAGTTACTATCTTTTTAGCTAAGTTTCATTTTTAGTTTTGTTTAAATTTGTATCAGTAGCCAATACATCTACGGAAGGCGGAGTTCTGAGAGCCACTTTTTGCCAAGATCAGGATTAGCCATGGAGGACAAGTTATAGGCTATCAACTATCAATCTACTGAGGTTCTTCTGTGACTATCTTGTTGAGTAAACTTGAACCTTGAGTTTCTGAAACTCGAAATCCCTTTTTTCTCTCCCTATTTCTCCACACCTTGCACCCTAAAAGGGGTAGTGGATGGCTTTATCAATGGATAAGCAATACTTAGAACTCCGCCTTCTTCGTCTCGGTCCCTCCCCTTTTATCTCTAAACCACACCTCTTTCACTTGGCCCCGCCCCCTGAACAGGTCGTCGCGGAGACGACAGCGAATTCTCTACAATCCTGCCCTATAGGAAATCTGAAGGGCGGGACCGAGATCAATCTTTTTTCCATTTGTCAAACGAAGTGTCTATCTGGCCCCAACCCCAACCCACTTCATCTTCAACCCAAGGATTGGTTGCTCTAGCCTTTGTCCCCAGCTCATGATTGGTTCTTTCATTCCACCCCTTTTTTCTAGCTTTTGCAGGCGGGATTAGCACGCAGCTTCCTGCTTCTGCCAAAAAAATAAAAGAAGAAAAAGAAAAGAGGAGAGAGGCGAAAGAAAATGTCACAGAGGTCTTTGGTTTTCAATTCGCTTTCAGCCTTGTCGGTCAGGCCAAACTCTTCCTTTTGATTGGCCTTGCTATCTGCCCATCCCGGATCTGGGGAGGGATTTCCCCAGGAGACCCACACCTTGCTACCACTGGCCGAACGGTGCGCCTGTCTGAAGCTCTTGGCCCAGGATTGGCGGTGGACGCGGACAGGTGGGCGTGGATTGGCTAAGGCAGCCGGTCAGTGTGCGGCGTGGGCGGGGCTTCGGCGGCTGGTTGCGCGTGTCCGCCGCTGGCTCGGCTCTATCCGGCTTTGCTAGGGGAGGTGAGTCCGGCCGCGGCGGCACCGGCGGCTGAGGAGGCGGCGGCTGAGGAGAAAGCGGCCGCGGCGGCTGAGGAGAAAGCGGCCGCGGGGACGGAAGCCGGGTGGGGGGGAGGGGGGGAGACGGAGCAGCCTTGAGCCCTGCTGGGGCCGTCGCGCGGGGGGACCCACCCGCTCTCCCCCCCAACCCTACTCAGCAGTAGCAGCTGGCGGCGGGGGCAGGAGTCAGCAGGCTTCCGACTGTACCCCGCCCGCCTCCCGGGGCTCCTTTTCTTTGGCCCCGGGACCCCAACCTCATCCCGGGGCGGTTCCCTCTGTCTGGGCGTCCGAGTGCTGCCCATCTTTACTCTTTCATCCTCCCTGCACCTCCTTACGCTCACTTTGCCCCTATTCTCTTTCTCCTCTCTGTGTCCTGCCCTGTCGCTCCTTGCCTCACTCTTTCCCTCCTGCCTCCTTCCCTGGCTCATTCTGCCCAGGAAAGTTTAGACCCCCCCCCCCCGACCCCCCATCAGGTCAGCCTGACTAGGAGTATGGGGAGATGTAGGAAGGCCTGAGAGTTCGAGGGGGGGGGGAGTTGGTTTCCCTGAAAATTTCCCCCCACTTTTGAATTTGGGGTGGTTGGGATTTTTTAAAATTGTTTTTGAGGAGGTGGTAGGTGTTCAGAAAAGGATGTGGGAATGGAAGGGGTAGATGAGTCAACCCTCTTACAAGATTCCAAGGGTGGTGTGTTACCTGATCCTTTTCTTGTGTGGAGTTCAGGGGGTCGGGAGGTTTGGCACATTCCCACATTCAGAATTGGAACTCCCCCCAAATTAAGAATGGAGTTTTAGTACCCACCTGTGGCAGGAATCCTGGGGGGAAGGGGTCCTTTTTTCCTTTTTCTTTTCTTTTTTCTTTTCTTTTATTTTTTTGGCAACTCACACCCTTCCACACACACCCAAAAATTAAACACCAAGATCCTCTAACTCGTTTGGATTGACTGATGAAGACATAAAGCTAGTTACGCTCTATGTTTTTTGAGGTGGAGTGAGTGGTTTTCTTCATTTTTAAATGGCCAAATGACAGCTTGACCTAGTTTGCTTTCCAATCAAAGAGCATCTCTTTTGAATGTCTCTTTGTGGCACAAGAGCCAACGCAAAAATGATGGCGGCTTATAATGGCGGTACATCTGCAGCAGCAGCAGGTCACCACCACCATCACCACCACCTTCCACACCTCCCTCCTCCTCACCTTCACCACCACCACCACCCTCAACACCATCTCCATCCGGGGTCGGCTGCTGCTGTACACCCTGTACAGCAGCATACCTCTTCAGCAGCTGCGGCAGCCGCAGCAGCGGCCGCAGCTGCAGCCATGTTAAACCCTGGGCAACAACAGCCATATTTCCCATCACCGGCACCGGGTCAGGCTCCTGGACCAGCTGCAGCAGCCCCAGCTCAGGTACAGGCTGCCGCAGCTGCTACAGTTAAGGCGCACCATCATCAGCACTCACATCACCCACAACAGCAGCTGGATATTGAGCCGGATAGACCTATTGGATATGGAGCCTTTGGTGTTGTCTGGTGAGTATCAAAAGAAACACAACTTCCTCTGGTTTCTTCTCCTGGTTGTGATTGGGTGAATCAGCCCTCATGGTTTTCTCCATGTTGACCAAAGTGGAGCAAGCCTCTCAACTCAACTGTAGGAAGCCACTCTCACTATGTGGTAAAGAGACCTAATGAGTTGGCTGTCTAGGGTTATACTTTTGAACCATGGCAAATTTTGGTCAAGCACCCACTGAAGAGTAACACACATAAGTTTGCTATCTACCAAACTTTTCTATTTAGAACCTAAGCAAGCCACCAGATGTAGGGTCAATAGGTGTATGTATGAAATACTTATTCCTAGAAAGACCTTTGTCTTCTCTCATATGTTTGGTTTAGTTTGGAACAGTTCCCCAGTTGCAGCAAATGTCACACCTGACCCAAACTCTATTCCCTATGATAGTCTTGTAATTTGGATATGCCTTGCATAATTACTTTCCTTATCCTTTCAGTCTTTTCGCTCCTTAATTTGTGATCTTGACATCTTGACACACACCCCCACCCCCTCCAGAAGGAAGGTAGAGTTCCTAGTTGAACCAATTAGGATAATTGCTTGAGTGGTTTATTTTAAACATAAAGCTACAATTGGGAAGTATGTAGCTTCAGCCTTTTGATATAAGTAAGAATGCATTAAATATAGCACTATACATGAGTACCACAAATGAGGTCAGTGGAATGTAGCTATGCAGTGGCCCACATTTGGTGTAATGTTTTAATGTTGCTTAGTGTCTCTTTAGTTGTTGTCATCCTTTGGTCTGTTGAGGTTATGTAGTAAGGAAGCATACTTTTTAAACAAATGAAACTGCTCTATTTTCACTGGTGCTAGGATATTTTTTAAACTCTAAGAGCTTCTTAAATGCAATATTTTGGATTCTTTTAGGAAGATTAGTAGTTTATAATAAAATGTATTTATCAATGTAGGATCCTATTCCTACCAACAATTAGAACTGAAGGTGTTTTTTTTTCCCCAAGGATTAAGTATTCCAGTGTGGATAGATGAAGTGATGTTTTTAGAGCATTCAAAAATAGATTCTTGTTAAGGTCTAGTTAAGCTCTCATCACCACAGGAAAATGAACTTTCCTGAACTAGCCCTGTAAATGTCTCTTCATCGTTGTTTTTGAGGCTATAATTGATCTGAGTATCATTTTTGCATTATACCTAGCCATTCTTATTTATATTTCAGATTTTATAATCTAGGCTACTAATTGCTCTGATCCATCGTTTTAAACTATGTCCAGTATTTTACCCGCAAGATCTCTAAGGAGGTTGCTGCAGCAGTGCTCCCTTCTCCAAGGTATGTGGGATTCCTAGTGGGAAATGGAGTGTAGCCGATGTCAGTGCCTCTTCAGTGGCTCTGCTCAGGGACTTGCCTGTTCCTGCCTTCCTCTCTTTCCTTCCATATCCTGTCCCCAGGGATTTCACTGTGAACTTCCATTCCTTGCCTAACCCTCAAGGATTTCAAAGCTTTGGTGGAAGGAAAAAACAAAACAAAACAGGAAAAAGGTTGTTCCTTGCTTTCAACTTTGTCATTGATTCACTGTGAGAATTTGTTTGGATTTTCTTAGATCTGGATGCTGTCTTTCATTTTAGTGCCTTGCATACAATTCTAAGAACTAGAATTACTGAAAGGGAAATGGGTTGCAGCATTATTGACTGTTTTAAAGATGGTTTTCATCTACATTTCCATCAAAAGGTGATGTGACTTACAGAAGTTTAAGTTGGTGGTAAGGGAATAGATTTTTTAAGATGGGGGTTGGGGGAAAATGGAGTGCTAAAACATTTCACACAGCAAACCTTCTGGTAGTGGATGCTATGGGTCACTGATATGTGACAATCCAAATGCGTTTGATTTGAATCCGTTTTAGAGCTCTTTGGCTGATTGTCCCCCTCGAACATCTAGGGAGTAAATATGGGTACTTGAAGTACCTCCTTCTCTGCACCATTGTACTTCAATTGTTTCATGTTTATCTTGACTCATATTTATAAGCTCCTTGAGGGTAAGACCTGTGTCTTCTGTAGAACTTTTTCTCCCTACACCTTGCATGGTACTGTGGCATCTTTGCTCCTTGGTTAATTGATCTAGGCAGGTTCTTCTTTGTTCCTAAACCAAGTTTTTCTAGTTAGCTGCTTTGAGTTTTTTATCAGCAATTACAGGTGAAGTTTGGCATAAAAAAAGGGAAGAGGTCCAGGTGTGTGGTTTAGTATGCAAATGCTTTTCTATTTTTATATTTACATACTGGTGACTTACTGTCTGAATTGCTTATTATCTTTGGAATTTAACTGCTGTATAACCTAAATAAGATTGTTTAAACTAGAGAGTTGAACACCAAATCAGAGTAATTTGCATTAGTATTATGAAACCCAAGCTAAACGTATTGGGTCTTTTACTTTTTTTTAATTAACTGAATCAGAATTTTTCTTTTCTAATTTAGAAAGTACCTAATGAGTCTGAAACAACTATTTTCTAAAATGATTAAAATGGAACACAAAACTATTCTCTCAGTGATCCATCATTTGATTCAAGCACCATATAACTACTTGGGTATTATAAATGTCACTTAGATTCCAACATTCAGTTACTGCATTACTTTAGGGCCAACTTTTACAAATATTCTTCTTCTGGCATAGCATATGAAAGGAAACTCTAATATTGCCCTTTTTCCGGACATGCATCCAGTGGTACTAATTGATGGCTTAAAAAAGCTGCGTGCAATTTTGAGGGATGTTTTTGCTCTGTGTGACAAGGAGAGATATTTGTAGAAGTGATGCGGCACTTTACCTCTCAGATTTGTCACGAATAATTTAGTCTACCAGGATTTATCTTTCTGCTGAACTTAACTAGTAGAATAATTTATCAGAATTGGACAGTTGTATAAAAGTAGTGAATTACCTATTAGATTGCTGGTGCTTTCACAGTTCAACTAAGGTTTCATGAACAACTGTCTGCTGTGCTTTATCTCAGAGTTCCAATTTACCTGGTAATAAGATCGTGGGGTAGCAGTGCAAAACACACACAAAACAACCTGCAAATAGAAAGCTCAGTCATTTGCTGAGGATAATACAAATTGACCTTTTTGTCTATAGTTTGTATTTGCTAGAGGAAAGTGAGTATGCTGTGCTTAAAGATGTAACAACTTTGGGACAAAGATTATTACAATATAAGGCTTCAGGGACTCAGAGTTACAGAAAGCTGAGCACATGAGAAAGGTTTGAGGATTGCTGAACCAAGCAGTTTTGACATTGATAACTTAGAAAAAACATAGATTGAATTAATGGCATATATCACCACCTTGATGAAAGTGAGTCTACTACTTTATAAAATTAGTGTTTTGGTTTTTTACTTGTTTGATTAATAAAAAGTTCAAAGATCCTGGGATTCATTTGGTCTGTTGTCTTTGTACTCCAATTAAAGTTGGAGAGCTTTGATTTTTGTTAAATACCTTAAGCAAGTTACTTTTATCTAAGACTTTCAAAATATAAGTATCAATGTAGTGATAACTTGGTTACTTACTAGCTGTGTGATCTTGACAAGTTATTTAACCTCTTCCTTAATTTCTTATCTATAAACTAGTGACAATAGTACCTATCTCATTGGGTTGGTATGACGATTTAATGAGGTAATCCTTGTAAATCAGTACACTGTCTAACATATAGTAAGCCTTCAATAAGTGTTTTTATTATAGTTATTGTTGGTAGAAAAATCAGACTGTTAATGTGCACCCAAAATGGCTTCATATGTTGTCAGCTTTACTAGGTGAAATCAATGTGTAGACCCTTTTTGGAGGCATGACTTTAAATACCATAGCATGGCCCCTCAGTTGTGCTGTATATACCAGGGAGATCAGGAAGTTTGAATCTAAAAGGGATTTAAAAGGGCTAAGGGGAAAATATTCTGTCTGGTTCTCTCAACTAATTAAAATCAACAATATATATAATATGCATGCTTGTATGGACTTGGCAGGTGTTCTAGTTAGATCAGTTGCATTGTTTTAGAAGTATTATAGATTTGTTTACTGGGAAGGAAATTAATTTTTTCTTCTCTGAATATAACAAATGAAGGGCAGATCCTTATTTTCAAAGTTCAGCTTTAGTTGGAAATTCACTTTACTTATGTTTGGATGTAAAAGTGTGAATTGCTAAAGAAGATTCCAGTGAGGTAGGAGAAATGTGTGTAATTTAATGAAAAAGTATGCAGTGTAAATAAACCCTTGTGCATGACAGAGATTGTCTAGCTTGTTTGCCTTACTTGTGAAAATTAGAGGCATGGTGTTTTGTTTTGTTTGTTTGTTTTATGTTTTGTTTTGTTTTTAATGTTTTCTCTGGTCCTCTTACTCCCCAAACAGTAAACCATAAGTTGGAAAAATGGGGAATGTTTTGGGGGGAAATCCTGGAGTTAGTCGCGTCAGATAGAGATACCAAAGCATATTTTATTATTAACTGTGTTTTACAGGTTAAGAATCTATAGTATTGAGAAGTTTCTCTACTATTGGCCAAGATTAACAGCCACAGCTGTATTCTTTGGGGGGTCTGCTTTGTGCAAAGAGCTTTGAAGAAGCAGAGCCTGCACCATAAAAAGGAAATGGTTGCTCTTCTAGACATAACAGAGCATCCGTGTGAAACTAGAAATGTGGAAATCTGTATTGTTAATTTTAACTATACACGGACTTACTTTTAGAAACGCAGGCTCATGGTCTCATAAAGCAGAGAAAGCAAAGAGAGAATAAAAGCAACGCATTCTAAGATATTGCACTGGTTTCCTGAAGATTGAAACCTCATAGTCTGTTACATTGGAAGTAACTTTGTACTTAGGCTTCTGAAAAGATTACTCAACCTATATATTTTTTAAAAAAACAGAAATAAATTACACAACAAAAGAAGTTTGTTTTATTTGGAGAGAGAAATTTCATGTTATATTATTAAGTATCAGCTTAGAAAAAAAGAAGAAAAATATTTTGATTCAGAAAATACATTTCAGGAAGAGTTGACTTTTTAAACAAGCCAAAATAAGTTCTTGGTTTTACCCTCAAAACATAGGCAGCTTTAGAAATGTTGTTCTTTACTATAAAAAAATGTCCACTAATGGAGTACTAGAATGTTTCAGTATCTTCACAACTTGGAGCATCAGAGTTTGCATTGACTTGTATATTGTAAATTTGAATGGCTATTATTGGTAGTTTTTTTTAGATTTGTTGGCATCTTAGCAGTTCAAGAAGCAGCTGTTTATATTCTGTACGTTTTTCTTAATATGCTGATTTTGATTTCTTTGACAGAAATAAGGTTGAAGAAACTTTTCCATTTGTTATCCAACTAACAAAGAGAAAAAAAAGTGATTGGGTAGAAGCCCTTTCATTATAACATTATATTTGGGTTTCACTTAAGATTCCTTGTGCATCCCATTATACTCCAGTGAATTGTTGATTGGAACATCTAATGCAGATTAATAGTGATTTCCCAACAAAATAACTTGTCAGTTTGATCCTGTTGTTGCTCCGGGGTAAAATGGAGAGTGCCTGAGGCAACAGTTATAATATTATCAGTGAGCATGTGACAAATTATGATAGACCTAATCTGGTAGTTCTGAAGTACCTAGCCAAGAGACCTTAGGAAAAATTTGGCACTCTGGCATTTTGAAAAATTACTTCTAAAGGAACTAGGTTGAGACTGAACTTTAGCAGTTGTAATGGTGTGAATAGAATGAGTATGTACAGGGATGTCTGCCATTGATAATAATTGGTGCTCTTTACCTAAACCCAGTTTCATATCTGTGTTTGAATTAATTTGTCTAATTAAGCATCATGTCTACTATCAGACAGTGAAAGCTTTTGACACTTTTGTAACTCACTACTCAATATATTTTTATTGACTCCCTGCTACAGACCAACACTATCATAGGTAAGATACTTAGTTTTATAAATAATTTTGCAAATCTTTTATCAAGCTTTTTCTATGTATTGTGCTAGTACACGGTTATTGAAATGTTTGTCTTGATCTTGCCCTGAATGAGCTTACAATCAAGTGAACAGTATGAAAAATAATATATCCCTGCTCTTGGGGAATTCACAGCCTTGATGGAGAGTTTAAATGGAATTTGAAACCATTAAATAAAAACATAAAAATATATTATTTGTTCTTACAATGTCTATTTATCATATATGGACTATTTGCCAGGTACTGGTTGATAGGGACTTAAAGGAGATTATGGGGGAGCAGATGTAGCTCAAGTGGTTGAGCACCTGCTTCCCATGTACAAGGTCTCAGGGTTCAATCCCTGGTACCTCCTAAAAACAAACACGAAAAAACCAACTCCCATTGGGGAGCCCATGTAACTCAGTGGTTTAGCACCTGCTTCCCACTGATGAGGTCTGGGTTCAATTCCCGGCACCTCCTAAAAAAAAGAAAAATAAAGGAGATTATGATCTAGGGGGGGGGATAGATTTAGTTATAATTTACTGCAGCAATAGAGATTCCCTGGATATTATAGGAGCTTAGAGGAGAATTTCTGTGGAAGGTGTGGAGGCTTCCTAGGTAATGTCTCATTGGAGCTTTACCAGTCAGTGAGTCAGCCAATTGGGAAGGGCATTCTAGGTGAAGAGTACAATATGCAGGAGACCACAAGAACTGAAGTTGCTGAAATATAAATTGCAAGGCAGGGAGTGGTAGGAGATAAGAATGAAGAAGTAAGCTAGAGCTAGATCATGAAGAGTTTGGGATATCATGATGAAGAGTTTGGGCTTTATCTGTAAGCCAAACATTTGCAACAGAAGTGACATTGGTCCTTGGTGGGAGGGGAACAAAAACATCTTACTCTTTTTATGTGATGAGCACATATATATACATATAGCACCTAAACAGATATACAGCATATCCATGGTATTAAAATTAAATGGGGTGCAGGGAATAATTAGGGAGAAAAATGTCTTAAAAGTTTCTTTAGAGGGGGTGTTAATGAAAAAAAGGTTGAATGGCAGCCATGGAAGTTTTTAAGTAAAGAAGTGACATGGTCAGTTTTATATATGTTTTAGAAACTTAAATAGTAGAATAGAGGTAGCTAAGGGCTGAGCCTTAGGAAATGTTCTCAGTTGTAGTTGGAAGAAGTTACTGAAAGCAGAACTAAAGGGCATTTAGGTAGGAAAATGTGTTCATCGTGACTGGCAACATGGGAATGATCTTTGGTGCAGATAAAAAGTCAAAGAAGGAAGCGGCTGTGGCTCAATCAGTAGGGCTCCCGTTTACCATATGGGAGGCCCCAGGTTCGGTTCCCGGGGCCTCCTGGTGAAGGCAAGCCCGCCTGCACGGCGTGGTTAGCTGACCCAGCGAGCACGAGCAGCAAGGGGGGGATAAATGAATAAATAAATAAAATCTTTAAAAAAAAAAAAAAAAGTCAAAGAAAATGAGGGGGGAGAATAAGCCATTGAATTTTAACAAGTAGGTCATTGATGGCATTTAAGAGAATGATTGTGTTTATGATTTTTTCCCTCTGATATATGTTTGGTTCTAAAGAACATTTTAAGGATTAGCAAAAGAGCGTTTTATTATTACTGAAATGCTCCCAAATCCCATTTTTTTTTCTATATAGTTTAATAACCATAGGACTTGATGTTTATCATGTCCAAAGTGCCATTTTCTGGGGAAGATTTTTTTTTTTTTTTTTTGAAGTAATAACTACTAAACTAAAATGTTCTGGTCCCAGCCTTGCTGCCAACCCTATGACCTTGGTAGAGTTATTCAAATTTTCTGAGCCTTGGTTTCCTTATTTATAAAATACTGTGATTCTTAAGATTCTATTATAAAATTTCAGTATAAGGTTTTATTATAAAATTACCTTAATATTTATAAGGCATTATTTAAATGTTTAAATAAATTATAATATTAAATATTGTCTTTTTATGCATAATCAGGTAAGATGATTTGGGGATAGTGCTTACATTAATAGCAATTTGATTAAAAAAAAAAATTTTCCCCCCAGGAGCCTCTTTTAAATTCCAAAGTTAGGTTGAAGTCTTTCCCAGAAAATGAGCCATGACCCAGCTTTATTAAGGCCATAGCAGGTCAGGGCACACAATGCTTCGAGGTAGACTTCTCCTACCAGAGTAAGAAACAACTTTTCCAGAAGCTATCAGCAAACCTTTAAAATAAAATATTTTAGAATTTCTAATAGCCATATTAAAAAATGTAAAAAGAAACTGGTGAAATTAGTTTTAGTGATATATTTAACCCATTTTATCCAAAATATTATCATTTCAACATGTAATCACTATAAAATTATTAATGAGATATTTTACATCCTCCTTTCATACTATGTCTATGAAATCTGGTGTATGTGATATGCTTACAGCACAATTTGGTTAGCCATATTTCAAGTGTCAGTAGCCACATGTTGATACGGACTACTTTATCGAACAGCACAATTCCAGAGTTTCATTGACCTTTATTGGGTTGTAAATGTTTTTCTGAACCAATCACTGTCAGTAGGTAGGAGGTAGGATTACTTCTAGAGCAGTCAGGCCCATCCTTGGACCTGGAGATGTCAGCTGTAAGTGCGAGGAATGAACACTAATACAAAACTGGAATTCTTTTAGGATGGAGCCCTCTGGGAAGACATTCTTTAGTGACCGAGAAAATTTATCATTTAACTTAAGTCAGACTTAAAAGGACTTGACTGGATGTGTCTATAGAGCAAACTGAAATAATGTAGAGTCTGCTGTGAGTTATTTCGGATATTTTCCTTTCTTTTCTAAAGCCTTGTTTGCCTCAAATAGCAGAAGGTAAAATTGGTACCTGATCCTTGCCAGATTTGCTTTTCTTCCCATCCCCCATTGATTTCTTTCCTCTCTCAGTGTTGTGGTTTTGTTATCTAGATAAAGTTCTCAGTCTTGTTTTCCAATTTAAGAAGAAAAGAGCTCAGTAGTGTCAGGCAGTAAACTCCTTAACAGGGAATTGGACAAACACAGAAACTTTTGTTTATCCATTCCTTGACCTAAAATTCTTTCTCTGAGCTAGGGAGAAAACGTGAAGTGAGATATTAGGACAATTAGATAAAATTAGTCATTTGACCCAGATTGTAGCCTTTTTTTTTCTGTCTGCATGGATAAAAATCTTCCTCCAATTTACATAAACAGGTGATTTTTCTTACATGATAATTTTCATTATGTACCATGGCAGAGAGCTGCACATTTGCAAATTTTGTAAGTAAATTGAAATAAACCAGGTGAGTTTATTTCATTGTATTATCTTACCATCACAGAAGTACTCAAAGGGTACAATTATTAGGGATTGTCTCATTGTACATCTCAGTTTTCAGGCAGCCTTTTACAAATTCCGCCCCCCTCCCCTTTCTTTTCCACTTTCCCTTTTTAAGTTTTTAAAAATAGGGAACTGTTGATTCCTATATTTACTTTGACAGGGCCAAGAATTTAGCAGTACAAATGTGGGGAAATTTGAACTTTATTAAAAGTAATCCAGAAGCCATAAAAGTTGGCCAGTAATGTGGGCACTGTGCAGAAAAGAGAGCACATGTATACTTGGTTTGGGTTTGAATTGCCCAAGAGAATTATGTAAGAACCGTCAACCATGTTTAATTGGTTGTCTTCCTCTGCTTTCATTTTCCCAGGTTCTGTGTGTTAGAGTAATTGGGGTTATGTGACATTAACTGGTTGGGTACTAAAGCTGGTGTTCAAAAATATTAATGCACATTCTGTTAAAAATCAAACAACTTAATTGCAACATTTAAAACATCATTTGAATAAAATAGAAATTTTAGAAAGGTACATCTGTTTGTTTTAGGGGCTCTTTCCCCAGAATATTCATGAGGACAAATAATGTCAATCAGTAAAGCACCTGTCTTTAGTGAAACATTCCAATATTAAACTTAGTAATCTTAATTCCTCAGATGTTATAATGTTGTCCACTTAGCGATATGTATAGAGACTAAATGTGTACTCTCTATAGCTTTAAAGTAATTACTTGGAAATGAATCACAGTTTTAAGCTAGTAAATTAAAAGTTTGGCCAGCCTTTTTATCCCAGTACTTATATATCATTTTTCTTCAGTTTAAAAAAAAATTAATTTAGAAGAACTTTCAGAGGCAAAGCATTTAAAGAATAACCTGGGGAGGACAAAATTTAAGTACAAAGAGACAGTATGGTTTCGTAGGTAAGAAGAGCCTGTACTCTAATGGCAGACTGCCTGGCTTTTATTCCTGGCCAGGTGCCTTATTAACTGGGGGCATGTTGTGTAACCTCCGTGTGCCCTCATGGTCTTCATTTGTGAAATGGGGATAGTAATAGTATATCTCATAAGGTTGTTGTGAGGATTAAATGAATTAATATATATGCAGTCTTAGAACTGTGCCTGGCGCTATGTAGATGTTAGCTATCATAGTTATTACCAGTTTTAGACATAAGTGAAAAAATATAGTACCTCCTTAAAATTTATTAATTTTTGGGAAAATAACCAACAGCTTTTGTATGGTTATTGACAGGTGTATGACTATTTGCTAGAGATTTTTTTCTGATTAACTCCAGCTGTTTTGAAAAATTTATTGAAATTCTGGAGTGCTTTTCAAATGTAAAAAATCTTTTTTGCACATAAAAGGAGAATTCTTCCTTTCTCTGTAACTCTTCCCCACCTCATTATCAAAGTAATAATATGCTTATTGTAGCAAACTTGGAAAATACCGAAAAGCTGAAAGGAAAAAGTAATTTGTGACACACAACTTAGAGATAGTCACTAACAACATTTGGTGTATTCCCCCCCTCCCCCCGTCTTTTATCTATATATTTGTGTTTAAAATATTATTAGAGTTGGGATCATGATCAAAATGTATATTAACAATTTTATATCCTATTTCACTAACATTACAAAGGTAGGTTTTGGCCATTTATTTTTGAGGGTTAATTTTTTTATTCTCCCAAGCCTAGAGGTCTGAAAGGAATTATAGAGCTGGAAGATACTTTAGAATACATCTAGTCTAATTTCCTCATTTTACAAACGGGAAAATTGAGACCAAGAAAAGTTAAGAGATTTG
Source organism: Tolypeutes matacus (assembly GCA_026826555.1). Taxonomy (NCBI): domain Eukaryota; kingdom Metazoa; phylum Chordata; class Mammalia; order Cingulata; family Chlamyphoridae; genus Tolypeutes; species Tolypeutes matacus. The sequence continues at coordinate 22,698,210 of JAKSZT010054055.1, forward strand.
CTTAAGGTCACAGAATGACTAGAGGCTGAGCCAGAACCTTTGCTTTTTCACTGCTTTACCAGAAATACTTGTTCAACTTAATGCCTATTGAAAATGGAGGAAGTGTTCTTATAAAAGCAAAACAAAACAAAAAACAAAAACTCTATAAATGAAACCAGGAACTATGCATCTTAAAAACAAAAAACACAGAATATTCTGTTGGTTGTTCAGTGTGTGCCGGTGATTCTAAGGTTTCTGGTAAAATTTTGATGCCATGAGCTACAAGGTTTTTGCAGAGAACAGCTTAGACTTTCTAGGTTATATGTAGCTGTGTTGTGAATATACTGGAGAATTCTGTGTACCCCCCACTCCCCCACTCCCTTTTTTTAATTTTAATTTTTCAAACCTCAGAAAATGTTCAAGAATTGTGCAATGATAAAGCTATACCATTCTTCTGGATTCACTAGTTGCTAATATTTTGTAAGTTTTACTTTATCTGCTTTGAGGCTGTTTCTATAGAGCTTGCTGAGATTGGTTTTCAATTTAATTTAGACTTACATTGTTGAGAAACCTATGGTCACTGCATCAACCCACTGTTCCATGTAATATGTCTTGAAAGCTCTCCAACTAGACAAGGAATGGAAGTTTCCAAGCTTGTGACTATTTTGGAATGCTATTTATTCTCTTAATATTTAAAACAAAATTCAGTGTGAATCAAATGTGTAACTGAAACATGTACCAGTCAAAACTAGGCCTCAGGCTGAACAGTAATATTCCATTCTGCAAAGTTTTTCTTTTTCTTCTTTTTGTGGCATTAATCTCAGGTTGGGATATTTTTCAAAATAAAGCCTAAGATCTGGTTTCACAGTTCTGTGACACAGGACATGCTTGAGGATGTTAACATTGTTGAAGCCAAATTTTAAAAAAATTTTAATCACATTCAGATATATATTTCAGTGCTATTAATTGCATTCACATTGTTGAGCTACCATCACTACCATACATTACTAAAACATTTTCATCATTCCAAATGGGAACCTTATGTATTTTAAGCCTTCCTACTCCCTATCCCCACTCCATCCCCTAGTAACTTGTATTCTAGTGTTGAAGCCAAATTTTAAGTTACTATAGTTTGCTAAAAGTAAATCACCCTAATGTAGTCACATGAGCTGATGATACAGTGATTTGTGTCACCCAATTTTTCAGTACCAAATAATTCCTTTGTAAAACTCATTTTCAGTAAATGAGCCATTGTTTCCCAAAGGGTAATGATTATTTCTATGTATAGCACAAACCTCTAAGAATTAGACTTTAGAGTCTAAGATATTAGTGATTGGAAATGGTTGAAATCTTCATTCTATATGTCAGGCCACAACTATGTTTGTGAAAAGGGCAGCTGCTGTGTTTGTTCCCTAGGCTACAATATGAGATATTATGCTTATTACAACCCAACAGTCTGAAAGCAGGTCTTTTGATTTAGGTGCTTAAGCACTTGTGCATGTAGTAAAAAACAAAAAGGGTTATTTTGAGTCTACCCAGCCATTACATTACGGTTTTGTAATGTAAACAACTAAAGTGAGATAGATGGAATTAAAATGCTTATGGTTTGTGACTGCAAGGAAATGTATCAGTAGTAGATATTGGTTTACTTGATGCAGTTGATATCAGTCTCTGCAAATAAATCACTTCTTAAAGTACCTTAGCAAGAGAGACATTGAAATAGGGACACTCCTCTTTAAGATGTTCCTCTTTAGAAGACAAATCAAAACCAATCTCTCTGTCTTTTTCTGTCAGTCCTAATGAAAATAAATGCTTATAACCACTTGTGACACATTCTCTACCCACTGACCCACTAAAAATTTTAAGATCTTCAAAGCCTGTTGTCAAGTCCCATTTGTACCTCCAGAATCTTACATGGCTCCAGTCCAAGGGTAGGTGCTTATTAAGTGTTTGTTGTTGAATCAAAAGTTTCTAATGCTAAGTTTGAATGTGATAGTGTCTCTCAAAGAAGAGTACTACCTCTGACTTTTGCCAGTATATATTTCAAGATCCTTCCTTACTTCCTCGTGCAATGAGGGAATTTTAAGAGGGAACACTTATAAGGGTAAATAGATGATAGCCCCATGTAGTAGTTTTGTTATTTTTTGTGTTTGAATTTTTTTTTTTTAAGAGTAAGAGCCCTAATCTAAGAGTAGAATACAGTAACCAGCTCTTCTCAGAATAGGCCTTTATTTTGCTACTGCTTTCTGCAATATAGTCTACATAAAGTTAAGAATGCTTTTGAAATATTTAGTAAAAATACATTCTCAGTGCAATACTGTGACTTCATATTAGAAAAACAGGGAGGGGTCCAGTTGATAGAAACTATATTCAAAGGCTCAGCTAATACTAAACATACTAAAGCCGTGTGTGATGCTAGCACAGAAAAAAACCCACATTCAATTCAATTCTAAGCTCCTTATAAATAAATGGTAGTGCAGTGTATGCCTAAAGAGCCTCTTTTAAAATTAGTGAGGAATGAGTGGCTTATTCCAGTGGTGTGCTGGTATATGTTTAACAAGTGGCTCTCTGGAAAAGAGAAAAAAAAGAAAGCCCTAGTTTATACGGTTTGCCAGTACTCCTGCAGGTACTCCAATCATGGCCAATTTCAAGCGAACCAATGTGAAGTCACTAAAGGCAGAATTGGAAAAAGGTGCACAGTAGCACAGTGTTATATAGTATTTTCATTATACACTTACAATAGATGTAAATAACCTGAAGAGCATAAATAATAATAATTAGGAGATAATGAGTTAGAATACTTATTACCTTTGTTTTAAATATAATTTGTTTCATTGTAAATTTATATAATTTAGTTTTTAATAATGGCTATATTTTACAACCAGCTCACACAATTCCAGAACATTTAACAGTTCCTCATGAGCCAGTATGAAATGGCTTTAGCACACTAGTTTATTTTGTACCTTTGTTGGGAAAATAAGCTAGAGGTGGTGAGGTTTGAATTTAGCTCCATATTCAATATGTACACAATTAAAGTCCAACTGGATTAAAGATTTAAATGTAAAAAATAAAACCAAAGAAGAAAATATAATTATTTTTCTAATCGTGGAGAGAAGATCTTATCTTGACTTTAGAGCAAGAGTGTCAGATTTGTCAATGTAGAAATTTAAAACTTGTGCTTGGTCAAATAACATAAGCCCAAATTTATTTTTTTTAATTTTTTTATTTTTTTACCGGGAGGTACCGGGGATCGAACCCCGGTCTCTCCATATGGTAGACGGACGCCAAACCTCTTGAGCCACATCCGTTTCCCTTAAGCCCAAATTTAAAAATAAAAACAATGGGGGTGGGTTGGGGCAGGATTTTGACACCATGTATGAAAGATAAAAATTCAATATATTTAATATTTAAAGAGCTTTTAAAATCATTAAAAAATAAAATAAAGGTGAATAGCCCATAGAAAATGGGGAAAAGCTAGGAAATGGGAAGTTCAGAGGAGAAACACAAATTGTTGAAAACATTAAAAGATTCTTTAATAAAGAAATGCAAAACTGGGAAACCACTTTTAACCTACTATACTGACATTTTAAAAAGGTGACTCCCCCAATTATTGTAGCTGTAGTGAAACAAACACAAACTTTTGATGATATTGTAGATTGATGGAGCCGTTCTGGGAGAGTGGTTTCTCAAAATTTGAGTGCACATACACTTTGAAGAAATCACTGGACTTAGATGGCAAAGATACACTTATAAGGATGCTTATTGCAATGTTATTTATAATCCCCCAGATTGGAAACAACCTAAAGTCCATGAATAGCAGAATGGTTATCTTTGAAGGATGCCCATAATTTATTAAGTGGAAATCAATACTGAAGATTGGCCCCTTAAAATATAAAAAATAATTACTCATATGCTCCAGAAATGTCCAGAAGCATATGAACCAAGAAGGGTTGTTTTAGTGAGGTGGGATTAGCTGGGATTTTCATTTTGGATTTAATAATTATAACCTCCACTTTGTATAACTCTAAGAGTTTCTTTCTTATAAAGAATAACCCTGAGAGGAAGATGATAGTGTCCCTATTTTTAGATGAGGAAGCTAAAGCTCAGAGAGGCCTAAATAATTCTTCTAAGGTCACACAGCTAGTAAGTGGCAGAATAGGGCTTCAGCCCAGGCCTGTGCTCTTTAAACAGACAAATGGAATATTTGATATGTATGAAAGATACGGTGTGGAAGTTAGAAAAAATAATAATAAAGAATATCCATGAGGGGGGCGGCTGTGGCTCAACCAGTGGGGCTCCCGTTTACCATGTGGGGGGCCCCGGGTTCGGTTCCCGGGGCCTCCTGGTGGGGGCGGGCCCGCCCGCGCGGCGTGGTTGGCTGACCCAGCGAGCACAAGCAGCGGGGGGGGGATGAATGAATAAATAAATAAAATCTTTGAAAAAAAAAAAGAAAAAAAAAAAAAAAAAAAAAAAGAATATCCATGAGCACACTACCCAACCTAAGAACTAGAATGTAACCAACACTATTGAAGCTGCCCATGAGTACTTCCCTATCCAGTCTCTCTGCCTTAACTCCCCTGCCAAGAGGTAACCACTATCTTGAATTTTGTGTTTATTATTACTAGCTTTCTTTTAAATGGCTTTCTTGAGATATAATTCATATACCATACAAAACACCCATTTAAAGTATATTATTGTGATTTTTAATATGTTAACAGAGTGAATCAATTTTAGAACATTTTCATCATCCCAGAAAGAAACATTATACCCAGCCACTCGTCATTCCCACCCTTGATTCTTCCAGACCCTGGCAACCACAGTCTGCTTTCTGTCTCTATAGATTTGCCTGTTCTGGCATTTCATATAAATGTAATCATACAATATGGGGTCTTTTCCTAGTTTGTTGAATGTTGTTTTATCATGGAAAGGTGTTGGATATTAATTGATTTTTTGATGTGACCCAACCTTGCATTCCTGGGCTAAATCCCACTTGATCATGGTATACAATCTGCTTTTTTTTTTTTCCGGGAGGTCCCGGGGATCGAACCCAGGTCCCTCCATATGGGAGACGAATGCCCAACCATTTGAGCCACATCCATCCTCTGCTTTATTTTTTAAACAGTTTTACTGAGGCACAACTTATATACAGTAAAATTCTCCTACCAAAAGTGTACAGTTTGGTGAGTTTTAGTAAATTTATACAGTGGTACAAACATCACCCTAAATATATTGTTTAGTTTTGCTTATTTGGGGTCTTTATACAAATGATAGATTAAGTGGACTTTAAAGTACTTTTTTTTTTTTTAAATAGATTTTATTTATTTATTCGTTTATCCCCCCCTTGCTGCTTGTGCTCTCTCTGTCCATTTGCTGTGTGTTTTCTGTGTCTGCTTGTCTCCCTTTGTTGCGTCATCTTGCTGCGTCAGCTCACCGCGCCACATGGGCAGGCTTGCCTTCACCAGGAGGCCCTGGGAATCGAACCCGGGGCCTCCCATATGGTAAACGGGAGCCCTACTGATTGAGCCACAGCCGCTTCCCCTTTAAAGTACTTTTAGCTTCTTAGAGAAATGGGTAGAGAGACTGCAGTAACTTAAGTTCTGGTTCATTTTTCTAATTAACAAATGTGATAAATAATAGAATTGAATGTTTTATTCTTTGAATCTTTAGGGAATAGATGAATAAAAGTTTATAGTGAATCTATAAACTTTAGAGCATGGTTATGCCGTTTATTGAAGCGCCCTAAACTGGAGAAGGCTGAACAAGGTTAAATATAAAATGCTTCTTTGAGGGAAGCGGCTGTGGCTCAATCAGTAGGGCTCCCGTTTACCATATGGGAGGCCCCGGGTTCGGTTCCCGGGGCCTCCTGGTGAAGGCAAGTCCGCCCGCACGGCATGGTTAGCTGACCCAGCGAGCACAAGCAGCAAGGGGGGGATAAATGAATAAATAAATAAAATCTTTAAAAAAAAAAAAAAAAAAAAAAAAAGCTTCTTTGAGGCATGCCTTTGAAATTTCTCTCTGCTTAACTTTTTATGGTGTCCATGATGGCTTCTGAGATATTCACTACTTTGCTTACCTTATAAATAAAAATGATTTTTTAAAAATTAAAAATGAAACTAATTGTGTTTTTCTTTATTTAAACCACAATAAGGGAAACATATGTGGCTCAAGTGATTGGGCTCTCGTCTACCATATAGGAGGTCCAAGGTTCTATTCCCAGGGTTTCCTGGTGAAAGACAAGCTGGCCTGCACAGCGAGCTGGCTTGAGCAGAGAGCTGATCTGCGTGGAGTGCTGGCCTGCGCAGGAGAGCTGACCCATGCAGAGAGCTGGTGCAATAAGATGATACAACAAAAAAAGGACTCTCTTATTGTAAGAGAGCTGAGGTGGCGCAAGAGATTGAGCTCTTCTCTCCCACTCCAGAAGGTCCCGGGATCGGTTCCTGGTGCTGTCTAAAGAGAAGACAAGCAGACAGAGAAGAACACACAGAGAGCAGACAGAGAACACACAGAGAGCAGACAGCAAGCGCAAAACAATGGGGGGGGGGGGCGCGTTAAATAAATAAAAATAAATCTTAAAAAAGTACACAAAAAACCATAATGATTCTTTTTTTTTTTTTTATCTGCGTTTTTGGAAATTTCATTTTAAATTGAATAACCCCTGAATGTCATTACTGAAAACATGCTATCATCTAAAAGCTGCATCCTTAGATAACTAATACTTAGCAAAATGCTGTAAGAATAGGTCTATAAGAGATAGTGGGAGAACAGTTAGTAGACTTTCCCAGTTATTCAAGTTGTAGCGACTTGGAGATTGAAATACTAGTTTTTCCATTTTCAGTGTTTTACCATTCTGTAATTCTGTGAGCTGTTTTTAAAAGGAGTCCATGATCTTGCACATTGGAAGAAAATTCAAGGAAAAAAATGGTCTTGAAGGATCCAGAGATGATTTTTTGTCTTAGTTATGATTAGAAACAGTGATAGTGATGAAAGTAGCATTTGTGTGGTATTTCAATACCACATGAGTTCCTAATTTTAATTTTTGAGTAATATGAGTTTTTGTGGCTGGTCTTGGTTTGACATGCTTCATGGTATCTGCATATATCCTAAATATCATTGGATATGAGGAGTGTCTAATAAGAGTCTATTGTTCCTCAACTAAAAATGCAGCTTATTTCCTTAGAAGCTTGTGGTTACCAAGGTAGAAGAGACAATTTTGTCCACTATTCTGTTTTCAAGTAGATTGATGCTCTAGCAAATGATGATTTCTTCCTTTAGTTTCAATGGATATATTGAATTTCTCAAATTATTATAAAATTAAATTTTCAGAAATGTGTCATGTTATTTAATGAGGACAGTTTGGGAGGTGATGCCTATTAAAACTGCATAAATAAGAATAAGATATTGAAACTCCAGGAAGGAAGGAAGAACAGAGGGAGGAAGAGAGGGAGGAAGGAGAAGAAAGGGAGAGAAAAGAGATTATTGATGGGGCAGGTTGTTGACATTTTTCTTAGAATTCTTGTAATGGTGATTCCATAATCTTCATTTAGTGACTTGATTCTAAGTTTTAGTGCTCTTATGGTCAGAGGAGTTCTGTGTCTAATACTAACTTTCTGCCTATTTCCTTTTTTTAATTCTCTTTTACTGGATGTAAAGCCCATTACTGCGCTTCATATAACACTTGGAAAGTCTTTAAGGATAATTGAGGATTCTTAGAGTGAATTTACAGGTTTTAAAAATCCTTTTAAAAATAGAAACTTGGAATTGCACAGTTTTTTTTAGGTAAACATTTTAAAATTTACTAAGATGTCCTGTGATATACTTGGAAAATGTTAAAAAGTTTAGCATTAAAGTTATGTTTATTGTGGTGTAATTAACACAAACTATGGGATAAAAGCTATAGCAAAAATTAATAAATTAAGATAAATTCAGCAACAGTTTTATCTTTAAGATAATCAAATCACCCCTTGAAAACTGTTAAATTGTCAGTTTGGTAACACTACTGGGACAGTTTACCCCAAAATAAAATCACGGATAAATAATGTTAATATCTCATGATAGCATACCTCAGTTATAAGTTTGGCATTTAAGAGGAAAATAATTTAAAATTGAAGATCACTTATATATGTACCACCATTATTCAGTCCACTCATTTTCTCATTTCATTTCTCAGGGTTTGTGTTTTAAAAACAATGCATTTTATCCTATATTTTATTGAATTCCGTTCCCTAAAGAAATTTTCTAAATCTTTTCTCTAAATATGTTTGTGGAATCAAACTTCTGGAATTTTTATCCCCTCATTCCCATAAAAGTTCAATTAGTAATATGGAACATATTCTTCAGTCTTTTCTGGAGATTTTTGACAAATGAAGGGTAGCAGGAAGTAATCAAGACAAAATGAGAAATCCTGAGAAATCACTTTGAAAACCAAGAAATAATTAAGGTGGATGAAGTAGAAAGAGAGTGTTGATTTACCTGTTGAGAAACTGCAAACCTTAAGAAAAGATCAGGTAAAATAATATTTTATGGAAAACCTTATCAAAGTTATGGGTCTATTCTTTAGTCCTTTAAGTAGTTTTAAACAGCTGTGATTTCAGTTAAGTAGTTGAGTGAATATCCAGATTTAAGATGTCAAGAATAATTTTCTTAAATCTAAATATATGACTTTGTAACATTTTTATTAATAACTCAGATGAAAACATAGACAGCTTATCAGATTTGCCAATCAGTGAGATGCAGGAAAGATGGCGAACATACTAGATGAGTTATTCAAAGAGAGTGCTGCAAGAATGATGGGCAGAAACTGACAAGCAGAAATTAATAGGGCTAAATGTAAAGGACTGAATTTAGTCATCTTTAAGCTAGCAAAAATGTTTTTTTTGTTTTGTTTTGTTTTGTTTTTAAGACTTCCTGTGTACCAGGCTCTGAACACCGAGAGACACTGGTGAACAAAATTAATACTTTGTTAAGCAGGGAAGACAGACATTAAATTATTTTAAGGGCACAATTTCTTGAGATAGTCTACCTAGATTTACATTCAGCTATCTATTGACCATGTGGCTTTTGGCAAATTGTTTTATCTCTTTGTCCCTCAGTTTCCTCTTCTTTTCAATAGGATTGTAATGGTACCGATCAAGTTCTTGTAAGAATTAAATGCGATACTGCATGTAAAATGCTTGGTGCAGAAGTTCCCTAACATAAACTGAGCAACAGTCTGTTGATCGTCCTGGGATTCAGTGATCCCTCGTTCCCTTGACCCTGCTAGGTCCAAAGAGGAGATGTCTCTGCACTGTGGAGGCACTGCCCGCATACTGGGGCTCTGGTGTTTGGAAGATATTTATGCAGCCAGGTCAGAGCATTGAGTTCTTTGCCTGATGAAAAAAATGAATTTTTACAAAATGAATCAGGCCTTCAAGATTTTGAATCTGGTAATCTTGTGGACAATAGCACCTGGGTTGAATATAAAGGAAATTTAAAACTCCAGAAAGGAGAAAGGTTAAGACTACCTCCATTAAAAAAAAAAAAAAAAAAAAAAAAAACTATCTCCATAACTAAAGACAGAGATTCTCATGAAGAAAAATTACAGTGACCTGAAAAATACATTTAAATCTCTATACAGTGTGTAAGGAAGCTCAGTGTACCAATATTGCAGGGTGTCAGGGAGGTGAAGAATATGCCACAGCCAAAATCATGTTCATGGGTGACAATATATTCAAGAGGTTGTAGATTTTGTTCTGTTAAGACTGCAAAAAATCTACCTCCACTGGATGCCAATGAGCTCTACAATACTTGAAAAGCAATTTGCAGAGTAGAATCTGGATTATTTGATCCTAAATGTATGGATTGAGATGATATGTCTGATGAGGAGGTTGCTGAGCACTTTGCAAAAACTCATTCTTAAAAGAAAGGAATCCAAAAATTCTTTTGGAATGCCTTACCCCTGATTTCCTAGGACATCTGAAAGGAATACAGAAAGTTGCTTTCTCAGGATTAAATGTGTACTCACATAATGTAGAAATAGTTCCAGAATTACAAGGAAAGTTCCTAATCTCTGGCCCAATTTTAACCAGTCTGTACGTGTAATGAAACATGCCAAGGAGGTTCAGCCTGATATTATTTCTAAAACATCTATAATGTTGAGTTTAGGCAAGATTGATGAGCCAGTATAAGCAACAATGAAAGCACTTCCTGAGGCAGTCATGGACTATTGACTTGAGGATAATATATGTAGCCAACACAGTATACCATAAGGTTGAAGATTGCATTACTCCTGAAAAGTTCAGATACTGGGAAAAAGTAGGAAATAAACTTGGCTTTCCTTATACTGCAAGTGGCCCTCTGGTGTGTTCTTCATATAAAGAAGGTGAATTTTTCCTGAAAAATCCAGTGGCCAAAAGAAAAACAAAATCTTTGTAAAACTTAAGCAGACAAGACCTTCAAGATCATGATCATAATTACAGTTGGAAATAGGTGGGGCCAGAATGCTCCAACTTCAGGGGATGTACCCTACCTCTTTCTGTTTTAAGAAAAATGTCAGTAAACTTATGTATTTAATTATAATAATTCACTTAGTTTTAGCATATCCTCTTTATTACCGTAAATAAGTGCTATGATGTAATCATAATCTTTGTAGGTCTTTGTAGGGCTTGCTATTATTAGTATAATTAAAAATAATATTAAGAACATTTAAAAGCTTAGTATAGGGCTTTTCCCATGATAAACACTCATAAATACTAGCTGTTTTTATTGTTATCTGTTAGCACTTACCCTTTTTCTGTTGTTGTTGTTTTTACCTGTTGTTTTATGGAGAAAACCTGGTGATTATGATACCTTATCTAGTATCGAGATCATGGAAGCTTCTCTGACACAATCCCTACCTTGAAGAAGCTTGTACTTGAGTCTTTGTAAACAAATTACTGTTAAGCTGTACTACTGACATATACAGGATGCTTATTGTCAGAAGACAGAGATGGGGTGCCCAAGGCCCCAGTGGTACACAATTCCAGGACACATTATTCACAGTATTATGTTGTAAATGGTAACCCCTGCAGTTATACAATGCATTTCTTGAAAGACCTAACTGAGACTTTTGTAGTAGGCCAAAGGAAGGGAGTGACATCTAAGTTAAATTTTGATGGTGAAAGGGTTAGAGGATGAGGGGGAAGGGCATCTCAGACAGAGGGAATTTCACGGTCAAAGTCATGGGGACATGACGATCTTGGTATTTTAGGGGACCTGGAATTAGTTCATTATGGCTAATATGTAGAATGAGAGTAATTAGTTCATTATGGCTAATATGTAGAATGAAATTAAGAGGTCAAATTATGAAGGACCTTGTTTGCTTCACATTTTATCTGAATCTAGGAAGTCATTCAATGAGTTAAACAGAAAATTAAAATGGTCAGATTTATTTTTAAAAGGTGGTTCAGACAATATTGAGAATGGATTTGAGTGGGAGCAGGGCTAGAAACTGGGAAAAGGCAGCTATACTAGTCGAGATCAGTGCTACTCCAAGTGTAGACCACAAACTGTGTATTACAAGTTGGCAGTGATAAATGATTACCTGTTCTCTTTAGCTCATAACTTGTAGGAGGCTCATTCCTAGACGTTTAGAAACTTTTGTGGCAATTTGACATGGTTTATGATTTATAACCTTTACTGGGTCTTTAGTGTTGTCTGGCAAGTGAACATCCTTCACGTCCCATTAACTCCCAGTCCACTGTACACTTGTTTTTACTCATACAATACAGCTCACATTGCTCCCATAAATAATGACCAATGGGGAAGCGGATGTGCCTCAATCGATAGGGCTCCCGTTTACCATATGGGAGGCCCTGGGTTCAATTCCCGGGGCCTCCTGGTGAAGGCAAGCCAGCCCGCGCGGCGTGGTGAGCTGACACAGCAGGACGACCCGGCAGGGGGAGACAAACAGACACAGAAAAACACACAGCAGATGGACACAGCGAGCACAAGCAGCAAGGGGGGATACATAAATAAATAAATAAAATCTTAAAAAAAAAAAAAAAATAATGACCAATGACCTGTTACTAATTAGCAGGTAGGTGCCAAATCCAGTGGGCACCTTTCAGTCCTCATGACTTCTGTTGTATGTTTCAAGAGTTTGTTCTTTTTTGTGTGTGCTAAGTAATATTCCACTATATGAATTTACCACAACTTTTGGTACACTTGTCTCCATTCAGTTCCTTTTCTCCATTACCCACAACAGCTATTCAGACCTCTATCATTCTCTTCAAGTTCCTGCTCCACTTCTTCTTCACTTTCTACACATGACATCATCCCTTATTTCAGAAAGAAGATAAAGCCAAAGGATACAGGAACTAGATAACTTCCTGCCCCACCCACAGACAGACTTATGTGTCAACACTATATTTTTCCTCCACTTTTTTATTTGGATCCTATTCTCTTACAGTTTTTTCCAGGACTTTGCTCTGTTATCTTCTTCTCTCAGCTTATCGACCTCTGCCTCTCTATAGTACCTTTCCCTTTAGCCTATGAACTCAGCTGAAGGCTTACCCCTAAATTCAACCTTCACCATCCTCTAGATTACACCCTAATTTCTCTCTCATTCCCCCCATAGCCAAGTTCCTTGAAATAGTAATTTTCAATCACTGTCTTCACTCCTTCACCTCTCATTAACTCCCAATCCACTGTATACTTGTTTTTACTCATACCGTACAGCTCAAGCTGCTGCCATAAATAATGAGCTGTTATTAATTAGCAGATAAGTGCCAAACGCAGCGGGCATATTTCAGTTCTCATGACTTATGTTCTGTGTTTCAAGAGTTCCATCTTTTTTTTCCTGCTAAGTAGCATTCCATTATATAAATATATTACAGCTTTTTTATCCATTCACATTTGTGTAGTTTCCAGTTTGGGGCTATTACCAATAAAATTGCTATAAATATTCATATATACATCTTTGTGTGGACATATGCTTTTATTTCTCTTGGATACCTAAGAGTTGAATGGCTGAGTTAAATGGTAAGTAAGTTGAAGAAAATGCCAAATTGTTTTCCAAAGCAGTTGTACCATTTTGTATAACCAGCAGCACTGCATGAGAATTCCACTTCCTCTCCATCTTTGTCAGCACTTTGTATTGATGACGGATTCAATCTCCTTAATTGTGATTGGTTTGTTAAGTTCTTGTATTTCTTGTTGTGTCAGTGTAGGTTGGTTATGAGTTTCTAGAACTTTGTCCATTTCATCCAGGTTGTCTAGTTTGTTGGCATATAGTTTCTCATAATATCCTCTTATGATTCTTTTTATTTCTGTGAGGTCATTTGTAATTTCCCCCCTTTCATTTCTGATTGTATTTATTTGCATCTTCTCTCTTTTTTTCTTTCTTTGTTAGTCTAGTGAGGAGTTTGTCAATTTTATTGATCTTCTCAAAGAACCAGCTTTTGGTTTTGTTGATTTTCTCTATTGTTTTTCTGTTCTCATTTTCATTTATTTCCACTCTAATCTTTATTATTTCTTTCCTTTTTGCTTTGAGATTGGTTTGCTGTTCCTTTTCTAGTTTCTCAAGTTGTTCAGTTAAATCTTTGAGTTTAGCTCTTTCTTGTTTCTTAATATAGGCATTTAGGGCTATAAATTTCCCTCTCAAGACTGCCTTTGCTGTATCCCATAAGTTTTGATATGTTGTGTTCTCATTTTCATTTGTCTCAATATATTTACTAATTTCACTTGCAATTTCTTCTTTGACCCATGGAATATTTAGGAGTGTGTTGTTCAGTCTCCACACATTTGCAAATTTCCTTTTTTCCTGTCTGTTATTGATTTCTAGTTTCATTCCATTATGATCTGAGAAGGTGCTTTGTATAATTTCAATCTTTTTATATTTATTGAGAGCTGTATTGTGACCTAACATGTGGTCTATCCTGGAGAAAGATCCATGGGCACTTGAGAAGAAATGTATAACCCACTGAGTTTGGATGCAGTGAGCTGTATATGTCTGTTAGGTCTAACTTGTTTATCATATTGTTCAAGTTCTCTGTTTCCTTGTTGATCTTCTGTCTAGTTGTTCTATCTAATGATGTGAGAGGGGTGTTGAAGTCTCCGACGATTATTGTAGAAATGTCTATTTCTCCCTTCAGTTTTGCCAGAGTTTGTCTCATATATTTTGGGGCACCCTGGTTAGGTGCGTAGATATTTATGACTATTATATCTTCCTGGAGGATCATCCCTTTTATTAATATATAATGGCCTTCCGTATCTTTTATCACTTTTTTGCATTTGAAGTCTGATTTGTCTGATATTAGTACAGCTACCCCTGCTCTTTTCTGTTTACTATTCGCATGGAGTATCTTTTTCCAGCCTTTTACTTTCAGCCGGCTTGTATCCTTGGGTCTGAGGTGAGTTTCTTGTAAGCAGCATATGGATGGCTCATGTTTTTTTATCCATTCTGTCAGCCTGTATCTTTTGATTGGGGAATTTAATCCATTCACGTTCAATGATATTACTGAAAATGTGCTGTTCATTTCCTCCATTTTATTCTTTGGTTTTCATATGTCATCTTATTTTTGTCTCTCTTTTTACTCTTTTGGTTATCCTTTCTGCTTTTCTTTCTTCTATACTCTCCTCCAAGCCTCTCTCTCCTGTCTTTTTCTTTCAGGTTCTAAGACTTCCTTTAATATTTCCTGCAAAGGTGGATTCTTTTTTGCAAACTCTCTTAGTTTCTGTTTGTTTGTGAATACTTTATATTCACCTTCATATTTGAAGGACAGTTTTGCTGGATAAAGAATTCTCGGCTGGCAGTTTTTCTCTTTCAGTTTTCTAATTGTATCATACCACTGTCTTCTCGCCTCCATGGTTTCTGAAGAGAAATCTGCACTTAGTCTTACTGGACGTCCTTTGTATGTGATCGTTTGCTTCTTTCTTGCTGCTCTGAGAATTTTCTCTTTATCTTTGACATTTGACATTCTGAATAATATGTGTCTTGGTGTAGGTCTATTTGGATTTATTCTTATTGGGGTACGGTGTGCTTCTTGACATGTAAGTTCATTTCTTTCGTGAGAGTTGGGAAGTTTTCAGCTATTATTTCCTCAAATACTCTTCCTGTCCCTTTTCCTTTCTCTTCTCCTTCTGGAACTCCTCTGACACGTATGTTCTTGCGTTTTGTGTTGTCATTCAACTCTCTGAACCCCTGCTCAATTTTTTCCATTCTTTTCTCTCTCTCTTCTTTTCTCTCTTCAATTTTAGCTGCTCTGTCTTCAGTATCACTTATTCTTTCTTCTATCATTTCGTGTCTGCTGTTGTATGCTTCAAATGTATTTTTGACTTCACCTATTGTGTCTTTCATTCTCATGAACTTCCATCAACTCCGTTACTTTGTTTCAGTGTTTCAAATTCTTCTTCGCGTTCACTCAGTGACTTCTTGATGTCATTGATCTCTTTAACAATATTCTCTTTCATCTCATTAATTTGATTTTGGAAATTTGTGCTCATCTCACCTGATTAGTTCTCTCAAATTCTGCATCTCTTCTGGGACTTTGCTGTATTCTTTTTCTTGGGCCGTGTCTTATATTTTCTTAGTATGGCTCGTAATCTTTTGCTGGTGCTTAGGCATCTGGTTAGTTTGTATTTTACTTAAATGCTCTATCTCTTTCTCTTTTATGGGGTTTTAGTGGCAGGAGGCTGTGAGTTACCACAGCTCTGTGATTTTTGGCTCAACCTTGATTGTTAGGATTGTTCTGCTGATTGCTCAAAACTGGGCACTGGACCCAGTAATTGGTTGTAGAGTCGTTTCCTAGGGCCTTGGGCAGGGATGCTATAGAGGCCAGGAAAAGCCTCTCTTACTTATTAATTTTTTATGTGCACTTCCTTGGTCTGCCAGGAGATGGCGCTTGTTGGCAGCTCTCAATTCAATGCCTGGTAGGAGCGTATTTGTTGTGACACAGGCCAGATCAATGTGATAGAGCTTCCTGTCTGGGGGCTGGGAGCCCTGTGATTCAAACTTTCTGAATCAGTTCTCCAGACTTCTCTCCTAGCGCCCCCCTTTTCCCAGCTAGGAAATATTTCCACTCCCTTCTGAATTCTCAACAATCAGTCCCTGTTGGTAGAGGAGGAGATTGGGAGGTTTGTATATCTTTAGCCCCTTGCAGGCTTCAAGGCAAACAATGGCGCAGCCCCACCCAGCCTGGAAGGGGTCTCGGGACAGGGCAGACCAAACCTGGATGTCCAAAGCAGGGTCAGCCCCAGGCTCTCTCCCCCCTCTCCGGTGGAGTCCTCAACAATTAGTCCAGGCTAGAAAAGAGGAAGGTTGCGAGGGTCGGATTTCTCCAGTCCTTCCTAGGCTCCCAGGGCAAACCACTGTGTGGAAGGGTTCGTGGGGCTCCCCAGCCCAAATTTCAGGTCATAACCTGAGTCAGCCTAAGGCTGTGTCCCTCTCTCTTCCCTTTCCGGGAGTGGCAGATCCCTGAAGCCCCCTTTGTCTGTGGTTACAGGCCCAGAGGCCCGAGAATTCTGAAGAGTGTGGGGGAGGGTGCCAGCAGCAGCAGAAGCTGCTACTTGCAACTCACTGTTCTGTTGTCGTGATTTCCCTCTTCTGTCCCTCTCCCTCTGGGTGGTGTGCAGCCTTCACCTGCTGTCCTAAACCCTAGAAGATCTTTTTCGGGGCTGTTTCCGCTTGTCCTCTAGCTACTTTTCTGGAGAAGAGATTCCTGTGTCTTACTAGTCCGCCATCTTCCCGGAAGTCCCCATTTTTTAATTATTGTATTTGCTTATTACTATTGGGTTTTGAGAGATCTTAACATAGGCTGAATACAAGTCCTCTTTCATATATGTGTGATTTGCAAATATTTTCACTCGGTCTAGTGTTTTTGTTTCTTTTTAAACATTCTCTTAGGTGTCTTTCTCAGAGCACAAGTTTTAATTTTTATGAAGTCCTGTTATTATTTTTTTTCTTTTGTGGATCATGCACCTGTGGATGTTTTGTGGATCATGCACATGTGGATCATGATTTATGTGGATCATAAATCAAACAGTTTACATTTAGAATCTATATTCCATGTTTGAATTAATTTTTGGGTAAGTGTAACCATTGGCCAATTTGATGTAATTATGAATTCCAAAAATGTAATTGGATTATGCTTGTAAACGGATCTGTTAATCTGGGCATGATTAGGTTATGATTAGGGCGTTGTTGAGCCCCACCCCTTGGTGGGTGGGGAATCAAATATAAAAAGCAAGGCAACAGAGTTGAAGCAGTCTTTTGAGAAGCAGTCTTTTGAAAAACAGTTTTGATGTTGGAAAGAAGGCCCCAGGAGAAGAGAAGCAAGCCGTTTGCCTGATCTTGTGGAGGAAACAGAAGCTAAGCCGGGAGAGAAGTGCAGCCCCGGGAAGAGAGGAACACAAGAAGTCTGAACCCCTGACAAAGGTCGGCAGCTGTCTTGCTCCAACATGTGGCAATGAACTTTGGTGATAGAAGAAACTTAACGCATTATGGCCTGGTATCTATGGACTTCTACCCCAAATAAATACCCTTTATAAAGACCAACCCACTTTTGGTATTTCACATTAGCGGCACTTTGGCTGACTAATACAGTAGGTGTGATATTTAGGTCAAGCTTCCTTTTTATTTGACATAGGATATTCAGTTGTTCCAACACTATTTTTTGAAAAGCTTATCCTTTCTCCATTGATTTGCCTTTTTATCTTTGTCAAAAATCAATTGGTCATATTTATGTGGGTCCCATTTTTCTTTAACCTATAGACTATTTAGAGATAGGTTTGTAACTTTCAAAAATATTTATTTTTAAATTACTGCCTTGTAATATAATCTTGTTTTAATAGGATATATGGCCTGCATGGAATTTGGAATTTGTTGAAATTTACCTTGTGGCCTAATATTTGACCATTTTTTATAAAGAATTCTGTTATGTTTGAAAATTATGTTTATTCTGCAGTTGTTTGATGTGGTGTTTATATATGTTGAGAATTTAAATCTCTTGCTCTGGGGAGTTTGTCTTAGTTCTTCTCTTAGTTCTGTCAATTTTTGTTTTATATAATATGAAGTTTTTTTTAGGTACATACAAGTGTAGGATGTATATCTTTCTATTAAATTGAGTCTTCTAAATATGTACTCACTATTCTTATCTCTAAAACTTTTCCTACAAAGTTTGTTTTATCTCTTACGAATGCAGCTCCCACTTTTTGTTTCTTTTAAATTAATTTTTAAAATTGTAGTTGTAATTTATGTGCAGCAGAATACAGACATCTTAAGTATACAGTTTGATGAATTTTGACAGTAGTGCAACACTCATGTAAGTACCACCTGGGTCAAGAAACAGAGCATTTTCATCATCCCAGGAAGTTCACCCATGGATTCTACCATGCACTCTCCTTCCCCCAGCCCTAGAAACTCATGAAAGATGATTTTTATCATCTTTGATTAGATTTGCTTATTCTTAGACTTTATATAAATGGAATCATAAAATGTGTACTCTTTTGTGCCAGGCTTCTTTTACTCGTAGATAATGTTTTTGTGATTCATCTATGGTGCATGAACCAGTGTTTTTTCTCCTTTTTTTTTTTCAAAGATTTATTTATTTATTTACATTTTATCCATTTTAACTCCCCCCATTTTTGCTGTTTTTGTGTCCATTCGTTGGGCAATTCTCTGTGTTTCCTGACCTCTCATCCTTCTCTTCCTGTCTTCACTGGGATTCGATCCTGGGAACCTCTGATGTGGGAGAGAGGCATCCTACTATCTGTGCCACCTCAGTTCCTGGTTTCTCAGTGCGTCTCATCTTGGCTCTTGTGTCACTCTCCTGTTATGTCGTCATCTTGCTGTGTGGTTAGGTGGAGCCTGGGCAGCTCACCCATGCACCTTCTATATTTTTCTTTTATTTTTACCGGGAGGTCCTGGAGATCGAACACAGGTCCCTCCATTTGGGAAACAGATGCCCAACCATTTGAGCCACATCTGCCCCCTGTTTTTTCTCTTTTTATTACTGAATTATATTTCAGTGTATGAATATAGAATAGTTTGTTTATCCATTCTTCGGTTGATGGTCATTTGGGTTGTTTCCAATTTTGAACTATTCTTATAAAAATGTTTTTGTGGATATTTATTTTCTATTCTTGAATATTCTTGAGTATCTAGGTGTGGAATTGCTGGGTCATAGAGTAGAGATATATTTAACTTGATTAAAGCTGCCAAGTTGTACCAGTTTGCATTCCTACCAGTATAAGAATTCCAATTACTGTATGGCCTGGCAACATTTGATATTGTCAGTCTTTTTGAAGTTAGCCTTTTTAATGAGTGTAAAGTGGTATCTCATTATAGTTTTAATTTCCATTTTACTGATGACTAATGATGTTTGGCACATTTTCATGCATTTATTGGCTGCTAGTATATATATTTTTTCTGAAATGTCTATTCAAGTGTTCTGCCCATTTTAAAAACTGGAATGTCTTTATTATTATTACTATACAGTTGGACTTTTATTTATATATATTCTGAGTATCAGTCTTGACAAATGTATTGTGAATATTTTCTCTGTTTGTAACTTGCCTTTTCATTTATTAGTGGTGTCTTTTAATGAACAGAAGCTTTTTGAAGAAGTTAAATTTATCATTTTCCCCCTTTATTGTTAGTGCGTTTTATACCCAATGTAAGAAATGTTTGCCTACCCCAAGGTCATGAAAGTATTTTATGTTAGATCTATTTTCCATCTCAAATTAATTTTTGTATATGGAGTGACACAGGGATTTTTTTTTTTTTTTTTAATACCAATAACTTGTTCTCACAGCACCTTTTGTTGAAAAGACTTTCCTTTTCTTATTGAATTACCTTGTTCCATTGTGGAAAATCAACTGACTACATAAATGTCATCTAGTTCTGAACTTCCTAGGCCTTTCCATTGATCTTTTTGTCTGTTTTATGCTAATCTTATACTGTCTTGATTATTGTAGCAGGCATTCTCAACCTCAGCACCATTGACATTTTGGGCCTAATTTTCACAGGGAGTGGGAGGGCAGCTGTCCTATGTATTGTGGGGTGTTTAGTAACATCCCTGGCCTCTACTCACTAGATGCTAGAAGCATCCCCAAGTCGTGACAACTGAAAATCCCCGACTATTCCAAATATCCCTTGGGAGGCAAATTTGTCCCAGTTGACTGCTTTAAGGTAATTCTTTATCAGGTAAAGTAAATCCTTCAACTTTTTTGTTCTCATTCAGGATTGTTTTGACTAACTATTCCTTATCATTATAGAATTAGCTTGTCGATTTGTACAAAAATCTGTTAGGCCTTTTTTTGGGAATGGTATTAAATCTATAGATCAGATTGAAGAGAATTGACAAGATAACTAAATTGAATCTTCTAATCCATGAGCATAGTATCTCTTTCCACTTATTTGTATCTTTAATTTCTCTTGGCAGTATTTTGGAGTTTTCATTATAAAGGTCTTCCATACAGTTTGTTAAATATACCCCTAAGTATTTCATATTTTTTATGCTATTGGAAATAGTATTTTTATTTTTAATTTCATTTTCCAGAGATTGACTAGGTATAGTCCCTCCTGCCCTGCCTCCAACTTTAAACTCAGTTAAGGCTCTTTGGCACTTGAGCGGATGTCTCTCAGTCCTGCTGCTGTATCCTATGTGAAGACCCCGTGGGAAAGAATTAATAGAATAGGTGCAGACTCACTTTGGGCCAAGAGATCCTCAGGTTTCTGATCAATCAAGTTACCACATGTTCAGTCATTAAAGTTTGCTATTGGTTCCCCTCAGCCCTTTCAGTGACCAGTTTGTTCTTCCTGCTACTGTATCTCAGGGATCAAAGGAGTCATGAGTGTTTTCTCTCCTAGCAAAGCTTGTCCCTTTCTGGAATTTAGTTCATTTATATTTCTTGTTTACAACCAACCAACCAACAAAACTATGATTTTGTTGCTCTTCCAACTTCATTTCTTTGTTAGAGCAGGAGAGAAAAGTCTCTTGTTCCTTTCTGCATCCTAGCCAGAAATTATTAACTTGCTACCACTTTTCTTTGTTTAGTGTTTTGGTATATTTTTTAAAGCTTCTTTTCTAATTATCCTTTTACTATAAACATTTCTGTATCCTTATATTTTATATGTCTCTGGTGAACAAAACATACTGAAATTAAATTTTTTATCCAGTCTGACAGTCTTTTAAGTGCAGCACTTAATCTACTTATATTAGTCATGTCTACTGATCTTTTTAAATTTATGGCTACCACTTTATTTTATACTTACCTACTTTTTATATTTTTCTCTTTATTTTCCCTTGTTTGGATTGAGATTACCCACCCCTTACTATAGTTTGTAATTTTCACATCTTTCTATTCTTTCAGTTGCCCTAGAAATTTTAAAGTCCACAGTTAATGTATTTATTCTCCTTCTGAACAATAAATATAAGACTTTTGAAATGCTTTAACTTCATTCACCCTTTTCTTGACTTACGTTTTGTTATTCAAGATTTGAATTTTCATGATTTTTAAAAAACTGCATAAATTAGACATTACTGTTATTGTTTCATGCATTGTTTAGATTCACCCATGTCATTATTGTTTTATTTGCTCAGTATTCTTTCTTGCATCTCTGACATTCCTTCTGGGATCCTTTACTTTAAATATATTCTTTAAGAGTTCCCTTAGTGAGGGTCTATTGGTAGGAACTGCATTTATTTGTCTAAAAATATTATTTTACCTTCCTAGTGAAAGATAGCTTCCCTGATTTGTATTTTCCCTTAGCACTATGAGTATAATATTTGTTTCCTGGTTTCTATTATTGCTATTGTGAAATCAGCCACCAACTTAATTTTTGTTCCTTTGTATATTATTCCTTCCTCCCCCCATGGCTTTTGAGATTTTTCTCTGTCTTTAGTGTTCTACAGTTTTGTTCCAACGTAGATTTATTTTTATTTTTCCTGTTCAGAAATTTATTAAGCTTATTGAATTGGAAAATTAGTGTCCTTTATTAGTTTGGGAAAATCTTAGCTGTTATCTCATCAGATATTTATCACTCTTTCCTCATTTTCTCTTATCACCTTCTGCAACTCCAATTAAATGTATGTTAAACCTTCTTCCTCTGTTCTTTTTTTTTTTTTTTGGTAAAGATTTATTTATTTATTTATTCATTTATCCCCCCCCTTGCTGCTTGTGCTCGCTGGGTCAGCCAACCACGCCATGCGGGCGGGCCTGCCTCCACCAGGAGGCCCCGGGAACTGAACCCGGGGCCTCCCACATGGCAAACGGGAGCCCTACTGATTGAGCCACAGCCGCCTCCCTCCTCTGTTCTTTTTGACTCTTAACTGCTCTTTTATATTTTCCATACTTGTACTGCATAGTGGGCAGTTTATTAGCTCTATCTTCTTGTTTACAAATACTCTCTTCAATGATGGCTGACCTGCTATTTAATTTATCTATGAGATTCTAATTTTAATTATATATTTTATTTTTATTTCTATTTTTATTCTGTTTGTTTCCGAATTTGCCTGGTCAGTTTCGATGGTCTCCTATTCCTTCATTATATTTCCCCCCCCCCTTTTATTTCTTTAAACATATTAAAAATACTTATTTTATATATTTTATCTGATAATTCTGTTACCTGCAGTTACCTTTAATATTACCTCATATCATCAATAGTTGATATTAACTGCCCTTTCATAAAATGATAATTAATGCCAGGACACTACCACAAGGTATAGTTGGTTTTATTTAATAAATTCTGTATTTAAGTGGTTTCCAGTTTTTGAACCACTAAAAATTACAATGCAATGAGAATCTATTTACAAAAATCCAAAGCATTTTTCTGATTATATTATTTGGATACATTCCAATGACAGTAACAGATGGCCATTTAAAAAGTTTTCTATATATGTTTTTTAAATCTTCAAAATATTTTAATGTTAGTGCTCCTTACTTTTTAGGGGAGGAAGATTGTTTACTGGTGATTTTAAAAATTTTGAGCTCATGGTCCTTGGGACTTTATTTATTGTCATTTTTGAGGCTGAGAATTAGGATTTTTTAAAGAGATACCATCAGCTTTTAAGTAAAATTTTGGCCAGAGTTTTTCAGGCTGTATAGCTTGTTTGTATTATTGCCCCACAGGGGTGCAGACTTGTAGTTAAGAATTCACAGTGGAGACATGTTTCTCTTTTACTGTTACATTAAGAACCAAAGTCAATAAAGACCCTTATTGCTATCATCTCCCTCTGCAAAATGGGTTTCATCCTGTTTCACCCAATAAGGATGCAGCCTTTTGGGGTCATCTTGGCATATTTATATAGGTGTTATTAATCCAAACTGTCTCCCTGATAGGGTGCAAGTAGTCCATTTAAACCTAGGCTTGCCCATTTACCCCAGGGAAACCTTTGGCTGTAGTATTACTCACCCATGTGACTTTATGTTTTCCTGATTCTGCCCTCCAGGAATTCCTTTGCATCCCCCTCAAGGTTAACTATGCATTTAAAAACACTTAAAAAAAAATATTTTTTGTCCGGCATTTTTAGGTATATTTTTCGACCTAATTTACTGTATTAGGGTTCTCTAGGGAAACAGAATCAACAGAGATATCTGTCAATAGTATGAGATTTTATAAGGGTCTCTCACGTAACTGTGGGGGTGCGCAAGTCCAGGTTCCGCAGGCAGGCTGCAAACCAGGAGCTCTGATGAAAGTCCAGTGAAGGTCCCTGATTGATGTAGATGTAATCAACTATCTATGCAGTAAACTCACTGGTGACTAAAGTCCATAAATGTCCTTGTATTACAATTAGCCCAGTGCTTGTTTGACCAAACAGCTGGGCACAGTTACCTGGCCAAATTGACATATTAGCCTAGCCATTACATTTACTTTTATCCTCTATTCAGTGTATCTTTTGAAGTCTAATTCTTTCTGAAACGTGGCAAAATATATTATAAAGGAAAAAGTAAAGTCCACATTCAGTCCTGTCTCCAAGCTTGGAATGTTATTCCCCAACTTTAGCTGTGGTAAACCAGTCCTGCAATTCACCACTCAGTGCCGATGTTGCTGCTTCTCTTTAGGTGTTCTATATTCTCTTCTTCTGACTCAATTCCCCCCCCATCTATACCCCCAGACAAAATGAATTACTCTTTTAGATTTGTTTCCATACTGCTTTATATGTATTTTTCTTAAAATGGGGAGGACACAAAGTTAGAGACTTGGATTTTAACTCTATGTCCCTAGCATGTTCATTCACTTAAGTTTGTTGAACTGAATTCTCAAAATCTTTACAACTCCTGAAATTTTAAGCTTCTAAATAGCACTGTTACAATTTAATTTTTGCTTAATTTTCAGAAGAAAAAATAGTTTTTAAAACATTTTAAAGGCTTATTCAACATGTTGAAATTAAAATAATTTTATCTGGTGTTTGGTATATTGCTTGGGTTGGTCATATTTAAGGAGAGATTAGTATATGATTAAAGTTTTATTTGCCTTAAAATCTCCAGAGGGACTTTTGACTAAATGGGGTTTAGATCCCAATTCTAAATCTTCGCTCACTTTAAAATTATAGAATATGTTGAATTTTCTTGGAAACAGAAACTTTGCATCTGGAATATCAACTGGAATTTTTGCCTTTGGTGCAGCCCTTTTCAAAAAAGGGGTGGGGGAGAGTTTCTCAAATGACCTTGATAAGAGAGAGAGAGAGAGAGAGAGAGAGAGAGAGAGTGTGTGTGTAGGGGATATTGTTTCCTATTGCATTAATTAAGTCCCTCTTTTTATGGTGTATTACATAAGTCCTTTTGTGGCTATTATATACATGTCCAGCAATAAGAAAAAAGTGATCTAAGGGGCCCTAGGTGTTCACTGGAGAAGCTAACTTTATAAGTGCATAGCTCTTCTGCCTAGCATTTATTCACATATTTGAAGATGTATAGATGGGGAAAGAGTTAAGAAGGATGAAAAAAGGAGATGAGAAGAATTCCTGGTAGAGAGCAAAGACAGCTTGGTGACAAGATCAACTAGCACAGAGGTTGGGATGACCTAGCAGTGGATTAGACATAGGTCAGAGAAGAGGGCAAGAGGATGCCCACACCAGAGGGTAAGGGGTGGACAGCAAGCTGGCTCATGGTGCTCAGGGGAATATGTTTCACTTATAAACATTTTTCTGATATGCACTTTCCCCCTACAGTTTAACATCTCCAAAATCAGGATGTTCTAATAACCAGTGGCGTCCCATAGTTTAATAAACAATCAGTTTGTTTTTCTTTTTTTGGTAATTATTTTGGTTTGCCAAAGGGTTGCTGATGTAAAGTACCAGGAATGGGCTGACTTTTATAAAGCGGATTTGTTTGGGCTAAAAGCTTACAGTTCCAAGGCCGTGAAAAGTCCAACTGAAGGCACCATAAAGAGGCACTTTCTTACCAACGTCAGCTGCTACATGTTGAAGCAGCATGGTGGGCGATCTCTGCCTATGTTTCTGCCTTCCCTTCTGTCCCCAGAGCTCAGCTGTGGGCATCCAGGCATAGGGCTTGTCTCTTACTGGGCCTGCTCTCAGGATAGGCTGCTCCGCTTTCTTCCTGGGTTCAGCTGCAAGCTATCAGGCATATGGTTCATCTCTCCCTGGGCCTTAGCTCTTTGAACCTCTCCTTTTTCTCACATGGCAGGATCAGATAGAGTGGAGCTCCCTTTTCCTGTGTCTGTGTTTTTATCACACCCAGCAAGAGGGTGGAAACTCAACCTGAGTCACGCCTTACTGACGTAGTCCAATTGAAAGGGCCTCACATCCATAGGAATGGATTATTTCACAAACATAATCTTTCTTTTTGGTATTCAGAAAATAATTTCAAACTGCCACAGTGGTCCATAAAATAATGGCACTTTTATCATTGCTGGTACCTGATATTTAATGAACTATAGTAATGATCATAAGGAGTATTAGCTTCCATTAGTTGTTTCATTTATATGTAATCTGGCAGACAAATCAATTTTTAAAAAACATTCAGAAACAGACTTAGTATTAAACTGATCTGGACAGTTGACTGATGTTATTCCAATAGAAACTACCTCTCAGGTGATTTATGTGAAACTAGCAACTACTTTTGTAAAGGTCCACCACTGAGCAGGCTGTATTTGCAATTGCTGGAAATTCTGAACCAAATACAAAGCAAAAATGAAGGTAATCTTTTCCCATCCATGTTAATTAAGGGGCTATTTTAATATTTATTAAGCAAGAACAACTTGTATGGCAACTTCTTAGTATTGTTTTACAATATCCCTGTACAATTTGTGCCTCAAATTCATCTCTGTTTTATATTCTTGAATTCTTTGGAATTTTGATATAACTGTTTAGCTCACAGACTGACTTGTCTTGTTTTACAAAATTGGGCATTTGAGTGAAAACCTCAAATTAAAAACTGTTTTTAAGTTTTCTTCTTTTGCTTTGGCTGCAACATATCAGAGCCAAATGTACAGCTACCCTAGTTAAGAAATGTGGACTCGCCCTTCAGGAGCATGTGTTGGGACTTAAACTCCTCATCACTGAAAGCTTGTCAACTGAGCAAGGAATGGGTTGGGTTTTATAAAGGAGATTTATTTGGGCTAAAAGCTTACAGTTTTTTCCCTCCTGAAATTCATGCTGTTTTTAAAGTAACATTTAATAGAAATGTTGCATCTGCAACATATTAAGCTTCTTCTGACAGGCCATGCCAAAGAAAATGGTTTTCTATGTAACTTTGTTTCTTTAAATTTTATTAACTATTAAAAAGAGGAGGGGGAAAATGCTAGCATAGCATTAAAAACTCATTTGAGTTACCTGAATTGTAAGGAAATATTTGATAAAATTCATCTTTACAAATCCCAGATGCCTAATTATGAGTTTCTGTTAATGTTCATCCAACTTTTATCAGTTCCTTTTGTATGCAATCAGGATCCCTCCCTGCCTTTGTGAATAGGAGGCTGGTAAAAAGGTAGGTGGATTAAAAGGGAAGCACAATCCCCTGTGTTTCTTGAAGATTTTATTGCAGGGTCAGTTTGGATTGTGAGCTGAAATCAAGGAAGAGAATTTAATGTTGACCTCTAAAGTTGATGGTCAAAAAGTGTTTGTCTTCACTAAAACCTATCAGTTTTTGAATTGAGTAGAGTGCTTTTGGCTGTAAAAGCCATGAAATGTAAACACTGAGGAAAGTACATGTTTGTAATGACTAAGTAATATAATATATGCAGGTGCACATCTTAGAATTTTCTCATTTACCCTACAAGCTATACCTAAATAGTCATTTGGGAGAGAATTTTTAGCTATTAAATGGGTTATGTTGTGTAGTTTAATGCCAAGGTTTCTACTATGATTCTTCCTAAGAAGTTGTTTTGTTTGATCATAGAAACTGTATGCAGACGACTGTCATTGTCATAATAGTTACATAGTTTAGAAATAAGCAGAGGAAAAAGGACATCCTTATGTTGTTATCTTAATTTGCCTTTTCCTATATTATCTTAACTATAATATCCCTTGTACTTTTGATACATAGAAAATTGTCTTGTGTTAAGTCTTCCATTTGTTTTTCAGAATTATATGCCTCAGGGAAGACACTTAAGTTCTGAAATCTAGTTTTGTTTGTTTACTTTCTAGGTTTAAAGGTGTTTTTTTTTTCCCCCAAGATTTACTTATTTATTTGCTTTTATCCATTTTTACCCCGCCCCCCTTGTTTTTGCTGTTTTTGTGTCCATTTGCTGGACAATTCTCTGTTTCTGTTTCCTGCCCTCTCTTCTCATCCTCCTCCTCCTGTCTTCACCGGGATTCGATCCTGGGTACCTCTGATGTGGGAGAGAGGCGTCCTACTGCCTGTGCCACCTTAGTTCCTGGTTTTTCGGCACGTCTTGTCTTGGCTCTCCCTTGTGTCAGTCTCCTGTTATGTCATCATCTTGCTGCGTGGCTCGGCGGGGCCTGACAGCACAATCCCTCACAGGGCCTGGCGGCCCGTGTGCCTTCTATATTTTTCTTTATTTTTACTGGGAGGTCCCGGGAATCGAACCCAGGTCCCTCCATATGGGAGATGGACGCCCAACCATTTAAGCCACATCCGCCCCGCCCCCCCAGGTTTAAAGGTTCTTGTTAGCAGGATGAGTGTCTGTCCCATTTGTGTACCTAGTACACAGCACCTTGTTGGTGACTGCTGTTTTCCAAAGTAGTTGCACTATTTTAGCATGCCACCATCAGCTCATGAGGGTTCTGATTTTCCATATCCTTGCAAATGCTTGCTATTATCTGAATTTTTTATTATAGCCATTCAGCCTGTGTGAAATAGTATCTCATTGTGGTTTTGATTTGCATTTCTCTGATAGCTAATGAAGTTGAGCATCTTTTCATGTTATTTAACTTTTTACTATGGAAATTTTTAAATAAATTTAGAGTAGAATATCATTATTATACCTTAAAAACTAAGAATAATTCCTTAATATCAAATATCCAGTTGTGTTCAAATTTCCAGTTGTCTCATGTCATACCTTTTTTCTTTTTACAATTTGCTCATTTGAATGAGGATCCAGATTGTGATTTGTCATTAGTTTCTTCAGGTTCCCTCTCCATATCTCTCCCTTTTTTTCCTCTTAGAATTTAATTTAGAGGAATCCAGGTACTTTTGTCTTAGAGTTTACCATGGTCTGGATTTTACTGGTTGCACCTTCTGTGGTGTGTAGCATGTTATTTCATCCCTTCTTGTGTTGATTGGTAGTTGGATCCAGATCTTGATCACATTTCTATTTGAGTATTTTCTTTTTTCTCTTTTTTTTTTGGTGGAGGGGCATGATTACTTCATTAGGTAATGGTGTATATTTAATTAAGGAAGCACCTAATATTGGGTTATACCCTCTTTTTGTGATATTAGCAGATATTGATGATTAGTGCCTAGATACATTAATTCATTAAGGTTTGCAAAATGATGATATTGTAATTCTGTCATTCTTCATTTATTAGTAGAAATACTTGTATAAGTGAAACTTCTCTTCATCTTTTCTTTGATTACCTGGTGGGAGGGAGATACAGTTTGTATAGGAAAGGCAGGATAAATGAATGATTTGTTCCCTTTATTTGTTTTCAAAATGAGTTGGTTCACTAGCATCCTCCAAGAGGATTTATTACTAATTTATAGATTTAAATTTATATGATTTTATTGTAGTTACTGTCTTATTGATGTGCAAATTATGCTCACCTTTGGCCAGTGGGCTCCTGAGTCCTATCCACAGAACACTAGTAGGCTTATCCTGTATGTTTCCTGCCCTAGATCTGGAATCAGCCATTTCTTTAAGGACCCCTGGGCAGTAGAGGTACTCAGTTGTTTTTGAGTTGGTCATTATTTTCAGACTTTTCTGATGGGCAGATCTTTTTAATATAAAATGACAGTAGGAGTTTATACTGATACTTTGAGTTCAGATTAATTCTTTAAACTCTGATCTTACACTTGTATCTCCTTTCTCACATTGAGAATCCTAGTTTTCAATAGCATCAGGAATGATAGAATTAGAACATCACATAAATACTAATTTGTTTCAGCCCATAGTGCATACACAGCATTCAGAGTAAGAGTTCCATCACCCAGGGATTGGATACAGTGTGAACAGTTTTTGTCTATGCAATTTCAAGACCAGCCAGAAGATGGCGCTAGTCAGCACACCTTTCTGTGGAGGTGTTTCAGTCTTGGCCTTCCTGTGTTCCAGTGTTGAATCTCCAGAACTGAGATTCAAAGCTGGCTCTGTGGCCGAATTCACTGAAGAAAAGCACCCAGACCTCCCTTCCCTTTTCCACTGAAATAGATGACAGGAAGGAAGACATATGTTTCCCTCAGTTGGCTGCAGTGAGCCAGGGGTTTTACCCCAGCTTAATATCTTGGGGGATGGAGGAGGGGAGCTCTTCCCTGCTGCCACAGGGGCTTGGTAACTCATGTTCAGCTTCATTGTCTCTCTGTCCCTCACCTTCCTGGGAGTTGTGTAGCACTGCCTTGGTCTGCTAACCCCCAAAGCAGTTTCCTCGGACAGATTTTGCCTCTTTCCCCGTTGTTTTTGTGGGAGCATTCAGCTCTACCTGTTAGTGCATCGCCATCTTCCCACAATCGTCCTCAACCTCTGGGAGAAAATCTGCGCCCCACTAGTGAGTCCCTGGCCTGATTTTGAAAACTTAAACTGGGCAGTTTTAAAGACTGAGAATAAATTGAACCAAATATCAAAGAAAAGCTGTGGGAAAAAACACACACACACACACAAGCAATAGGCAAGAGAGAGAAATTGGCCATCAGAGTAAATTCACCAACATATTCAGATGCCTAGACATCAGCAAAAAATTACAAGCTATACTAGGAAACAAGAAGAGATGGCCCAGCCAAAAGAACAAACCAAATATCCTGAAGAGATACAGGATTTAAGACAATCAATGATAATCACACAACTCTCCTAAATCGCTTCAAAGAATTTACAGAAA
The DNA here is from genome assembly GCA_026826555.1 of Tolypeutes matacus. Lineage (NCBI taxonomy): Eukaryota > Metazoa > Chordata > Mammalia > Cingulata > Chlamyphoridae > Tolypeutes > Tolypeutes matacus. The sequence continues at coordinate 22,728,593 of JAKSZT010054055.1, forward strand.
ATATGACTAAAGAAGTAAAGGGTATTAAAAAGACACTGGGAGAGCATAAGGAACAATTTGAAAGCCTGCAAAGAAAAGTAACAGACCTTATGGAAATGAAAGGCAGGATGGATGAGATTAAAAATACATTAGAGGCACATAGGAGCAGATTTGAATTGCTTGAAGACAGAATTAGGGACTTCGAAGGCAGAAATCTGAACTGGAAAAGACAGAACAGAAAGAGAAAGAGAGTGGGAAAAATGGAACAGAGTCTCAGGGAATTGAATGACAATGCAAAACGCACAAACATTCACATTGTTGGGTCCCAGAGGAGAAGAGAATGGAAAATGGGCAGAAAGAATATTTGAGGAAATAATGACTGAAAACTTACCAACACTTATGAAGGACATAAATATCAATATCCAAGAAGGACAATGCACCCCGAACAGAATAAATTCAAAAGACCTACCCCGAGACACCTACTATTCAGAATGACAAATATCAGAGACAAAGAGAGGATTCTGAAAGCAGCAAGAGAAAAGCAAAGCATCACATACAAGGGAAACTCAATGAGATTAAGTGTAGACCTCTCATCAGAAACCGTGGAGGAGAGAAGAAAGTGGTATGATGTATTTAAGGTACTGAAAGAGAAAAACTGCCAGTCAAGAATTCTGTATCTGGCAAAGCTGTCTTTCAAAAATAAGGGTGAGTTCAGAGTCTTCAAAGACAAACAAAAACTGATAGAATATGTTACCAAAGCACCAGATTTACAAGAAATACTAAAGAGGGTGCTACAGCCTGAAAGGATAAAACAAGGGTGAGAGATTTGGAGAAGAGTTTAGAAATGAAGATTATTAGGAAGGGTAAACTAAAGGATAAGAAGACAGACAATAGAGTGATATGACAACAGAGAGCCAGAGGACAAAATGAATGAAGTAAGTAATGTCTTTACAGTAATACCACTACTGTTATTAATGGATTGAATGGATTGAACTCCCCAATCGAAAGACATAGACTGATCGAATGGATAAAAAAATATGAGCCATCTATATTTTGTCTACAAGAGAACCCACTTCAGATGTAAGGACACAACCAGGTTAAAAGTGAAAGGTTGGAAAAAGGTATTCCATGCAAAAAGGAACCAAAAAGGAGCTGGAGTAGGCCAGATAAATGTAAAATAACAATATTATAGTAGATGAGCAATAATTATTCAGTGCAACTAGCAGATTGTTCCTGTGATCAATATTCTGTAAGTTTCTTCGTACCAATAAACACTTGCTTTTAATTGAGGAGGACTAGTGAAGAGATATTTTTTGGATACTTCATTTTTCTTTAACCCTTTCTTATGCATACTCATTAATTAAAATAATCCATCTGGATCAATAATTATTTAGCATGACTACTGTTGAAAAGGATTTTGAGTTTTTCTGCCTCATACAATTATGAGTTGGAGTATTGTTATCTGCTGTAATTCATTCCAATAAGATGTGAAGAATCCCCAAATAGGATTTTTTTAAACTTTATTTTGTACATTTAATAATCGAAAATATAAACAATTAAAAGCTAAAAAGAAAACACAGTTGAATAAAAACATACATTTCTCAATTAAATGTACTCAATACATATAAATTTTTTTTTTAATCATACAATATGTTACACAATATATTTGGTTCGTAGTAATGCAATCATACAGTATTTGTCCTTCTATGTATGGCTTGCTTCACTCAACATAATGTCTTCCAGGTTCATCCATGTTGTCATATGCTTTATGACTTCATTTCTTCTTACAGCTGCATAATATTCCATCGTGTGAATACACCACAGTTTGTTTATCCATTTATCTGTTGATGGACACCTGGGTTGTTTCCAACTTTTGACAATTGTGAATAACGTGGCTATGAACATCGGTGTGCAGGTGTCTGTTCGTGTCACTGCTCTCAGTTCTTCTGGGTATATACCCAATAGTGTTATTGCAGGTTCACCACAATGGCAAGTCTATATTTAACTTCTTTAGGAACTGCCAAAACAGTCCTTCACAGTGGCTATACCATTCTACATTCCCACCAACAGTAAATAAGTGTCTCTATCTCCACATCCTCTCGAACACTTGTAGTTCTTTATTTTTTTAATAGTGACCATTCTGATAGTTGTGAAATATCTCATTGTAGTTCCTTTTTTTAACAAATCAGTTTTATTGATACATATCAACAAAGCACACAATTCATCCAGAGTCCTTATAGTTTTGATTTGCATTTCCCTAATCATTAGTGATGTTGAACATTTTATCATGTGTTTTTTGCCATTTGTATTTCTTCTTTAGACAAATATCTACTCAAGTCTTTTGCCCATTGTTTAATCAGGTCATTTATTGTTGAGTTCTAACATCTCTTTATATATCATGGATATTAAACCCTTATCGGACATGTGATTTCCAAATATTTTCTCCCATTGGGTTGGCTGCGTTTTTACCCTTTTAACAAAGCCCTGTGAGATGCAAAAGTGTTTAAATTTGAGGAAGTCACATTTATCCAGTTTTTTCTTTCATTGGCACATGCTTTGGGTGTAAGGTCCAGGAAACCTCCATATACCACAAGGTCTTTAAGATGTTTCCCTACATTTTCGTCTAGTACTTTTATGGTTCTGGCTTTTATATTTAGGTGTTTCACCCATTTGGAGTTGATTCTTATATAAGGAGTGAGGTAGGGGTCTTTCATTCTTTTGGTTATAGATACCCAATTCGCCCAGCACCATTTGTTGAAGAGACTGTTTTGTCTCATTAACATGGACTTGGTAGATTTGTCAAAAACCAGTTGACCATAGAGGTGAGGGTTTATTTCTGGACTCTCAATTCTATTCCATTGATCAATGTGTCTGTCTTTATGCCAGTACCATGCTGTTTTGACCACTGTAGCTTTGTAATATGTTTCAAGGTCAGGCAGTGAAATTCCTCCCATGTTGCTCTTCTTTTTTAGAATGCTTTTGACTATTTGGGTGCACTTTCCCTTCCAAATGAATTTGGTAATTTCCTTTTCTATTTCTGTAAAGTAGCTTTTGGAATTTTGATAGGTATTACATTGAATCTCTAAACCAATTTGGGTAGAATTGATATCTTCATGATATTTAATCTTCCAATCCATGAACACAGAATGTCTTTCCATTTGTTTAGATCTTCATTGATTTCTTTTAGCATTGTTTTGTAGTTTTCTGTATATAGGTCCTGTATTTCTTTGGTTAAACTGATTCCTAGGTATTTGAGTCTTTTTGTTGCTATTGTAAATGGAAATTTTCCCTGATTTTCTCCTCAGATTGTTCAGTACTGGTGTACAAAAACATTACTGATTTTTGTGTGTTGATCTTGTATCTTGCCACTTTCCTGAATTCATTTTATTAGCTCAAGTAGCTTTGTAGTAGACATTTCAGGATTTTCTAAATATAGGATCATGTCATCTGCAAATAGTGAGAGTTTTACTTCTTCTATTCCTATTTGGATGCCCTCTTTTTTTTTTTTTTTTTTTTTTTTTTTCTTTCTTTCTTGTCTAATTGCTCTAGCTAGAACTTCTGGTACCTTCTTGAATAACAATGGTGACAGTTAAAAAAAAAAATAAAAAAATAATAAAAAAAAAAAATAATAAAAAAAAATACCTGGTTGATCCTGCCAGTAGAGGAAAAAAAAAAAGAAACAATGGTGACAGTGAGCATCAATTTCTTGTTCCCAATCTTAGAGGGAAAGCTTTCAACCTTTCCCCATTGAGTATGATGTTGGTTGTGGGTTTTTCATACATGCTTTTTATCATATTGAGGACTTTTCCTTCTATTCTTATCTTTTGAAGTGCTTTTATCAAGAAAGGATACTGCATTTTGTTGAATGCCTTTTCTGAATCAAACAAGATGATCATGTGGTTTTTTTCCCCTGCAAGTTGTTAATGTGTTATATTATGTTAATTGATTTTCTTCTGCTGAACCACCCTTGCATACCAGGAATAAATCCCTTGAGTCATGGTGTATAATTCTTTTAATATGTTGTTGGATTCTATATGCAAGTATTTTGTTGAGAATTTTTGCAACTATGTCCATTTAGAGAGATTAGTCTGTAAATTTTTTTTTTGTAGTATCTTTTTTTTTTTTTTTTTACTGGGAGGTCCCTGGGATCGAACCTGGGTCCCTCCATATGGGAGATGGATGCCCAACCATTTGAGCCACATCCATCCCCTCTTGTAGTATCTTTATCTGGCTTTGGTATTAGGGTGATGCTGACTTCATAAAATGTGTTGGGTAATTTTCCCTCCTGTTCAGTTTTTTGGAAGAGTTTAAACAGGATTCGTGTTAATTCTTTTTGAAATGCTTGGTAGAATTCACCTGTGAAGCTTGGTGATGGATTCAGTCTTTTTTTAATGTGATTGATTTGTTAAGTTCTTGTATTTCTTGTAGAGTCAGTGTAGGTTGTTTGTGCATTTCTAGGAATTTGTCCATTTCATCTAGGTTGTCTAGTTTTTTGGCATACAGTTTCTCATAGTATCTTTTTATGATCCTTTTTATTTCTGTGGGGTCAGTCATAACTCCCCCCCTTTCATTTCTGATTGTATTTATTTGCATCTTCTCTCTTTTTTTCTTTGTTAGTCTAGCTGGGGGGGGGGGGAGGTGTCAATTTTATTTATCTTCTCAAAAAACCAGGTTTGGTTTTGTTGATTTTTCTCTATTTTTTTTTTTTTGTTGTTGTTGTTCTCAATTTCATTTATTTCTGCTCTAATCTTCATAATTTCTTTCTTTCTACTTGCTTTGGGATTGGTTTGCTGTTCTTTTTCTAGTTTCTCCAGTTGTTCATTTATATCTTTGATTTTAGCTCTTACTTTTTTTTTTAGTATCAAGGTTTAGGACTATTAATTTCCCTTTCAAGATTGCCTTTACTGTATCTCATAAGGTTTTGTTGTTGTTGTCATTGTTTTTAATTAATTTTTATTATTTTTAAAGAAGATTTAGATTACATAAATGTTACATAAAAAAATATAAGAGATTCCCATATGCCCCACTCCTTCCCCCTCCCCTGCTTTCCCACATCAACAACATCCCTCATTAGCATGTTACATTTCTTACAATTGATGAACACATATTGAAGCATTGCTACCAACTGTGGATTACAGTTTACGTTATAGTTTACACTCTGTCCTGCACAATTTTGTAGGTTATGAGAAAATATACAGTGACCTGTATCTGTCACTGCAGTGTCTTGCAGGACAACTCCAGTGTCCTGAAAATGCCCCATATTACAGCTATTCTTCATGCTCCCATCCCTCAGAACCTCTGGTGGCCACTGCCTTTATATCAATGTTAAGAGTTCTTCCATTGCTGGAATAATAATAAGTCTGTAGTAGAATAATAAGTCTACTTTAGTCCATTGTTCATTCCCCAATCTTGAGGATTTGGGGGTGGTGATGCCCACTCTGCTACTACTTGAGAAGGAGCTTAGATCCCATGGGGCAGATGGGTGGAGCTATCTTGCTTGCAGTTGCAGACACTCTGATCCTTGGAATGGGCGTTGTCCATCATCATCCCGTAAGTTTTGATAAGTTGTGTTCTCGTTTTCATTTATCTCAATATATTTACTGATTTCACTTACAATTTCTTCTTTCACTCACTGATTATTTGGGAGTGCATTATTTAGCCTCCACACATTTGCAAATTTACCTCTTTCCTGTCTTTTATTGATTTCTAGTTTCATTCCATTAAGATCTGAGAAGGTGTTTTGTATAATTTCAGTCTTTTTATATTTATTGAGAGCTGCATTGTGACCTAACGTGGTCTATCCTGGAGAAAGATCCATGGGCACTTGAAAAGAATGTATGACCTGCTGAGTTTGGGTGCAACATTCTGTATATGTCTGTTAGGTCTAACTCGTTTATCATTTTGTTTTAAGTTCTCTGTTTCCTTGTTGATCTTCTTTGTAGTTCTATCTAATGATGTGAGTGGTGTGTTTAAGTCTCCAACAATTATTGTAGAAATGTCTGTTTCTCCCTTCAGTTTGTCAGTTTGTCTCATATATTTTGGGGCACCCTGGTTAAGTGCATAGATATTTATGACTGTTATATCTTCCTGGTGGATTGTTCCTTTTATTAATATATAATGACCTTCTGTATCTCTTATAACTTTTTTGCATTTAAAATCTGTTTTGTCTGATGTTAGCATAGCTGACCCCACTCTTTTTTGGTTACTATTTGCATGGAGTATCTTTTTCTAGCCTTTCACTTTCAGCCCGTTTGCATCCCTGGGTCTAAGGCGACTCTCTTATAAGCAGTATAAGGATGACTCATGTTTTTTTATCCATACTGTCAGCCTATATCTTTTTTTTTTTTTTTCTTCTTCTTCTTTGTATTTCTTAGCCTATATCTTTTGATTGGGGTGTTTAATCCATTCTCATTCAATATTACTGTAAATGCATTATTTACTTCCATCATTTTATTCTTTGGTTTTCATATATCATATCTTATTTTCATCTTTTTACTCTTTTCATTATCCTTTCTGCTATTCTTTCTTCTATACTATCCTCCAAGCCTCTCCTGTCTTTTTCTTTCAGGCTCTAAGGCTTCCTTTAATACTTACTGCAAAGGATTCTTTTCTACAAAGTCCCTTAGTTTCCCTTTGTGAATATTTTATACGCACCTTCATATTTGAAGGACAGTTTTGCTGGATAAAGATTTCTCAGCTGGCAGTTTTCTCTTTCCATGTCCTAATTGTATCATACTACTGTCTTCTTGCCTCCATGGTCTGATGAAAAATCTGCAGAGTCTTACTGGATGCCCCTTGTATGTGATGGTTTGCATCTCCCTTGCTGCTCTCAGAATTTTCTTTTTATCTTTTTTTTTTTTTTTTTTTTTTTTTTAAAGATTTTTTATTTATTTATTCATTTATCCCCCCCTTGCTGCTTGTGCTCGCTGGGTCAGCTAAC
>JAKSZT010054055.1:22735611-22779551 GCA_026826555.1 Tolypeutes matacus
ATCTTTTTTTTTTTTTTTTTTTTTTTTTAAAGATTTTTTATTTATTTATTCATTTATCCCCCCCTTGCTGCTTGTGCTCGCTGGGTCAGCTAACCACGCCATGCAGGCGGGCTTGCCTTCACCAGGAGGCCCCGGGAACCGAACCCGGGGCCTCCCATATGGTAAACGGGAGCCCTACTGATTGAGCCACAGCCGCTTCCCTTTCTTTTTATCTTTGACATTTGACATTCTGAGTAATAATATGTGTCTTGGATAGGTCTATTTGCATTTATTCTGATTGGGGTATGGTGTGTTTCTTGGACACATAAGTTCATTTCTTTTTGTGAAAGTTGGGAAATTTTCAGCTTTTTCCTCAAATATTCTTTCTATTCCTTTCTCCCTCTCTTCTCCTTCAGGAACTCCCATGACCTGAATGTTGTTGCATTTCGTATTGCCATTCAACTCCCTGAGCCCCTGCTCAACTTTTTCCATTCTTTTCTGTCTTCTATTTCAGCTGTTATGTTCAGCATCACTTTTTCTTTCTTCTGTCTTTTCGAGTATGCTGTTATATGCCTCTAATGTTGTTGTTGTTTTTATCTCACCTATCCTGTCTTTGATTCCTGTGAGCTCTCTGTTAATTTTCTCTTCAGGTTTTCAAATTCTTCTTTGTGCTCGACCAGTGCCTTCTTGATGTCATTTACCTCTTTAGTCATGCTGTCTTTCTTTTTCTTTTTTTCTTTTTTTTTTTTTTTTTTTGTCTTTCAACTTATTGATTTGATTTTGGAAATTTGTCTGCATCTTGTTAATTAGTTGTCTCAAATTCTGTGTCTCTTCTGGGGCTTTGATACATTCCTTTTCTTGGGCCATGTCTTCCATTTTCTTAGTATGGCTATTAATTTTTGCTGATTAGTATGGTGAGAGTACTCAGATGCTCATTTTCTTTCTTTTGTAGGGATTTAGTGTCAGGAGGCTGTGTGTTACTGCTTTTCTTTGATTCTTGATTCAAACTGGGTCTTTAGGATTGTCCCTGTTAGTTACTGAACACTGGGCTCTGAACCTAGTAATGGATTGCAGACCTGCTTCCTAGGGCCTTGGGAAGCGAGGTCATAAAGGCCAGAAAAATCCTTTCTTGCTTAATTATTTTTAATTTCCTCACGTGCACTTTCTTGGTATGCCAGAAGATGGTGCGCTTTAGCTGCCCTCTCAGTTCAGTGCCTGGTGGGAGTGTGTTTGCTGCAGCAGGGACTAGATCAATATGATATAGGTTCCTTCCTGGAGGCTAAGAGCCTTTTAATTCAAGCTTTCTCAGAGACAGTTTTCCGACCTTCACTTGGCAGCTTCCTGCCTTTTCCTGGGTAGGAAATAATTCGACTTCCTTCTGTGTCCTCAACAATCAATCCAGGTTAGTAGAGAGGGAGAGATCTCTTTAGTCTCGAGCTGGCTTGCAAGGCAAACAATGGCGCAGCCCCATCTGGCCTGGAAGGATTGGTGGGACACAGCAGACCACATTTGTGGGTCAAAAGCTAAGTCAATCCTAGGCTGTGTCCCCCTCTCTCCCCTTTCCTGTGGAGGCTGGTCCCTGGGGCCCCCTTTGTTGCTGCAGGCTCAAAGTCCTGAGTATTCAAGTGTCTTTAGTGTGGAGGAGCATGCCAGCAGTAGCAGCTGCCGCTTTAACTCAGTTTTGCTGTCGTGATTCTTTTCTTTTGTCCCTTTCTCTTTTGTCCTTTTCTCTTTTGTCCAGCCTTCCCCTGATGTCCTAAACCCTAGAAGATTTTTTTTCCAGGCCATTTCTGCCTGTCCTCTAGCTATTTTTCTGGGAGAGAAGAGAGTGCTGTATCTTTCTAGTCCACTATCTCCCTGGGAGTGTTCATTCCTTTTTGTAGGTCCAAGTTTTCATCTAGTATTATTATCCTTCTGCTTACAGGACTTCTTTTTTTATGTCTTACAGTGCAAGTCTCTTGATGATTAATTCCTTCAGCTTTCATATATCTGAAATTCTTCATTTCATCTTCATTTTCGAGGGTTATTTTCACTGTGTATAAAATTCCAGGGTGACGGTTTTTCTGTTAAGTAGTGTAAATTTGTTGCTCTATTGTCTTCTAGATTTTTTTTTTTTTTTTAATGAGAAAGATGCTGTAATTCTTTTTTTTTTTTTTTTTTACCGGGAGGTACCGGGGATCGAACCCGGGTCCCTCCATAAGGATGACGGACGCCCAACCATTTGAGCCACATCCGTCCCCTATAATTCTTATCTTTATTCCTTTGTATGAAATATGTCTTTTTCTGTAATAGCTATTAAGATTTTCTCTATCAAAAGTTTTAAGCAAGTTGATTATGAATGTATTAAAAATGTAATGTGTGTCTGGAAAAAGACCTTGACCAAAGTGGGAAATATTAAATACAAATGAGTTTTTGTGGCTGAGAGACTTTAAAGTGAGTCTGGAGGTTATTCCAGAGGTTACACTTAGTGCATGTCTCAGCAGGATCTCATTGACTGACACAGTAAACAGTGCCTCAAACAGTGGGGCTCCTAATGGCTCTAGAGACATCTAGATACTATCAACAGGGCAGACAATCTCAGGAATTTAGCATCCTGTCAATGGGCCAGTATTAGTCAGCCAAAAGGGGTGCTGATGTAAAGTACCAGAAATCTGTTGGATTTTATAAGGGGTATTTATTTGGGGTAGAAGCTTACAGTTACAAGGTCCTAAAGAGTCCAACTCAAGATACCATTAGAGGGAAGCAGCTGTGGCTCAATCAGTAGGGCTCCCGTTTACCATATGGGAGGCCCTGGGTTCGATTCCCGGGGCCTCCTGGGTTCGATTCCCGGGGCCTCCTGGGTTCGATTCCCGGGGCCTCCTGCACGGCGTGGTTAGCTGACCCAGCGAGCACAGGCAGCAAGGTGGGGATAAATGAATAAATAAATAAAATAAAATAAAATAAAAAAAAAGAAACCATTAGAGGTACTTTCTTACCAAATGTCTATTGCCACGTGTTGAAGCAAAATGGCTACCAATATCTGCAAGGGTTCAGCCTTTCTCTTTCCTCTTGGCTCTGCTGGCCTAGCTTCTTCTGATCTCAGCTGTAGGCTGGAGGGCTTGTTTCTTTCTGGGCTCAGCTGCACTGTTCTCTTCACAAAGTTAGCTGTAAACAATCAGGCGAATGGCTCATCTCTCTCTTCCCGGGGCCGCAGGATCCTCTTATGTGTCAATGGAGCTGTCTCTCTCTTCCATGTATCTTCTTGTTTGAGTGTCCATTTATATAGCCCACAAAGGGGGTGGGGATTCAAACTGAGATGCCCTAACCATGTGGTTGAATCAAAGCCCTTTTCCCCTTCTCTTAACATAATTTAATCAAAGTCATCTTAGCTGAATCTAATACAATCAAAGGAAATCACACCCAGAGGAACAGACCAGTTTACAAACATAATTTCTCTTTTTGGAACCCATAAATAATCTCAGACTGCCATGGGGCCTTACTTTGGAATATATGCTCCCCAATGTAACAGAGTTAGACTTATTTATAACTTCCCTACATGTGGTTCTTCTGCCCCTTTTATTTGAACCTATAATTAGCACTATACTTTTAAAATATTTGTCCCAGAAACTTAAATCTTCAGTCTGTTCCTGTGCTAGTTGAGCTCTGAATCTCAGCAGAGTTGCAACACCTATTCACCAGTTCATTGGACTCATCCAGAACAATTTCAAAAGGATGATGATGGACAATGCCCATCCCAGGAAGTGGAGAATGTCTGCAGCTGCGAGCAATACAGTTCCATCCATCTGTCCCATGGGATGGATCTAAGCCCTCAGTTGAAGACGGGGTGGGCATCATCATCCTAAAATCCTCAAGACTGAGGAATGAACAAACATAAGAGGGAAAGCAACTATGGACTAAAGTAGACTTATGATTTATTCTAGCAGTGGAAGAATTTGTATCATTGGTATAAAGGCAGTGATCACCAGAGGTTCTGAGGAAAGGGAGAGGGAAGAATAGTACAACATAGGGGCATTTGGGGGACATTGGAACTGTCCTGCATGACATTGCAATGACAGATACAGGCCATTATACATTTTGTCAAAACCTATATAACATTGTGTATGACCAAGTGTAAACTGTAATGTAAACTGTAGTCCTTGGTTAGTACAGTGCTTCAATGTGTATTCCTCAATTGTAGCAAATGTACCATACTAATGAAAGATGTTGTTAATGAGGAAATGTGTGGGAGTGGGAGAGGGTTGAGGTATATGGAAATCCTCTATATTTTTTATGTAACATTTATGTAATCTAAAGCTTCTTTAAATATTAAAAAAAAAAAAAAAAGTGTATAAAGTATGAATATAAAGTGTTCACACCAAAGTCAGGATAATGATTAACTTTTAGGAGGGAGAGATTGAAGGATAGGAAGTCTTTAAATATATCTATGACATTTAATGTCTTAAAGTTTCTGGAGCAGATGTGGCAAACATTTTATCTGGGCAGTGAGTACATGAGTATCTAATCTATGTTTATATGTGTCTCAAATATATCATCACTGATTTGGAGAAAGCTCAGTATACTTCTTATAGCTTCTACTGATTCCTTTCATTAAATATAAAACAACCTCATTTATAAATCTCAACCACCTGGTTAGGTACATTTCAGTAGCATTTTTAACTTTTACCAAATAAAAGTTATTACCATAGATGTAAGATTTATTTCCTAATATTCACCCAAAATTCTTATAGTATTCTCTAAAATGAGACTATCTGTTCTGTGGGGTCATTCCCTTTTCTGTTGGGAGAGTTTGTTAATATTTTGAGGTATCCTAGAAGATACATTGCAAATTTCATCGCATTTAATCCAAGCAAAATTGGTCATACAGGGTAACGTTATCTTCTTAGCCCTTATTTTCAGTAATGCACTTGTTAAATATCTTCCAAAATAAAAATAACCTTTGTCATGTTGGCATCTGATTTTTTTTTTTTTTTTTTTCCCCCAACCAATTTGTCTTCTGTCTCCAGAATTTCATTTTATCATATTTTGAAATTTTGTCAGGTAGCCACCCCTTGTTGAACAAGAAAGACCTAGAAATCATTATAACTTACATACATTTTTCTTAAATGTGCTTCCAAGGGGCACCTCTTTGGATTAGTGACATGTAGCACCTGCACACCAACTTTTTCTTCCCATTTCTAATGGTAAGAAGTAAAATTTCCCTCTGCCTGGACCTGGACCCTACTTTTCTTGGTCTCATGCTTCCAAGTCTTAATGCATTAAGATTGGTATATTGCTCATAGCTTAAAAAATAAGGAAATGGGGAAAAGGGAGTGTAAGGCTAGTTAATATAGTTGTACCTCTTCTAAAAAAGAATTTAGATTATTGAAATGTAACACTATGTTAGCAGCTTCAGAAAACTCTTGTGGAAACAATGTTTCTTTACAAGAACACAGATTTAGAATATTTATGCAAGATATGTAATTCTTCCATTTAGGTGGTATTTATTTTTCTTTTTGGAAGAAGTCATAGTTTGAAAGGAAATTTTCTTGTTCTAACCACAATACTTTGGAACAATATTTTCCTCTTTCCCCTTTTAAAGATCTTCCATCCTCAAGCTCAGTGAACTGTATTTTTATAAAACTCCTTGTTTTATAACCAGGTTTATGTTAGTAAACTAGCCCCTCCCATTTAAACAACAACTGTGTAACAAGCATTAGGGAGATGACTGTGAAACAAAGCAGATTGTGTCATGCCCTCATGAGAAACAGCTCAGAAACTAAATGATTTGTTTTTGTTATATTTTTTAAAGTTTTCCTAAACCAGATTTCTGAGAAATGCTCTCTACCAATAACTGGGCCAGGAGCAGGATTGGATGAACAAGGGGACATATATTAGTGAAACAAAGGGCTTTGGTTTCTTTGATATATTCTTGTGACCAGATGCTGGAAAAATATACAATGGGTTTCTTAAATATAGTTCTGCCTCTGAAATACATACATACTTAGTGATACCAAGTATCACTAATATCACAATACCAAGTATTGGTACATACCAAGTATGTACCAATACATACATACTTAGCTCCTAAAGTAGGCTGATCTATATATAATAGCATTTCCAAAAGTAGAGCTTTGGTGGGTGGTCTCCATTAGTTCTCCTTTCTTGTCCTCACTGCATATTCCCTTATCCCATAGGCTTACCAAGAGGAGCAATTTTTAATAAAAAGGAGAATTCTGTGAAATGTAATTGTAACCAGAGGAGCCCTTGTTGGAAGGTATGAAGGGAAAGCTTTGTAATTGCTGCTTCATAGAACTTCATAGTTCATAAAGAGGTGGCTTGATATAGTTAAAAAAACACATACTCTAGAGTCCAACAGACTTGAATCCAATCCCACTTCTGGCACTTACTATCTGTGATCCAGGACAAGTTTACCTTCCCTGTGCATCAGTTTTCCTGTTTAGAAAATGATGGTGGGAGTGGCTGTGGTTCAAGCAATTGAGAGCCCGCCTCCAGCAGTTGAGTGCCCGCCTCCCACATGGGAGGTCCCAATACCTCCTGAAAGGGCAAAAACAACAAGCAAAGCAGATGGGCGGGGGTGGGGTGGGGATGTTAACAATCCTTCCCATGAAAATTGCACATCAAAACCCCTCATTATTAATTTATTTCATTTGTTCATTTAATTTATTGGCATTGTACTAGATTCATTAATGGTTTTTATTAGTGTTAATAATTGATGAACATTGTGTCAGACCTTAGTCAGCTGTCACATTCCTAAGTCAAGATATGGTCTGCATTATGACACATTAGAATTTCAACCTTTAAAAAGAGAATGACAAGAAAGATTGCTCTTGCTTAATAGCAAGAGTAGCAGAAACAATCTGTAATATTTTTACTAGATTGTGATTGAGTCAGTTTTTCCAGTATCAGATGATGATAACTTCTGAACAAGTAAAATGATTTGTTTCTGTTTATGTGAGGTGAAATTAAGCTCTCTGAAAAGGCTATAATTTTTCAGAACTTCCTAGAATTTACTATATAGGGAATGGTTAGACTCTTTCTTCAATTTTTGAGCAAAAATACCCCAAAACAAAACCAAAATACCCAAGTAGTTTGAAAGTCGATGTCAGATTGTTTCTATCTTAAAAACCTAAAGGAAAAATCACATTTCAGTAGGGCTGCCTTTCTCTTTTTGCAGTTTTGTAACGACTGTAATGGATGTATTTTTGAGTAGCACGTTATTAACCTGGCTCTAACCACTTGTTTTCTGCCAGTCTTGCATATCAGAAAGGGAAGTTGTATGGGGAGAGATGAGGAGAGTTCTTGACAAGGGAGATGCATCCATAATGTAGAATATAAGGTCAGTCATCACAAAATTAGAGATTATCTTAAGCAGTGCCATCTCCTAGAGGTTTGCTGGAGGGGGAACTTGCCATGTTTAAAATCTGTGAGGGGAGGGGAAGAATAGACAAAAGCTAATGAAAATGAAATGAGTGAAAATGAGCATAAGGTAAAGGTGGATGTCACTTGGGACTCTCAGATTACAAAAGCTCAACTCAGGTAACGTAAAAGAGGATTTGTTAGCTCACATAACCAGACTTGACGGATGGAAGTAGAACTGGCCTAGATATATCTGAAATGCAAGACTTTAATATTCTCAGTCCTCTTGTCTTTCTCTTCCAATTATCTTTATTTTCTTGAATTGTTTTCTCTGTATGGCAGAGGGCATGGTGGAAGCAACTCTCAGCCCATATCCTTACAGCTATTCTTTAACCAAAGAGGAAAAGAGCCTACCCCATCTCCAATTTTTAAAATTCCTAAGAAACCTTTTTGGGTGGTAAGGGATGTGGTCTGCTTACCAGAATAAGATGGAAGGGAACACTGAGAACGAACAAATAGTAGCTACCTCAATTGGAAATTGTTGCTGTGGGTGCTAGAAAAGGTTTGCCTTCACAGAAGAAGAGCTTGTAAGTTCTATACAGTGCTGTCATATGTTACACCGTATATACTATTGTTGCTGCGTCCCTGTCCTAGTCCTCAAATTTTGTCTCCATCTCTTCCTTTAGAAGTACAGTACCCCTCAAACTGGGGAGATAGTCAACTTGGACAGTGGCCTAGACCCTAGGGAAGACTTCACTGAAAATTCTACATGGCAGTATATCAGGTTCATTCATTCTTAACTCTGATAAACAGCTTCTACATATGATGGAATTACACTCCCTTTTTTTTTTTTTTTTTTTTAATGTTTATAACTCACAGGGTTGTAGAAGAAATTTAGGGCTCTTTTGAAAAGATCCATCTCTCTAAGTCTCACTTCTGGAGCCAAGGATCCTACTACTTAGGGTTGTAGTGTAATTGTACATTCTGATCTCTAGGAGAGTTATAAAGTAAGATACCAGTAAAATTCACTTCTTGATCAGGATGTAGAGTATCCTGCATTTCCATATTTCTGCTATTTCAGTGAATTTAGTTGAAGTGATTACTCCATTACATATCCCACCATCCCCACCCCCAGGATTCCAGTGATTCTTGCTGTGGTCTAATGTTTAGTGTGTCTGATTTTACAAAGGAAAATTTGTCAGTCCTTAAAGTTACATTTAAAAATTGAACCAACAATACAGCCAGATGACATTCTGAAATTTACTGTATTTCTACGATTTTTCTAAAATAAAACTGGCTCAAATAGAAAAGCCATCTTTTCCCAGGTATGTTCCTGTCCTTTTCTCTTGTCTGTGTGTTTGACGGTTGAACTTATCTTAAATTCCTAAAATCAGAATGGAGAATTTTAACCATTGCAAAATTTCCCATGTGTTTCTCCATCCAAGACTCACTTCCTGATGCAAAGACCACTCACTACTCAAGAGCAGAGTATATTTGTACATTTATGATGACGCCTTACTTATTATAGTGACATTCAAGAAATTGTCAGCACAGACATTCTTTTGTAGGTCAAGAATATACTTCTTTTTAAAAGTTGAAAAAGAATGATAGCTACTTAACTGTTAACAGAAGAATCTAGTTTAAACAGCATTCAGGACTTTGTACTGACTCACTAATAATAGGGATTAATTTTCAAAGAGACAAAATTCATAAATCCTTGATTCTATTATGTTAAAGCATAATTTTATGCATGAGGAAAAAGTACAATATATTTTACCTTTAGCCCAGTTTGCCATAATTAACCCTAGAAAATGTAGGCTGAACAAAACCTTGCGGAGCTATTACTGCTACTCAACTAGTATAAACTGGAGTTTTTGAAAATGAAATGTTCTTGTATTTTTAAAACATTTATTTTTAATTGTAAAAATATACATAGCATGGAAATCATTTTAACGATTTTAAGTGGAAAATTCTCTGACTTTAAATACATTGACAATATGTGTAACCTTCACCACTATTTCCAAACTTTTTTTCATCTTAAACCAAAACTCATACTCATTTAACAATAACTGACCACTTCCCCTTCCTGCTACCCCTGGTAACCACTATTCTGTTTTTTTGTCTCTTAAGAATTTGCTTATTCTAAGTATTTCATATAAAAGAAATAATAGACTATTTGTCCTTTTGTGTCTGGCTTATTTCACTCAACATGATGTATTCAGGGTTCATTCATGTTGTAGCATTTACCAGCACTTTATTTCTTTTTCCGGCTGAATGATATTCCATTATATAGATATATCATATTTTGTTCATCTGTTGATGGACACTTGGGTTGCGTCCACATTTTGACTGTTGTGAGTAATGCTGTGATGAACATTGGTGTACAAATGTCTGTCCGAGTCCCTGCTTTCATTTCTTTTAGATATACCTATGAGTGGAATTGTAGGTCATATGGTAATTCTATTTTTAACTTTCTAAGGATCCACCAAACTGTTTTTCACAGTGACTGCACCATTTTAAAAACATTCCTACCAACAATGTATGAAAGTTCCTATTTCTCTGTATACTGGTCAGCACTTGTTATTTTCAGTCTTTTTAATAGCCATTTTAGTGGGTGTGAAGTGGTAATCTCATTGTAGATTTAGTTTGTATTTCTTTAATGGCTAATGATGTCGAACATCTTTTCATATATTTTTTGGCCATTTGAATATCATATTTGGAGAAATGTCTATTCAGATCCTTTGGCCACTTTTTAATTGGGTTGTTGTCTTTTTGTTGTTGATTTGTAAGAGTTCTTTATATATTCTGGCTATTAAACCCTTGTCAGATATATGGTTTCCAAATATTTTCTCTCATTCTGTGGGTTTTCTTTTTCACTTTCTTGTTAATGTCCTTTGATGCACAAAAGTTTTTAATTTTGATGAAGTCCCATTTACCTACTACAAGGTTCTGAAGATCTTTCCCTGTGTTTTCTTGTAAGGGTTATATGTTATTAGCTTTTATGTTTAGGTCTTTGATCCATTTTGAATTAATTTTTGTATAAGGTGAGATTAGGTGTCCACATTCCTTCCTTCTTTTGCATGTGGTTTTCCATATGTCCCGGCACCATTTATTGAAGAGACTATTCTTTCTCCATTGATTGGACTTGGCACCTTTGTCCAATAGATGTGTGGATTTAACTATGGACTCTCAATACTATTCTACTGGTCTATATATCTATCATTGTGCCAGTACCACACTATTTTAATTGCTGTAGCTTTGTAGTAAATTTTGATAGCAGAAAGTGTGAATCCTCCAACTTTGTTCTTTTTCAAGATTGTTTTGGCTATGCAGGTCTCCTTGCAATTCCTTATATTTTTGAGGATCAGTTTCTCCATTTCTGAAAAAATAAAGGCTGCTGGGATTTTGATAGATATGACATTAAATTTGTATATCACTTTAGGCAGAATTGACATCTTAACAATATTAAGCCTTCCAGTTCATGAACACGGATGTCTATCCGTTTATTTATGTCTTCTTTAATTTCATTCAGCAATATTTTATAGTTTTCAATGAAAAGTCTTTCACCTTCTTACTTAAACTTATTCCTAGGTATTTTGTTCTTTTAGATGCTAATATAAATTGAATGTTTTCTTGATTTCCATTTCATATTGTTCATTACTGTTGGATAGAAACCCAACTGGCTTCTGCATGTTTATATTGTATCCTGCAACCTTATTGAATTGGATTATTAGTTCTAGTAGCTTTCTTGTGGATTCTTGGGTATTTTCTAAATATAGGATCATATCATCTGCAAATAGGTTTATTTTTATTTCTTCCTTTCCACTTTGGACTTCTTTTATTTCTTTCTCTTGCCCCATTTCTCTGGTTAGAACTTCAAGTGCAATGTTGAATAACAGTGGTGACAGCAGGCATCCTTGTCTTGTCCCTCATTTTAAGGGGAAAGCTTTTAGTCCTTAACTATTGAGTGTGATATTTGCTATGGGATTTTCATGAAGGCTCTTTATCGTTTTGAGAAAGTGCCTTTTTTATTCCTAGTTATCTGAGTGCTTTTTATCATGAAAGGATGTTGGAGTTTGTCACATGCCTTTTCTGCATCAATTGAGATCATGTGTTTTTTTCCCCTTCATTCTGTTAATGTGGTGTATTACATTGATTTTCTTATGTTGAATCTTCCTTGCATTCCTGGAATAAATCCCACTTGATTATGGTATATAATTCTTTTGATAAACTGTTGGATTCGGTTTTAATAGTATTTTGTTAAGGATTTTTGCATCTGTATTCATAAGAGATATCAGCCTATAACTTACCTTGTGCTGTCTTTATCTGGCTTTCGTATCAGGGCGTATTAGTCATTCATAATTAGTTATTCATAAATAATAACAAACTGCCACACTCCACCCTCTGAATTCCAAAAAAAGACATTACAATATTCCAAAACACTTTAAATCCTTTCAGTTAGCAATGCTAAGTACAAAATCACATTACAGTTATTTATAAAAATATAGTTTGTCTTAGGGCAAACTTCCTGTCTGGCTGTAGATCTCTGAAACTTAGAAAACCATTAATATGCTTCCAGTATACAGAGGGACAGACATAGGATAAACATTTGCATTGCCATAAGGAGAATTTTGGAGGGAAACATGAGTCACTGGTCCCCTACAGTTCTGAAAACCTGCAGGTCATAATTCATTAGATCTCAAAGTCTGAGAGTCATTCTTAAGATGATGGTTTCTTCTCATCCTTGGGGCCTCATGGGGTCCCACTCTTTCCACAGACTTCCCAATGGCCATTTTCTTGGTTCCACCCTCATCAAGTATCTGTGTGGTGACTGAGCTCCAGACTTCACCCTCCAAGAACATTGGGGTGTTGGCCAAACTTTCCCTGACCTATGGGGAACAAGTCCATCCCTCTTAGAGCACTGGGGTGTTGACCTCACTCTCCCCAACCTTTGGGAAGTGTGTTCCACCCTCTCTGTAGCCTGGGGTGGCAAAACTCCCTGAACAGGCTGGAACATCTACCCTCTTCAAATGCCGGGGCAAATTCACCCTCTCTGTACACATGGGTGAGGTCCCTCTCTTGGCCCGAGGAGCTGTCTTAATTCCAGACCTCAACTTCCATGGTTTTCCTCTTAAAACCATTTTCCCTTCCATTTCTTCCCTCCACGTCCCTTTTAGTCTAGGCTGACAGTGGTTTTTTTCATACAGCTCTCTCAAAAAGCTTGTTGGTTTAGCATGTAGGAAGCAGAGGTCCAAGCCGTCAGACACTAAAGTTTTCCACAAGTCTTTCCTAGATAACTTCATTTTCAATCCTGATTTACAAGTTCCATGTTTAGTTAATTCCTAACATGGAGCACTATCACCTGGAGGCTTGATTTCCAGAGGCTTGGAATTTCTGGAATCAGAAATTCTGTTTCTGTTTTCTTTGTACCCAACAATTCAGTTTTCAAGTTATCTCTTTCCTCTAACATTTTACTATAAGCTGCAAGGAGAAGCCAGACTGCATTTTCCACATTTAGTTTGGAAATCTCCTTGGCTAAATGCCCAAGCTTGTAGTTTTCAAATTCTGTCTTCCTTACAACATCAGGAGTCAATCTTGCTGAGTTCTCTGTGACTTTAAACACAGATGGCCTTTCCTCTAGTTTCCAAAAGTAGTTTCATCATTTCCTTCTAAGGCCTCATCAAAAGTCTTTTTAGTGTCCATATTCCTACCAACAGTCTATTCAAAACAATCTAGGCCTTTTCTATCAAGCATCTCACAGTTTCTCCAAAAAATACCCCTTACCCATTTATAAAGCTGTTCCAGCATTTTGGTAATTGCAAAAGCACCATCCCGGTTCTTTGTACCAAATTCTGTATTAGTCAGCCAAAGGGGTGCTGATGCAAAGTACCAGAAATCTGTTGGTTTTTCTAAAGGGTATTTATTTGGGGTAAAAACTTACAGTTACAAGGCCCTAAAAAAGAGTCTAACTCAAGGTACCATGAGAGGTATTTTCTCACCCAAAGTCTGTTGCCACGTGTTGATGCAAGATGGCAGGTAATATCTGCAAAGGTTCAGCCTTCCTCTTTCCTCTTAAGGCTCTGTGGTCCCAGCTCCTTCTGATCTCAGCTGTAGGCCAGAGGGCTCGTTTCTTTCTGGGCTCAGCTGCTCTGGACTCATCTCAGGGTTAGCTGTAAACTATCAGGTGAATGGTTCATCTCTCTTCCTCAGGGCTGCAGGATCTTCTTCCTTGTCTATGGAGCTCCCCTCTTCTTTTCTCCCATATCTGCTTCTGTATTCTTGATTGAGTGTCCATTTATATAACCCACCAAGAGGACAGGGATTCAACCCTGCACTCTCTGATGACATGGTCGAATCAAAGCCCTATGATTTAATCAAATAAATGTAAAGCCTTTGAGTTTAAATCAGTCGAAGGGAATCAGGCCCAGAGGAACAGACCAGTTTACAAACATAATCAATATCTCTTTTTGGAATTCATAAATAATATCAAACTGCCACACAGGGTAATGCTGGCCTCCTAGAATGAGTTAGGAAGTAATTCCATCTCTATTTTTTGGAAAAGTTTGAGGAGGACTGGTGTTAAACCTTATTTAAATCTGTGATAGAATTCAGCAGTGAAACCATCTGGTACTCACCTTTTCTTTGTGGGAGGTCTTTGATTACTGGTTCAAACAGTATATTCTTTGAGATTTTCTATTTCTTTCTGCATCAGATTAGGTCATTTGTATGTTTCTAATAATTTTCCCATTTCATCTAGGTTTTCTAATTTGTTGGCATATAATTGTTCATAGTACTACTCCTTTTATAAACCTTTTATTTCTATAAGGTCAGTAATAATAGTCCCCAACTTTCATTCCTGATCTTAATATTTGCATCGTTTCTCTCTTTTTCTTTTTCAATCTGGCTAAAGCTTTGTCAACTTTTTTATTTTTTTCAAAAAAAAAAACAAAACAAAACAACTTTTGTTTTGTTGATTCCATTGTTTTTCTATTCTCTGTTTCATTTGTCTCTGTTCTAATCGTTACTATTTCTTTCCTTCTTCTGACTTTGAATTTAGTTTCTTCTTCTTGTTCCAGTTTCTTAGGTGTGAAGTTAGGTTACACATTTCTGATCGTTCTTCTTTTTTAATGTAGGCATTTAGAGCTATAAATTTCCCTCTGCATCCCATAAGTTTTAGTATGTTGTGTTTTCATTTGTCTCAAGATAATTTCCTAATTTTCCTTGTGATTTCTTCTTTGACCCATTTGTCTTTTAATAGTGTTTTGTTTAATATCCACATATTTTTAAATTTCTGTTTTTCCCTCTGAAATTGATTTCTAGCTTTATTCTATTGTAGTCCGAGAAGAAACCCCATGTGATTTCGGTTTTTCTACATTTATTAAGATTTGAATTGTGGCCTAACATATGATCTATCTTGGAAAATATTCCATGTGCACTGCAGAAGAATGTGCATTCTGCTTTTGTTGGGTGGACTGTTCTATATATGTCCATTAGGTCTAATTAGGCAATAATGTTAAGTTCTCTATTTTCTTATCAATCTTCTGTTTAGATCTTCTGTCAATTATTGAGAGTGCTGTATTGAAGTTTCCATCTATTATGGTAGGAGTATATATTTCTTCCTTCATTCTGTCCATTTTTACTTCATATATTTTGGGGCTCTGTTGTGAGGTGCATTTATGTTTATAATTGTTATGTCTTCTTGCTGGATTGAACCTTTCATCAATATATAAGATTCTTCTTCATCTCTTGTAATCTTTGACTTAAAGTATATATTGTCTCAGAGTAATATAGCCACTCCAGCTCTCTTTTGATAGCTGTTTGCAAAGAATATCTTTTTCTATCCATTTATTTTCAACCTCTTTGTGTCTTTGTACCTAAAGTGTATCTTATAGATAGCACATAAATGGAGCATGCTTTTTCATCCAATCTGCCAATCTCTGCCTTTTAGTAAGGGAGTTCAATCCATTGAAAAAATTTAAGGTAATAACTGAAAAGAAAGAGTTTACTTTTGCCAAAATTGTTACTGTAAGCACTGCTCTTTCCAATACAAGGGCCCACCTGATCAGGTGCCACAAAGGAGAAGCATGTCTCTCAGTGAGAAGGTGATTTATTATGAGTGTACAAGCAAGGAACTGGGAGAATCTTCCCCAAACCAGTTCAGAGTGAAATGAGAGCTAGGGTTTTTATAGGCAAAGGAGAAGGGTAGGGGAGAAGAAAAACATGTGATGCCATGGGTCTTGTGAGGAGAGTACATGCAATTTCTCAGTCCTGCATTGTCTCAGGCACATAAAATTTGTCCTTGGTTTTAGTGGCTAATAAGCCACAGTTCAGATATTGTAGTGCCAGCTGCTCAAGGATATCAAGCTTTTTGTCTCTGAGAAAAGGTACAGGTTTACTGGGTTATAAGCTATTCCTGACACCATTCTGCCTATTGTTTTTTGTATACCTTGCATGTTATTTGTTCCTCAGTTGTTCCATTACTGCCAGGTGTTTTGTTTTGTTTTTCTATTTAGTTGTGTTTTTGTAGTGTACCATTTTGATTCCTTTCTACTTTCCTTTTCTCTATAGTTTTTAGTTATTTTCTTAGTGGGTTACCTTTGCAAATACAATGAATATCTTAAATTAATAACAATATAGTTCAACTAGTAACAACCTAGGTTCAGTAGCATGCAAACTTTCAACTCTTAATTACATCCATCCCTCCCATTATATTGTTATTGTCTCAAATTACATCTTTATACATTTCCCATTAATAGAGATTTATAATATTATTTTACACATTTGCCTGTTATGTCATCTGGGGTGTGTGTGGGGGAAGCAGTCACAAACCAAAAGTACAATAATACAGAATTGTATATTAACCTATGTAGTTGCATTTACCAATGTTCTTTATTTTTTCTAATGGCTTCAAATTACTGTTTCATGTCCTTTTATTTAAGTCTAAAGGACTCCCTTTAGCATTTCTTGTAGGGCAAGTCCTCTGGAAATGAACTGTTTCAGCTTTTGTTTATCTGTCTTAATTTCTCCTTCATATTTGAAAGACAATTTTGTCAGATATAGAATTCTTGGTTGACTTTTTTTTTTCTTTCTAAGAACTTTATTTTATTTTATTTTTTTACCGGGAGGTCCCGGGGAACGAACCCGGGTCCCTCCATATGGGAGACAGACGCCCAACCAGTTGAGCCACATCGGACCCATCTAAGAACTTGAAATATACCATCTCATTGTCTCCCAGCCTCCATGCCTTCTAATGAGAAATCCACTGTTAATCTTATTGAGGATCTCTTGTATGTGACAAGTCTCTTCCCTCTTGCTGCTTTCAAAATCTCTGTCTTTGGATTTTGATAGTTTTGTTGTAATGTGCCTTAATGTAGATCCTTAGAGTCTCTTGTACCTGTAGTTCATCAAGCTTCCTGGATATGTGTATTCATATCTTTCATCAGATGGGAAATTTTCATCCATTATTTCTCCAAATACTTTTTCTACCTCATTTTCTCTCTCTTGTCCTTCTGGGACTCCAATGATGCATATATTGGTACTTTTGATGGTGTCCCACAAGTCCCTCAGGGTCTGTCCATTTATCTTCATTATTTTTTCTTTCTGCTCCACTGTCTTATCTGCAGGCTTGCTGATCCTTTCTTCTGCCTGTTCAAATCTATTGTATCCATCTAATGAATTTTTCATTCTAATCACTGTACTTTTGCAGCTCCAGAATTTCTGTTTGGTTCCTTTTTATAACTTTGATCTCTTTGTTTTGTTCAGACAATGTTTTCCTAATTTCCTTTAGTTCTTTGTATATGCATTCCTTTAGCTCATTGAACATATTTAAATTAAGATGGTTGATTTAAAGTCTTTGTAATTTTTTGTTGAGAACAAGACAGTCTTAGTATTATGCTGTTGTGACTGTGGAAATCTAGTTCTCCCACTCCTCTGGGATTACAAGAGGTTTTATTGTTGTTTTTGGCTGGAGCCTTCAATTTGTGACTTTTCCAAACAATTTTTGCTTACAAAAAGGGAATTGAAAGTGTCAACAGGAAAAAAAAAAGTTACTGATTTTTTAAGACAGTTGCAGCTTTTCCTTGAGGTGTTTGGATCAGTGGCCACCTTCAGAGCTGGCCCCCCAACAGTCTGAAATAGCTGATCCAAAGCAGTGATCAGTAATAAGACCAGCCCCCCAACGCCCCCCCCCTCATGGAGAACTAGGTCTTCATAGCCCACCTTGGCACCAGCAGACTGTACCAGGAGTCCCCACTGCTGCCTACCTTGTGGTTGTGGGTGGGGGCTGGTAGCCACTGCACAGAGGGTGAAATTCTCTGGTATTTACTGCAATTTACCAGCCTTTTTCTCCTGCTCTTCCCAGGAATGCTGCACAGTGTTTCACTAGACTCTAGAGTTCCAAAATAAATGATTCAAACAGTTCCTGCCAGTTCAATAATTATTTTTAAATTAGTTTAAAATAGTAGACATTTTTATTATGTACTTTTTAAAACATACAGAAAATAGGGGGAAAAAAACAGTACAATGAACATAGATTCAGTAACATTTTGCCTTATATGCTTCATGGACACACACATATCTACATTTTGCTAAACCATTTTAAACTATATTAGGGACATAACATTCCACTCCTAAATACTTTAAGCATGCAAATTTTTAAAGTCATTTTCCTATAAACTACAATACTTTTATCATAGCTCATAAAATTAGCAAGAATTACCTCATTTAAAACCCAGTCCATTTTCAAATTTCCTCAGTGTCCCCCATCTTTTATAGATGGTTTTTCAAACCTGGGTCCAATCTAGGATACCACATTTCATTTAGCTGTTATGTCTTTGAAATCTCTTTTAATCCAGAACAGTTAACTACTCTACCTCCTTTTTTTCTTTTATGAAATTGATTTTTTGAAGAAATGAGGCCATTTATTTTCTACAACACTCCATATTCTGACTGATCCTTTTTTTTTTGGTGTCATTTAACTTGTTCCTTTATCCCTTGGAATGGGATTAATACATAATCCCATTAATATTGCTTTGATTAAATTCTGGTTAACCTTTTTGGACCAGAGCACTTCATAAGTAATACAGTATACTTCATATTGCATCACAAATTAGAAAGCATGTCTCTTTGTTCTGACTAAAAGTGATGCACAGTTTCATCGTTGATACTAGGGATCTCTTTTTTGTAAAGATATATTTTTGTCACAAAACCAGTCAGCAAATATGTGGTGAGATGATACATGAGGAAAATCTAGTGGGGATGGGGATCAACCTTTTATCAACCTTTGCCATCAAAATGTTTTTAACATTGTTATTAACTTTAACATTTCAATTTTAAACACTTGTTTTCTGAAAAGCACAAAAACTGTACAAAAGTGAGATTCACTTGTGTGGTGATGGCACACTTACCTCCTAATTTAAATGAGAGCATCATCCTTTTTAATTTTGTTTGAAACCCAGATAAATAGCCCATATGATAGCCACTTATATACCAAGAGATTAACATACTTCCCAAAGCATCAACATCATCAAAAGAATCTGGACAAATGGGAGGTGGAAGGGGGAAGTATTGGTGGTCCAGAAGGAAGTGGAGGCAGCGAGCATGACAAGAAAGGGGGTAGAGATGGGGGGGGCGGGGCATTGAATTTTAGGACTGACTTTCCTGGTCCCATTCCTGATCCTTGGCATGGGGGGTGCAAGCAGAAAAGAGTCCCATGGAGTAGTTTTTTGACTTTATGCTGTTTGGTTTATTTCCAGGAGACTTGGAGGAATTCTCACTTTCATCTGTTGAAAGTTGACTCTCATTTTCATTCTCCTGAGCACTTTGTTCTACATTATGAACTCCTTCAACGGTTGGGAAAAGTAAATCAGACAGATTTTGCTCCTCTCTATTTCCATACCCAGTGTAAACCACAACACAGATACCTCTCTTAAATATCAATTGAAGCAATGGTAGCTGGATTAATGCAGCCATTTTCTGACCAAATGGCAGAACATTTGTCACAAACTTTCCACTGTTTCAATGGAGTTGTGATGTTCTTTTTTTGGCTTTTATTCTTCTTAACAGGTTTTCTTTTAGGTGTGCCTTTTGGTTTGTCTAGAACTTGAGAAATGTCACCATCTTCAGAGCATGCTTAAATGAAGCCACAGCTTTATCATAGGCTTTTATCAATGCTGTATCATCCCAAATGTCAGAATCATCATTTTATTGTGATATTCGCTTTATTGCAGTGGTCTGGAACAGAACCAGCAATATCACTGAGGTATACCTGTGTGTATAAATGGGGTCCCTAAAGAATAAAACTTGCCCTGTGCCTGCTGGAACAGCACCAACTCCTGCTGCCGCCCTCAATAGTTTTTTTAGTGGAGGAACTGATTCCTGGAGCTTTCTACTCTGCCATCTTCCCACTATCCTTTCTTTTCTTTTCTTTTTTTAATCCTCCTACAATATAACCTCAGATCTCTAGACCTAAGGTAATATAATCAGAGAGTTATTGAAGGAGGAAAAGATTTTTGTCAGCCATTTACATGTGAGCTGAGAAGGTTACAGGAACTTTTAAGATTAGAATACTGACACCTGGGCATCAAAAGAGACCCTTTTAATGGACCATTGATATAAGTCAGTCAAAAGCCCTTATAGATCTTGACAACATCTCTCTATTTCCCTAATCCTATCTCTACTTCCAAACAGCAGAGAGAACAGGAAAAGGGGAATATTGACGAATCTACATTTTCCTCGATACAGAAATGAGATCCTAATAAAAATCAACTTTTATAGGGAAAACCATTTAAGAAATCCCTTAACTATTGGTAGATAAAGAATCATTTCCTTTTCTGTTAGAAAATAAGAGGTGCATTCTTCTCCTAGCAGTTGCCTTGTGAAATACCTAAGTAAGATACAGTTGGGTCTAAGGAATGATAGGATGGAAAAGGCTTTTCATGCTTTGTTTTGTGTGGCTGTGTCATGTCTGTTGCAGCACCACATGCCCATCACTACCATCTCTAGCCAGACAAGATGATAATGACTTTTATTCTTCTTCCAAATAATGGAACTTAGCTTGAGCCAGTTGTTGTATTTTACTTCAGTTTGGTATATAATTTAGCTTAAAACTAAAGTGCCAAGGTTCAGGGTCTGCATTACAAGCTTTTTTTTTTTTTTTTTAATGTAACCTCTGAAGGCAACTGCACACAAAAAATGTTCAGATATCATGATTACAAAATTTTTTAAATTATACTAATGGTATTTATATTTGTACATACTCTTAGATTTGTTTCCTTTGGTTTAATAAATGTGTTTCATTTCTCGTGTGTTTGATACATGTGTTTCATTAACCTGGTTTCTTTGATTTGGCATTAAACAAGTTAAACTCAGATTTCCTCTGTATAATCAAACTTAACATACATTCTGTATAGGTTATTTACTCTTCGAATTAACATATGCTGACTTGCAGGGATAAATGAATTATTCTTACTTGATTTGTTGTTTTTTGTTTGTTTGTTTCCTGACTTGATTTGAATATCTGAACTTAGTTGAATTGGTAAACATTATTTTGAACCAGGCACAATAATATATTTACCCTGAATAACTGCTAGTATATTGCTCTCTTCTGTTTAAAAGTACTTATGGGAGTATTAGGCATCTTACCTGTTACTGATATGGTTATAATGACAGATGATTGTGCATTTTCACTGTCTTGAGGTAAAATAATTGACTTAAATTTTAGCAACCAGGAAACCAGTAAGGATGTATTACTTTTTCATTTATGATTCCTGCTTTTATCAGTCTCATAGACTGATGTGAATTTCCATTTTATATTACTGTGACTGTTTCCTAAGTTTAAATTTGCCAGGATCTCATATTCCTTTTTTTTTTTTTTTTTTTTTTTTGGTAAGTAAATGTGTGCAAGGTACATTATGCTAATTAACAATGGTTTGTTTTTTTATACTTTGCATTTGCCATTTCTGTCATTTTTTTAAGGTGTTGACTGATTTTTAATAGATTTTTAAATTTTCCTTAGAACTAGATATAACCTGATCTTGCACCCAGTCATTTTTCTTTTATAAATAAGGAACTGAGACCCAGATAATACAACCTAAAAAGCTTATACTATAACCTTCTGTCTACCGTAGGGCAAACTGTAAGTAAATTATTAAATAACTAATTCAATTTGTGGGTCAGAGATCTCTTCAAATTAAATAGTTGCCCATGTTTTCTAGTGCCCAGGTCTTTTGTGATAACACTGAGTTAAGTCCAAAGGTTCTTTTCTTTCATTACTCATCATAAGAAGTAGGCAGAAACAGCCTTATATACCCAAGGTGGGGTAAAAGAGGGCATGAATGATGAATTATTTTTCTTTTAATATTAGGAATATGACTCTTAAAATAGTTATTGGTAACTTATGTGTACCACAACTCCCACAAGCATAAGGTAAACATTTTTGTGAAAGGTGCCAGCATAGACTGCAGGAAAGGAGGAGAAAATCATCATCCAGTACATTGCCATACATATGTATATCATTGGCCACATCAGATTCAGTTGGATTATTGGACATATGAAGTCTTTTTTCAATTGTTTTTCACTACTATGAAAAGTTTTCCAATACTATTCTTATGCATAGGTTTATTTAAGTTGTTTGATTATTTCTGTAGTATGAGTTCCTGAAAACAGAATTGTTAGATCAAAAAGTCCACTCATTTTTTTAAGGGGTTAGGTGTTCAATGCCTAATTGGCTTTCCAGAAATGTTATACTAATTAACACCTTTCATCAGTAGTGTAATTACTGGTTTTTACTTTTATTAGTGAGGTAGAGCACTTTGTTTTGTTTTCTGATTGTGTGTTCTTTTTTAAAATTGGGTTTTTATTTAGATACAATAAAATTCACCCATTTTAAGTGTACAGTTTGATGAATTTGGGTAATTATATACAATCATGCAACCACCACAATCAAGGCGTAGAATGGTTTTTTCACCCTAAAAAGTTTTGCCCTACTTCTTTGCAGTCTGTCCCCTCTTCTTACCTGCAATCCCAGGCAGCCATTGATCTATTTTCTGTCACTCTAGTTTTATCCTTATTCTAGAGCTTCAATACGTGGAATCATATAGTAAATAGTTTTTTATATTTGACTTCATTCACGTTACATAATGTTTTTGAGATATATCCATGTTATGTTTATTAATATTTCACTTTGTTTTATTGAGTCATATTCTATAATATGGATATACTAAAAGTTGTTTATCCATTTACTGATTGATGAACGTGTGGGTTGTACCAGTTTTTAACTATTATGAATAATTCTATTATCAATATTTGTGGACAAGCCTTTGTGTGGATATATATTTCCACTGCTCTTGGATAATACCTGCTCTACTAACTCTTTGGATGACTTTTAAACTACATGCTTAAGAATAGCCACTTGAAAGGGGAATAGCAAACCTATGGCTTTTCTAGGGTTTAATTTTATAAAGTTTTTAAAATAAAAAATTCAAAGACCCTAGAGACCCCAGAAACTTTATCCAAACAAAAATTTTATCTAAATTGGGAAAAGTGACTTTTTAAAAGTTAGTTTGGGGTTGAAGGAAGTGGGTGTAGTTATGAAAGGGCAACATGAGGGATCCTTGTGGTAATGGAAATGTTCCATATAACATTGACACCATCAGTGTGAATGTCCTGGTTATGATATCCTATAGTTTTGCAAGATGTTGCCTTTGGAGGAAAGAGAGAGTACATGGGAGCTATTATTTCCTACAATTGCACGGAAATCTACAATTATCTCAAAAAGCTTAATTTAGAAAAATTAGTTTGGGCCTCGTATCTTGAATTATGTTCTAAAAGTAATTTCTTTGCTTTACAGGCTAATAAGGATTGCTTTAAGACATAGTCAGATAGTAAAGGATTTTTTTTTTTTTTTTCAGATTGAATTAATGGATCTGCTGTTAGCTAGATGGAAAGGCTTATCATATGAATTAATCTAATTTTTTAAAATGTTCTCTAAAGGTCTGTTGGCAGTAATTACCTTGAACAAAAATTTAGGATATTGTTGACTTATAGTTAAGCAGAAAAAACTTTTCTTCTTCATGAGCCAATAGATACTTGGAATGTTTCTGATTTTTTGAGAGGTGGCATGAGTTTGCAAAATAAACTTAGCAGATTTGTAAAGCCTGATGAGTAAAAGTTCAGTCATTGTTAGTTTGACCTGAATTTTTTCTCTGTGGCTTCTTACATGGGGTAGACATCTTCTTAAGGGCGTCAGCTTTGTCTTATTCCTCTTTATACCATGTAGCACCTAGCAGTGACTATCTCTTAGTTAGGTACCTAGTAAAAGTTTGTAGAGAGAGTAAATGGTTTGCAAATGGTTCTTTTGTCTATTATTCTGCTATAAAGTAAAGCACACATACTTACCTGGCAGGGGAGATACCATGATCACGAAGGTGGTTTTCCCAGGGCGAGGCTTATCCATTGCACTCTGGATGTGCTGACCCCTGCGATTTCCCCAAATGCGGGAAACTCGACTGCATAAATTTGTGGTAGTGCGGGACTGCGTTCGCGCTCTCCCCTGAAAAAAATAAAAGACAAAACCAAAAAAAAAAAAAAAAAAAGTAAAGCACAACATCTGTACTGTTGGGAACAACTCTGCAGTCTCTAACAATCTTTTGGTAGCATTATCCCTTTTTAGACACTCCCTCTCATCCTTCTGAGAGAGAAGGATGACCAGAAAAGTTCAAAAATGGACTTTCTTGGCATTTTATATGTTGTGTTTAAAAATGTTGTCTTAGAATGACAAGGATGTAGTTTGCTCTCTGAACGTATAGTAGAAATTCAGTAAGCCAACAACCATTGGGATTATGCATTCTGTGCCTTATCAGGAGTTAAAATCTTTTTGCTCTCACTTTTCACATAAAGATTAGCTTTACCTTTTTTTCTGAACTTTGGAACTTTTGCAATGTGGAAATTTTTGTCTGAAAATCGTATTCGGCCATGTATAAAATAAAATATTTAAGAAGAGCTGCTTCAAATAGTCACTATAAAGCCTTAAAGGTACAATTAAGGGAATTTTTGTATATTTACAAATATCATAATACATGTATGATTTGAGAAATTAATGTCAGTAATGAACTTTTGAAACCAAGTTCTGAATACATACTTTTGAAAACAGGCAAAAACCTAAAAACTTCTTAAACTTTATGGGTGCTCTCTCATTAATATATATTGCCTACAATCTGATTGAGGTTTTTGATTTGAAAATGTGAAAGATGGTACCTATTTAGACTACAGTTCCAAGGGAAATAATTTTAAGATTGGTAAAATCTTTCAAGAACTTAACTCTGACTTTACCTGCTAATTTTTTATTCATACATTTATGATTTTGTTGTATATGCTCACTCTATTTCTAGTATTTGTAGTTGCTATTAAATAAATGAAATGTTCTGGAATTCCTGTTCAGAGAAACCCCCTGTTGACCTTTTATCTAGTGATGAATATGTTTCCTGCCTGATGCTCACCTTATTACATTATTCACCAAAACGACTATATTTTCTAAGAACAGAGCAGGGATTTTGAGATACTGTCTTAGAATAGAAGTAAATAAAACTGTTTTTCTAACCTTTTTCTCAATCAGACCTTGGCAATTTTCATTCTCTGGTTTGCTTCTCCTGGGGATTTGTAAACCAATAACAAATTGCTATATATAAACAATCATTTGACTTTATCAAAGTGGGGCCAGTCAGTGGAAGGCAGGGGCTAGTTTTTAGTTATCTTCATTAGATGCTGTAACTTTTTTTGGCAAGCAAACTTGATATTTCTTTTTTTTTTTTTTTTTTTTAAGATTTTATTTATTTATTCATTTATCCCCCCCTTGCTGCTTGTGCTCTCTGGGTCAGCTAACCACGCCGTGCGGGCGGGCTTGCCTTCACCAGGAGGCCCCGGGAACCGAACCCGGGGCCTCCCATATGGTAAACGGGAGCCCTACTGATTGAGCCACAGCCGCTTCCCCAAACTTGATATTTCTTATCCTCATGATTTTGATGGTTAGTTTTTTCCCTCTTCTTAAGGTGAAATTGACAAGCAGAGCAAGGTTCTCAAGGAGAAATGCTTGCCAGGATCCCTGTGGAAGTAATTTGCAGTTATTTGGTAGTAGGTAGTAATAATCTATTCCTTTTTATATCATGTGATCTCTTTACCATGGAATTATGTAGATTCAAGAGAGCCTTTCTTTTTCCCTGGGATGGTATTTTGGATATAAGCTGCAAAAGAAAGAAACTGTTAAGAACAAACTGATGATGATCTAGTTCTAAATTCATCTTAGGATTTTCTAATGGCCATCCTCTCCCCAACCCCCAATGTTAAAACTATTGCACCACTCACTCCCACTTTAGTTTCCACTTGACTTAGTAACCTTCCAATCCCATTCTTCAGGTGGTTTTCTATTAAGTGTTCGGTTCCTTTGTAAAATGCCAGGCAGCAGACCATTTTCCTGTATTCATGACTATGTCTGATTGCCACCTTGAATATTTTACCTTGGTTGATGGTTTCTGAAGGAAACAGGCACCTCGTTTCCCCTAACACTGTCTTTCAAATTCATATCCCTAAGGAGGATTGAGAATCCTCCTAACACGTAATAAACAACTGAAATTCTAGATGTGGTAAAACAGGTGGCTTGTCAAATGTGGCTAATGGGCTGTGGCTGAAGCAAATGTATCCCTCTTTAGCTGAGATTCTACAGTTTGTACTTCTATTAATCTATATATTTTAGGCTGGAAATATAAAATTTTTAAATTATCATTTTATCAAAAGACTGGTATGCCTCAGGTCTTAACCTGGAATGCCATTTTTATTTCCTTTCCTCTAGATAACTGGCATTACAAATGGGAGAAAATATCCATTCCTTTTCAAAGGGTTGCAGGTATCATTTGGTAGTGAAAAATGGATTTGGGGGAAAATAAGGTCTCAGCAGAAACACCCCTGCCAGGTGTTTCAGCAGCTAGATCCTCCCCAACCTCTACTTAAGTGAGCCATAAAGAGGATTTGGTGATTCACCCATAGGCCACAAAAGAAAGCCACTGCCATCTCTTGCTAGCAGCTTTTGTGCCTACACCCATTTCTACAGGTGGATCAGGAGCAGACTTTGTTAGCTAATTATTATCATCCTACTCATTTAGAGACATTCTGCTCCCTGAGTCGTGCCAGCATGCTTAGTTCCCAGTGCCAAGACCTCAGCCCTTGCCAGCACACCAAAATGTAAAAAAAAAAATTGTTTGCAATGTTTTATGTTCCTATTGTGGGAAATTTATTTAATTTCCTTTATTGCTCTGTTTACAAAATTAAAACTCAGGAGTAAATTATAATATTTGCCAGCACATTATTCCCAAATATGTTTCCCAAAACTTATACAGATCTAAAACATCCAACAGTCAGAGAACCTAGCCTGGAATACATAAAACAGTGATTCATTTACCCCACTCTACCTATTTCATTGAAAACATTCTTCAAACAAGATTCATTTCTTTAAAGTTTTTAGAATGATTTTGCATATTCAGAACTTATCTTCAACCAAATTCTATCATATGTACTTTATTTATATGAACTAAACACCGTTTTCCTGTACATTACCATTTTTAAATCATTTTCAATTTATGTGTAGTGAAAATTTTTAAATATTTTTCTTAAAACTTCCTTTGTAAAATCGGGATATGTCTGCACACTGCTTCTTATATGCCAGCAGCAGCTGTCTTCCAGGTAATGTAGTAGGAAAACATAACATAAAAACTGACAAACACAAGAGCTATATATATACCAGGACACTCTAGTAATAGGTAATATATATGAGAATTTAGTTCAAATAAACCAATAATTGCCTTCTAATATAAATTTTTG
The DNA here is from genome assembly GCA_026826555.1 of Tolypeutes matacus. Classification (NCBI taxonomy): domain Eukaryota; kingdom Metazoa; phylum Chordata; class Mammalia; order Cingulata; family Chlamyphoridae; genus Tolypeutes; species Tolypeutes matacus. Next base: position 22,762,813 of record JAKSZT010054055.1, read on the forward strand.
AGAGAATGAAATGGAAATAGTAGGCATATGTGCTTTATTTTAAATGCACAGATTTGAATTTCTCAGTAGATACATTCAGCATAAATTTTATAGACAGCATCCTCAGATTATGGTACAAGATTAGAAATGAATAACAAAAACAGGAAGTTTCCAGACAAAAACATAGGAAGTTTCCAAGCAGATGAAAAAGAAAATAGTATAGAAAAGCTATAATACTTGAAAGATATGAAAACCCCATCACCAGTTATCCAGATTATAGGGCTGCCAAAGCTAAATTTAGAGTTTTATTCAATTCTACATGCCTGTTTCAACAAGAAAAAAATATATAGATAATGAACTAGTTAATCTCCAGAGGATCTAAGAACAGAGTAATAAATTAGACAAAATTAAGATGAGAACTATAGAAATGGATAACATAAAAATTAGAAACAACTATAAAAAATTAAAAACTATAAAAATTAGGTATTTTGAATAGACCAGTTGTAACAGGAAATGCAGGAAACTTTGATGGAGTCATTTTTGGGGAATATTTTTCAACATAGATATCATATAAAAGCTATGAAACATTGAAGACAGTTGAAGCCTACTCAATTTGGTGAAGCAGACAGCTTTGATGCATAGTAAGGACAGAACATAAAATTGAAGGCCAATCTTCTAGAGGAATATAGATGAAAAACTCTAAATAATGTAGATACAATACATATTAAAGTGTATTTCACATTTTAAAAAAATGTTCACCATGATCAAGTGGGATTTAGTCTAGAAATTCAAGATTGGTTCAGTGTAAGGAAAAACTGTTAATATAATAGAAAAAATAGTAAAATCTATTCAACTGACATTCATTGACCTAAGGTGATGTAGATGCTCTTCTAGGTATTGGGAAGATACAAAGATATAAATAGAATATAGTCTATTTCTATTCTTTCAAGGGTTTAGAATATAGTAAAAAGAAAATTAGTAAAAAGTCTCCAAAATATTTGAAGGTATTCTGAAAATATTTTATAAAAATCAACACCCATTTCTAATAACCCAGAAATTTAAAAAGAAAATGCAAGGGTTTTCCCTATACATTTGAAACTAAAGGTCAAAATTAGCCTAAATGGGAAAGTAAAGGCATGTTCCATTAAAAATAAATAAAACAATGTTATTACAAAATCTCGGCTAATGTATAAATGAAAAAAAAAAAATCCTAAACCAGGTTCAGATGTATTCAAGAAGGAAATTAAACTATCACAGTGCAAATGATAGTTTTAATGCCTAGAAAATCTAAAGAATTCAATACCACAAAAATTGAATTTAGGAAAATTGCAATCTTTTTTTAAAATTTTACTTAATAGACACTTTATACCTACCAAGCAAAAACTCCCCCTTCCTCCATCCCCTGGTAACCTCTAATCTACTTTCTGTCTCTATGGATTTGCCTGTTCTGGATATTTCATACTGGAGGAATCGTACAATATGTGCTTTGTGTCTGGCTTCTTTCACTTAGCACAGTGTTTTGAAGTTCATCCAGATTGTGGCATGAATGAATATTTCATTCCATTTTATGGTGGAACAATATTCCATAGTATGGCTATACCACATTTTGTTAATCCATTTATCTGTTGGACACTTGGGTTGTTTCTACCTTTTGGTTATTAGGCATAAAGCTGCTATAAACATTCATGTTCAAGTTTCTACACAGACATGTGTTTTCATACTTAGGGATGGAATTGCTGAGACATAACATAAAATTCAATTATTAACCTTTTTTTTTTTTTTTTCAGTAGGTACCAGGGATTGAACCCGGGACCTCATATATGGGAAGCAGGTACTCAACCACCTGAGCTACATCTGCTCCCCCAATTATTAACTTTTTTGAAGGACCCCCAAACTGTTCTCTACAGCAGCTGCACCATTTTACATTTCCACCAACCATGCACTGAAGTTCAATTTCCCCTCATCCTCTACAACACTTTTTTTTTTGTTTTGTTTTGAGTAAGAGCCATCCTTGTGGGTGTGAAGCAGTATTTCACTGTGGTTTTGATTTGCATTTCCTTAATGGCCAATGATATTGAGCATTTTTTCACATGTTTATTGGCCATTTGTATATCCTTTTTGGAAAAATGGTCAAATCCTTTGCATTTTTTAATTCTTTTGTTCTTTTTGTTGTTGTATTGTAAAGAGTTGTGTTTTTTTTTTTTTTTTTTTTTTTTGAGGTACCAGGACCAGGGATTGAACCTGGGACCTTGTATGCATGAGGCCATTGCTCAACTACTGAGCCACATCAGCTCCCTAAGAGTTCTTTATATATTCTGGATACTAGACCCTTATCCAATATGATTTACAATTACTTTCTCCTATTCTATAGGTTGCCTTTTCACATAATTTCCTTTAATGCACAAACGTTTTTAATTTTGATGAAATAGAAATTATGTTTTTTCTTTTGTTGCTCATGCTTTTAGTGACAAATCTAAGAATCCATTGTAAATCCGAGATTATGAAGATTTAACCCTCCCCCCCCTCATGTTTTCTTCTATGGGTTTTATAGCTTTAGCTCTTATATTTAGGTAATTGATCCATCTTGAGTTTTTCTATATGAAGTAAGGTAGGGGTCTAATTTCATTCTTTTGCATGTGGATTTTGCATGGGATTTTTATTTCCTGGATTCTCAATTCTTTTCTGTTGGTCTATATGTCTGTCTTTAGGCCAGTACCACACTGTTGGTTGTGTTTTTTTTAACAAATCGATTTTATTGATATATATTAATAAAGCATAAATCCATCCAAAGTGTACAATCAGTGGTATTTGGTATAATCACATAGTTGTGCATTCATCACTTTAGTCATTAGAGCATTTTCATTATTCCAATAATAATAAAAAACAAAAAACAGACAAAAACACATCACCTCTCAATCTCGCTATGCTTCCCCTGCCATACATAGCTACTATTCTTTTTCTGTCTCTCTAGTTTATTTGTATTTTGATTTTGTAAAAACAGTCTTATATATGCAATATTTCCCATTTTCATATTTCACATGAGGTTTCACTATGTTATACAGTTCCAAGGTACATTTTTTAGCTTTCCTTCTATTAATATACATGTCCTTAGACTTTCCATTTCAACCACTGTCATACCCATATAATAGCATTGCTAGTTACAAACAATATGATGTGATTTCACCATTTCTATTCATTTTCACAGATTTACAAACAACGTTTTTACCAATTCTGTACAGATTAACCCTCAGCTTTCCATTCTCTACCCTCATTCAATTTTCTGGTTATTTAATATTTTAGTTATTAATTCCATGAGTTTACACAATATATTTAGTTCATAATAGCACAGTCATACAGTATTTGTCCTTTTGTGTCTGGCTTGCTTCACTCAACATATTCTCCAGGTTCATCCATGTTGTCTTATGCTTTATGACTTCATTTCTTCTTACAGCTGCAAAATATTCTATTGTGTATAGACACCACAATTTGTTTAACAATTTGTTTATCCATACATTGGTGTGCAATGTCTGTTCGTGTCACTGCTCTCAGTTCTTCTAGGTATACACCTAGTAGTGGTATTGCTGTGTCACATGGCAAGTCTATAGGAACTGCCAAAAAGTCCTCCACAGTAGCTATACCATTCTGAATTCCCACCAACAGTGGATAAGCGTTCTTGTCTCTCCACATTCTCTCCCACACTTGTAGTTTTCCAGCTTTTTAATGGTGGCCATTCTAATAGGTGTGAAATGATATCTCCACTGTAGTTTTGATTTGCATTTCCCTAATCGCTAGTGATGTTGAACATTTTTTCATGTGGTTTCTTTTTTGCCATTTATATTTCTTCTTTTTTTTTTTTTTTTTTTTTTTTTTAAGATTTTTTTTTTAAATTTATTTATTCATTTATCCCCCCCTTGCTGCTTGTGCTCGCTGGGTCAGCCAACCACGCCGTGCAGGCGGGCCCGCCCCCACCAGGAGGCCCCGGGAACCGAACCCGGGGCCCCCCATATGGTAAACGGGAGCCCTACTGATTGAGCCACAGCCGCCTCCCTATATTTCTTCTTTAGACAAATGTCTATTCAAATCTTTTGCCCATTTTTTAATCAGGTAGTTTGTCTTTTTATTGCTGAGTTTTAGTCTCTTTATATATCATGGATATTAAACCCTTATTAGATATGTAATTTCCAAATATTTTCTCCTTTTGAGTTGGCTGTCTTTTTACCCTTTTGACATAGTCCTTTGAGTTGCAAAGGTGTTTAATTTTGAGGAGGTAAAACCCACTTGATTGTGGTATATAAGTCTTTCAATGTGCTTTTGGATTCGGTTTACAAGTATTTTGTTAAGGATTTTTGCATCTCTCTTCATTAGAGATATTGGTCTGTAATTTTATTTTTTCATAATAAAGATTTATTTTATTTATTTCTCCCCACCCCTTCGTTGTTTTGCGTTTGCTGTGTCTGTCCATTATGTGCTCATCTTCTTTTTAGGAGGCACTGGGGACTGAACCCAGGACCTCCCAAGCGGGAGGGAGGCACCTAATGGCTTGAGCCACATCCACTCCCTGTTTTGTTATGTTTCTCATTGTGTTTTACTCCTTGTGTCCCTTGTTATGTCATCTTGCTGCATCACCTCACTGCGCCAGCCTGTCACTTCAGCTCACTGTCTTGCTCTCGTCTTCTTTATGAGGCACCAGGAACCGAACCTGGGACCTCCCATATGGTAGGCAGTAGCTTAGTCACTTGAGCCATATCCGCTTCCATTGTTTCTCAAGGAGACTTATCTAAATACAAGTAAAAATAACTTTTAAGGAAATGATTTTCAAAATGAATGTGAAGGCAACAATCTAAATATTTATTTATTTATTTATTTATTATTTATTTTTTTTAATTTAATTTTATTTTTTTAAATCCCCCCCCACAAACACCCTGCATTGTTGTGAAACATTTGTTGACAAATCATGAAAGAGCATCTGTTACTACCAACCATAGTCCGTATCTTCCTCCCCTATACATTTTTTTAAGGATTTGTTTATTTGCTTTTATCTATTTTTACCACCACCCCCCCCCGCCACCGCCCGTTTTTGCTGTTGCTGTGTCCATTCACTGGGCAACTCTGTCCGTTTTCTGCCCTCTCTTCTCATCCTTCTCCTCCTGTCTTCACTGGAATTCGATCCTCAGAACCTCCGATGTGGAAGAGAGGTGTCCTACTGCCTGCACCACCTTAATTCCTGGTCTTTCGGCACGTCTCTTCTTGGCTCTCCCTTGTGTCACTCTCCTGTTACATCATCGTCTTGCTGCATGGCTCGTGGGGCCTGGCGGCTCACCCACTTGCAGGCCTTGGTGGCCCATGTGCCTTCTATATTTTTCTTTTTTTTAATTTTTACTGGGAGGTCCCGGGGATCAAACCCAGGTCCCTCTATATGGGAGATGGATGCCCAACCACCCGAGCCACATCTGTTCCCCTTGCTATATCTCTTAAGGTTGACCAAAGATACAGTCTTTTCCCATACAGGATGGTCATATAATAAGTCAGGCTTAGTTTATCACCAGCATTCCAAAAACCAGGCCTAGGAAGAAAAATTAGGTCTGGGGACATATGCCTGGTTTCTAATATAGCGAATATTTAGCCTACCCTGATTATCACAAAATCAGGACAGTGAGAATATTCGCAAAATCTAAATATTTAGAATCTAAAAGGTTCTATTACTGAGATGTATATTATATTGGTACAGTTGACATAATAATTGTAGTATGTATAGCAAAAACCAGAAGATTGCTGATTACAACTTTACGTGAATAGAATTAAAAGAACTTGATTTTCTTTTCTTTTCTTTTCTTTTCTTTTTTTTTTAAAGATTTTATTTATTTATTCATTTATCCCCCCCTTGCTGCTTGTGCTCGCTGGGTCAGCTAACCACACCGTGCGGGCGGGCTTGCCTTCACCAGGAGGCCCCGGGACCTCCCATATGGTAAATGGGAGCCCTACTGATTGAGCCACATACGCTTCCCAAGAACTTGATTTTCTTAACCCAAGTTGAAGCATTCTCAGTAAAAATTTTATTTGTGCTTTGAATAGTTAAAAACGTATGATAGAACCACTAACCTCAAGATTACTAAAACATGTTGTGGGAAAAAGTCTTCATATGAAAATGAATGAGGAACATATAATTTCTTGGAGATTCTTACTGGATAGTTATACTAATTTTTTTATTTTTTTTTTATTTTTACTAGTTTTAAGATGTTTTAATGTGACATTCTAGCACCTGGAAAACTACCCCAATAATAAGTTTCACTCTTACTTCATTACAACTCTTCTGCTTGTCAGTAGGTAATTTAAACAGATTTGTGGCAGTGGTCACAGTTTCCTGGAATTAAGACAACTACAACAAAATGACCATACCAAATCTGAAAAGCTTCCTGTTTTGGTACTGTACTCTTTTGACTGACTCTATGTCTTTGAAGAATGGCTTGCGGGTTCTTCTGGCTTTTTGAAAAACATTTGACCTTGTGATTTAAGTGCAGGGAAAGATCGATGTAATCCAGGCAGATGTAAGAAATGATTCTTTCTTCCAACCTTTAAAACTTTATCACATAGTGTTTTCAGAATCAAACATTAATTTAAAATTTAGGAATTAGTATGTATTGTGAAAATTTTGATTTTTACCCACAATAAAAAATAAATAGATTAAAAAAAAAATGTGGGACAAAACCTGAATGAATACAGAAAGTGAAGAAGGTTTGTGGAAAAGGAATTTTTATGGTTAAAGTTGAGTAAGATTTGATTGGTCTATCTATAAAGATTTAAAAGCTTTAATATTAAATAATATAATAATGTAAAACTAAAATTTTGTTCTTTTTCTGTTAATATGACAAAGTTTGTTAAGCTAAGAAAAACAAGTCATAACTTTTAAAAGAACATAATATTCAAACCTGCTTTGTCCAAGTCAAATCCTGAAAATCAACTTTTTATTTCAAATTATTGCAAGAGATTTGTTCTTTCACCCTGAACAAAGTGAAATAATAAAATAGTTGAGTTCATTTAAAAAAAAAAAAATTTTAGGAATTAAACATCTGTGAGTATAACTTGAGTGTTTATGAAAGTAATCAGATAAAATGACAGATGCACTATTTTATTTAGGACATCTAATATTTAGCAGGTAAAGTAACTGACCATTAAGTGAATTGTAGGTGGAAGGAACATAGCTTTTTTAAATGAGGAAAGTTGCCTTGGGTGGTGTTCATTATCTTTACTGCTTAACTTCATTAACAAGTGCAGTTAGAATTATCAGGGTATTGCAGCAGTAAACAACTAAGCACAGCAAATCGTTCAATCTCAAACAAAATAAAAGCATTCCTGTGTAACATGCTTCCACACTTATCTGTGTTCTGTGGTACTGTTTGTGCTGAACTAAAGCATCTGCTACCCCAAGTTAAGAGAGAACAAACTCAACATGGCGTGAAATTACTGCACTGCCACTCACATTCATTAGAGTTATATTGTTACCAGCCACAGGCATGACTGACTTTTGCATGAATAATAAAATAAAACGCTGCTTTGTGAATTTCACCTTAAAGCGTTACGAGATATAGTACTAACCTTGAGCCTGTGTCAAGTATTTCCCGGAGTAGGTTTATCTTTCTTTACCACAATAGGGTCAAGACCAGTAAGAATTCAGAAGTAGGGAAGGTGTATTTGGAGAAGGCATTATGTTAATCAATTTACTCACTTTTTAAAAATTAATATATATTTGCCATACTAGTGTTAGATATATAAGAATTATTGAAGTACCATTTGGCAACCATCATACTAATATTTGACTCAGGCAAAAATCCTCAATGGGTAGATACTAAAGGCAGTGTCAAAGTTTGGTGAAGAACAGGAATCTCAAAGTATCCCTCCATAAAATCTTGTAAGTTAAAAAGGGAAAAAAAATAATAACTTTACAGAGGAGAAAGCTGGTATACCCCATCAAAGTTATCATCAGTAATGGGACAAATTGACATATGCTTCCTCATATGATGCACTGAGAAAAAGACATCACTTCAGTTGTATTATTCCTGCTAAAAAAGCATAACCTGAATCTAACCATGAAACACCATCCTAACTCAAATTGAGGAACATTCTACAAAATAACTGCCCTGTACTCTTCAAAAATGACAATGTCGTGAAAGACAAAGAAATACTAAGTAATGGTTCCAGATTAAAGATGACTAAAGAGACATGACAACTGAATACGATACGTGTGATTTGGAAATTTCCTTCCTTGCTATTTCATTGACGTTTTTCTCTTCTAGTATCTGGATATAGAGTTGCATATTTAAATAGAAAAAATATTTTTCACTAATAGTCTAAACATAATATTATATTTGGTTTTCCCTGTTTTGCTTTCTTAGTTTATGTGGATTTTAAGCAGTGTTGTGGGTTTTGGTTGTTTTCTTTTTTCAAGCAACAATCAAGAATGTTAGGTCTCCTGGCCTAGTTGTTGCCAGCTGTTGAGAACTTGAAAATGATAATACTTATTTTTGCCAAGTTTTCAATAAATGGAAGAAAGTAGAGTCTTCATGCTATTTATAAGTACTAGAGTGCATCAGTTGAAAGTTTCATGAACACAGAGAAAAGTATTGTGATCACTAAAATGAATTCACAAAGAACTCGTGGTGTTCATAAAGAAGATTGGTCTGATTTTTAGGCAGACAGGTAGATAATAGGAATGCTTTATTTTCAGGAAGGCAATTTGGTAGGTGTCTGAATTCCTGTGGACAAGATGAAAAAACCTGAGTGATTATAGTTAATTGAGTGAGTAATTAATGAATAACCATAGCAGTGTCATAGGTGTAATATCGGTGACAGAGATCTATTCTCAGTTCTATTATAAACTTTAATAAATTTAGATGAAAGCATTGATGACACATGGATCAAATTTATAAATGAAAAAATCTGGAAGAGATAGCCAAAGCATTGGATGACTAAAACAGGAACTGAAAGATAATGGTAGCTGGAAATAATAGGCAGGAATCCAGCAAAATAAATCTGACAGGAATAAATTCTATAAAGACAATCTGTCTTTGTATGATGGGTGAAAGAAAAAAAGCTCTAGGTTAATACATGGAAAAATCAATTTGCCAAATGGCCATATTTACCAAATTTATTGATTTGTTTCTTTTAACTTTGATTAATATTTATCGATCAGGTCCAGTCAGGAAAATGGAAACTACACTAATATTTCAAACAAAAGGAAATTTAGTACAAGGAATAAAAGAAGAAAGGGGACACTGAGCTATTAAAATGATAGTAACTGAAAGTAGCAACTACCACACCAAGAGCTGGGAAACAAAAAGGGAAGAGGTTATCATAACCTAGAAGCCAAGGGATCCCTGTGGTGCTAGTATTCAGACTTCTGAGGAGAAGATACCATTCAGCTACTGGGGGTAATGAAGCCCATATTACTAAAAGAAGTTCATTTATGTAAGAAATAAAAATATTTAAATTGTGTTCTCTATGTTGGGCTAAGTGTGGTAACTTCTAAATGACTCTCTCTTCCATTTTGAATATGGTTCTGAAAATAAAGCATAAACTAATTTGACCTTGAGCACGTTGCTTAATGTTCTATGCTTCCTCCTCCCTGCTCCCCTATCTTTAAAATGGCTTTACCACCAAGAGCTCTTCTACCTCAGGTATAGTGCTAAGTGAACTTTCAAAAAGGGAAAGTGTTTATAGAAATTTAGATAGGAATTTTTTTAAGTTATGGCAAATGAATTGGACTAAATATTCTTTTTGATTTGTAGGTGTGTACTTTGTCTTCCTTCTCACTGAAACCTTAAGCATTATTAAATGGACTTAATATTGGGTGGTTTTAAGATAAAGATATTTGTCATGACCTGAAACATTGAAGAACAGGATTTGGAATTGATTTTTCTGTCTTTTTTTTCCCTCTCCTCCCCCTCCCCCACCCCCAAATATTACTTCTTTAGGTCAGTAACAGATCCAAGAGATGGAAAGAGAGTAGCACTCAAAAAGATGCCCAACGTCTTCCAGAATCTGGTCTCTTGCAAAAGGGTCTTCCGGGAATTGAAGATGTTGTGTTTTTTTAAACATGATAATGTAAGTGAAATTGATGTTTGGGGAAACTGCTTCCTAAACCTACTTAATTGTATTAGTAAACAGCAAGAAAGGGTTAAAGGAGTACATGCAAGTACAGTTTGGAAATCAGCTATAGTTTTATGCCAAACTCTAAAAAGCAACAAGCACCAGTGAGGTTATAGGTGACTACCTATTGATAGACTTTCACATCACACATTTTGATCAAAAGAGACACACACACAGGCACACAGTTTTCTCAGTTGTATTCTTTCAGTATTTTACCTTTTATATATGCGCTTTATGTCTCTATGACTGTCTTAAATTTTCACTTTCAAGGTCAGTGGTTTTCAATCCTGGCAACATATTAGAATGACGTGGGGAGCCCAATTTATCAAAATTTTATTTGGAGGTTTAAAAATTAAGCTATGAATTGTACAAGGCTAAACTCCAAATTAGGAAACATTGAATCTATTATGTTTCAGGTTGGCTTCTGAATTGTGGTGTGTACTCTGCATTTGTCAGTCTATTATATAGAATATAATAGCTTATATTCTAAGAATACAAGCTATTAAATATTTTTAAAGCCCATTTTAAAAAAGGAGCTTATATTTGTAAGGAAAATAAGTTAGAAAGGAACCACAACCTAAGTTGTTATTAATGGGTTTGGAAACCGAAGGCAGATTAGACCCTTTTGGTGATAGAACAAAAAGAAGTTGTTTAAGTAAACTCAAAGATTTATTGATTGACAGGTAAATATTGATTGGTGTAAAGCAAATGTTAATTTTACCTCAGGAATAATATTAATATTCAACACAAAAATAAAATGTAATACATAGTTTTAGTGTTTTAAGTGGGAATAATTGGCCCGTAATTTTAAGTGCTTCATTTTTTTCCTTTAATATTTTAAATCAGACTTTAAGTTAGAAATGTGGGAAAATACTTTCTCCTCCAAAAAAAGGAAACAGTTCAGCTCTTAAGGTAATATAGATTCTCTTATTTATAGCTGTGCTTAGATGAATAGACTCATTGTAATTTAAAAGATAGTGTCTTCTCAACTAATCCTGAATTAAAAGTTTGATATATGTAAAATTTTCCTTTGGGTTGTTAGGATTGGGCTCATAGTTTTTAGTTTCATGTGAAAAAAAAAACTGCCTCAAATTCTGCACATAATTCCAAGCATATGGTATTTTAATAAAACTTTGTCACAAAAATAACAATTTCCTGTGTGTCTGACTGCTTGTTTGCACAGGAACCTTTTAGAACTTGGGCCAAAGTTTGGGTCTCATGTTGAGAGAAATTTGCAAACTTTTGAAGTATTTAGTAAAACTAGGAATATCAAAGTTATAATAAAATTCACTTGAAGCTTCTTGATTTAACATATTTCATTCTACTGACTATTCCCTGAAATCGCCTTTCTTAAACTTTTTAAAAAAGATATTGGTATCTTTTGATCAATTGGAACTTCCTAGCAATGTGTTTGTTTTAATAACTTTCAAAAAATGCCATTCAAGTTGCTATTTTATGACTAGTTCCTCAGATTTTGGAAGTGATATAGAATGTTGCCTAGTGCATGCAGTTATTTCTTGAATGTGCCTGATTACCGCCTCTACATCAAAGAATACAAATCTCATATTCATTGTCAGAGACTCAAGTAAAGGTGTTCATGGTGAAGAAATTTCAAAAGTGGCATCAGGAATTCACTTACTAAAGGTTTCAGTGGTTTATTATATTCAGACCAATCTTGGATTCTTACAGAAAGGAGGGGTCGTGCAAAGGGCTACTGTTTGTCTATGTTGGTATCTTTGCTCATAACTCATTCCTATGAAGTAACTAATAAGGTTACAAAGCCAGTATCAGAGTGTATGTTTAAGAAATAAGACAAAATGAATTCTTGAAAATTATACCAACCAACACACAGCAACCACCATTTGGAGCTCCTGAACTCTTTCATAAGAGAGTATCTGTGACCTTTGTGGGAATGTTAAAAAATGAGGTAGATAGTTAGAACTGAAGATGATATGGTTCGACTATTTGGTAAATAGGGCCAGCATATCTGATATGTGTGGAATGCCAGTTTAAGAGGCAACTGGTATTAGATGTAATTAAGGCAACAAATGTTTATTTGTCATGTTTTCTGTACAGAGCACAGTGCTAGGTTGTGTGGAGGATACAAAAAAAGTTTAAATCAATGTCCTTTTTGAGAAAGTGAACTAGGTATTTATTTAACACTTATTGCTGTGTGTCAGGAAGTAATCCTAGATGGTTTACATACGTTAATTCACTTAATCCTTAAAAATCTTGTCAGATAAAGCTTGTTATCCCTGTTTTATAGGGGAAGAAACTAAAGCTTAGAGTTAAGTAATTTGCCGAGGGTCAAGGTGGATCAAGAGTGGAGCCTAGATCTCTCTGGCTCCAGAGCCATATTCAGTAATTCAGTAAACATTTATTACACACATCCTATATGCCCAAACTATACTCGCTTCTAGAGATCTCTTCCCTCAAGGAGCTTAAATGGCTTTAGTAATGTGATAAATAGTATGATAAAGGTGCTAATGGGAAGCGGCTGTGGCTCAATCAGTAGGGCTCCCATTTACCATATGGGAGGCCCCGGGTTCGGTTCCCGGGGCCTCCTGGTGAAGGCAAGCCCGCCCGCACAGCGTGGTTAGCTGACCCAGCGAGCACGAGCAGCAAGGGGGGGATAAATGAATAAATAAATAAAATCTTTAAAAAAAAAAAAAGGTGCTAATGGAGGACTTTATAATGCCTATAATGTTCAGTATTTTTTTAAACAAATCAACTTTATTGATACAAATTAATAAAGCATACAATCCATCCAAAGTGTACAATCAATAGTATTTGGCATAAGCACATAATTGTGCATTCATCAATTCAATCATTATTATTATTATTATTATTATTATTATTATTATTATTTTCATATTAAGCATTTTCATTATTTCAATGATAATAAAAAAAACAGAAAAACTGACAAAATTCATTACTTCTCAGTTTCTCTATGCTTCTCCTGCTGTACATAGCTGCTATTTCTGGCTATTTTTGCTTATTCATCCATTCTTTCATTTATTTATTTATTTTAAAGCTGTTTTATTGAGATATAATCACATAGCATACAGTCTCTCCAAAGTGTATAATCAGTATCTTTTAATATAATCATAATGTCGTACATTCTTCATCACAAAAAAATTGTATGACAGGGAAGTGGATGTGGCTCAAGCAATTGAGCTTCCGCCTACCACATGGGAGGTTTGTGGCTTGGTTCCCAGTACCTCCTAAAGCAGACAGCGAGCTAGCATGATGGGCAGGTGAGGCAAGCTGACACAACAAGATGACGCAACAAGAGGAAAAACATAAGGAGAGATACAACAAAGCAGGGAGCAGAGGCTCCCAGTGCCTCCTGAAGAAGACAAGCAAGACAGCAAAGCTGACGTGATAGACAAGTGCAGCAAGCTGACGCAACAAGAGACACGAGTGAAAACATAATGAGAGGCACAACAAAAGCAGGGAACAGAGGTGGCTTAAGCAATTAGGCGCCTCCCTCCCACATCATATGTCCCAGGTTCAGTTCCTGGTGCCTCCTAAAGAAACAAAGACGACAAACACACAGCAAGTATAAATAATGAGGGGGTGGGGAGAAATAAGTAAATAAAATAAATCTTAGAAAAAAAATTGTAGAACGGTTTCATTACTCCAGAAAGAAAAACCCCACACTCCTTAGCAGTCACCTCTCAATTTCTCTATATAAGGTTAATGCAGGACAGTCTGTGTTTTGTGTATAGAAAAGAGCAGGCCATATTTGAATAACCAGGGGAGCCTTTAAAACACAGATTCATGGGTCTCACCCTAGACCTACTAAACAGGAATCTCTGGGGCTGAGGCCAAGGCATCAGTGTTATTTAAAGCTTTTCAAGAAAATACTGGCAGCCAAGTACCATAATATTTAGGAAAGAGAGAAACTGGTAACTTGAAACTCAAAAATACTTCAACATTGAGAAGGTAAAATTTAAGATGAGCCTTTTGAGATTAAGATTTGATTGAATAGAGGGAGAAGAAAGGAATGTCATGCAAATGGCAATCAGAAAGATTAATCTGGTCTTTGTAGGAAGGTGGGATTTTATTTGGATGGCTTTTTATGTGTCAGAGAATGATGCCAAAGCCCTTGGAGGCTTTGGATTTTCTTCTGAACAGGACCTTCAAAGTCACTGTATCAACTTAATTGATTTCAGGTTATCTGACTAATACATATATCTGAGTAGCTACTGCATGGTCTTAAATGATAGGTTCACCTTGATGCAGTAATTTAAGGAAACAAATGGGTTTAACTTTCTAAAGATTGGGGTCGATTATCACAAGACTAGTCAGAATCTGAGCTATTGTAAAATCTTGCATATTGTTCTCTCTGTGTCACCCATCAGTGCACTTGTGCATATGTGCACACATACACATAACTATCTTACGATCAGCATGGAAAAGCAATGATGGAGTTTTTTTTAATTGTGTATTCCTCTGAGAATCTGGTGAAAGCCTTGGGAACATGCACATAAACACAATTTTTGTATCATTTTAGGCTTTCAGTAACCCCTAAAGTCAATTCAGAGCCCTGATCCATGGATTCCTGCTTAAGAGTCCCTGCAATACCGATTTTGGGCTTTTTGTTTATTGTTATTGGCTAAATACAAGACACAGTAGGCTGTCTTGTATTTGAAGAGTGAGTGAATGATTGAATAAAAGTGACAGGGAAAACAAAGAAATCTCAGGGTCTGAAATGATAGCCTCAGTATCTCTGTTAGAATTACTTTTCCCAATTTTTTTTTTTTTTTTTTTTAAGCTTTCGGGTGCCAAAAGAGGGGTAGAATGAGGCAAGGCGCAGGTCAGTGGAGGCAAAGAATGAACATTCATTTTCATTTGTATAGTCTGACCCATCCAAACAAGGCCTCTTTAGGGTCTGATAGGGCACCAGTAGGACCTTTTTCTGAATACAGACTTCCTATTCAGCTCCAGACATCAATAATACTAAGTCAAAGGATACTATAGTGGCAGGTTACTTTTCAGTGGATTTGAGTTTTTTGCTGCTTGTTGTGTTTTCTGCCTAAAGTTTGTAGTACTGGGCAGATTTTTGATGCATTTAAAATAATAACAGTCTCCATGTTTATGGGTTGGGAAACTTTTATATTGTTAATGTGCCTGTTTCTCCCCCAAATTAAGATGTCCGTTGATTGAGATTCATAGTAATCCTAATCAAAACCCTTCTCAGCAGGGTTTTGTGCATGTGTGTGTGGAAATTTACAAACTTATTCTGAAATTTATATTGAAATACAAAAGACCTGAGATAGCCAAGACAATCTTGAAAAAGTTGAGCAGAGTTGGAAATTCACACGACCAGGTGTTGACATATGAAGCTACAGTAATTGAGGCAGCTCAAGGATAGACAAATAGATTAACAGAACAGTCAGGAGAGTCTATAAACTGACATATATATATATATATTTTTTTTTCCCCCACCTGATTTACAAGAGAGGTGCCACTGTAATTCAGTGGGGAATGGATGGCCATTCAAAAAACAGTTCTGAGTCAATTACATATCCATATGGAAAAAAAAAAAACTTGAACCTTAATCTCTACCTCATACCATGCACACAAATTAATTCAAAATTAATCATAGACCTAAATATGAAAGGTAAAATGATAAAACTTCTAGAATAAAACATAGGAAAATAACTGACTTTCAGGTAAAGCAAGGATTTCTTAACTGGACAAGTAAAGCATTAATCATACAAAAAAAAATTGATTGTTAAATTGGACACCATTAACATTAAGAACTTCTGTTATCAAAAGACACCATTAAGAAAGTGAAAGGACAGACCTCAGGCATATATCCATAAAAATACTTGTTTCCAGAATATATTGTGGTAGAATAATTTTTAAATAAATATTTGACAATTGAGGACAATTAGAAATGTTTTTCTTGACATTTTTCAGACTGCAAATTCTGTATCTAAATATCAAACATCCTATAAAGAGCCTCTACTAAACAAGATTATTTACCCATCAGTAAAAGACTTAATCAAGAATTTCACCAAAAAGGATAAGCAAATGGCTAATAAGCATATGAAAAAGTACTCAAAATCAGTAGTCATCGGGGGATGTGAATTAAAACTACAATGATACACCACTATATGCCCACCAGAATGTTTGAAATTAAAAATACTAATAATACCAATGTTGGGAAGGATTTGGAGCAACTGAAACTCAGCCATTGCTGGTGGAAGTATAAATTTATAAAACCACTTAGGACAACTGGCAGTTTCTACTACTAAAGCTAAATGTATACCCATCTGTATTAGTCAGCCAAAGGGGTGCTAATGTAAAATACCAAACCTGGGTTGGTCTTTATAAAGGGTATTTATTTGGGGTAGAAGTCCACAGATACCTGGCCATAAAGCGTTAAGTTTCTTCTCTCACCACAGTCCATTGCCACGTGTTCGAGCAAGACAGCTGCCAACGACTCAGCTTCTGGGGTTCCTCTCTTCCCGGGGCTGCATTTCTCTCCGGGCTTAACTCCTGTTTCCTCCACAAGGTCAGCTGTAGACGATCAGGCGAACGGCTTGCTTCTCTTCTCCTGGGGCCTTCTTTCCAACATCAAAACTGCTTCTCAAAAGACTGCT
>JAKSZT010054055.1:22779561-22893056 GCA_026826555.1 Tolypeutes matacus
GCATGATTCAATTATATTTTTGGAATTCATAAATACATCAAATTCCCTAACGGTTACACCAGCCAATGACCCATTTCTCATTAAGAAAAATGAATGCATATATCCACGAAAAGACATGTAACAAGATTTTTTATAAAAAGAAAAAAGGAAAAGAAATTTAAAAAATTAAAAAGATTTAAAAAAATTTTTTAAAGAATGTTTATAACAGTTTTATTTGTAATAGCTAGAAATTGGGAACAACCAGATATCTGCCAGTAGTACTCCAGATAGATACATTGTGGTATATTCCACTCATATAATGACATGCTGCACATCAATGAAAAGGATGACTCACTGGCCCATACAGCAGCATGGATGAATCTCATAGGCATTACAGTAAATTTTAAAAAGCCTTGCACAAAAGACTTCATGCTTTATGATTCAATTTGTATGAAGTTCAAGGACAGGCAAAACTAAGCCATGGTAACAGAAGTGAGAATAGTGGTAATCTCTGAGAGGACCTTGTGAGGTGTTAGAAATGTTCCCATTTCTTGATCTGGATGGTGGTTACGTGTGTGTGTCTTGTGTGTATGTAAAAATTAATTGAATTATACACTTAGGATTTGTGTACTTTACTATATGCTACAACTCTATAAAAATAATAGTAATAACATAATCTCTATCTTAAAGAACTTAGACTCTACTGGGTTTGAGAGAATGGTGGGGGCAGAAGAGTAGGTGCTAGCTACTTTGCTAAAAATGGAATTTAACTGGATTCCTTGTAAGTGCCTTATTCTTGTCTTTGAATCCTTGTTCTTTAGGATTCAAACTCATTCATTGAGATTATTCACAGTAATAAACTGTTTTGTTGATAAAGGGTTAACTGAAGCCAAAGCCATTTGCTAATCCTGTAACCAGTTTATAGTGAATCTTCCAACATTATAAAGGTTAAAATTGTAAAAACCAGCTACCATAATGAGCTTTTGTCCAATTAAAAGATGTGAGAAATATGCTGAGATGCTATGTGGCAATGGCCATCATTTAAGGATATAGCTTTAATTTTTTTTAATTAGACAAAGTCTGCATACATTTTTTGTTTTTGAGATCCTTTGAAGAGTTGGTGGTATTTAGGATACTTTGACTCTTTAGGATTTTTTACAGGCATCCTCCTATTTACATCATAAGGCTAATTTTACATATTTTATTCCCAAAAATAATGGGTTATAGAAGGAAATTGAGCATGAAGTCAGAAGTTTGAAATTCTGCTACTATTCCTTTTCACTCATTTTCGTGACTTTTAAGATTTCCAGATCATTCGTACTGGTCTAAATATTATTTTTGCCACTTAGAAACACTGTGGAATGCCATCCTATGATAAATATTTTGGGATGGAAAGAGCACGAATATAAAATGACAAGCATTAGAAAAATTCCAGGCAGAGTTTAAAATATTTTACCTTTGAAGCTAACAATCATAGCTAAATACTGTAGTGCAAATGTCTAGCCCTGTTTTATATGGCTTTTCTACAAAAAGCCTCATCAAATATGAAGTAAGAAAGCCTCATTCTTTTCTATCAAGGTTTAAAATGTATGGTTGTCACTTTCCGCTAGATAACCTCTAATTATACCCGATAGATATGAAGTGTAAAATAGCTTTGTCTAATGGACGCTGTCACTCACTGCATTCTCTTTGCCACCAAGACAGGATGTATGTTGTTCACTACAGAGTTAAGAGTCCGAAAGATATCAAGTAAAACACTATTTCTAGCTGCCTTCCTCAAGCATAAATTATTCACGTTAAAAGTTGTTCTTGCACATAATGAGAAATAAATATATATGAATCCATGACACTGGCTAATTATAGCTTTTTTAATGTAGAAATGAAATAATTTATCATGCGTATTACAAAAATTATTCTTTGAAGAAACTTTTTTTCTGTTTATACCAAAATTCTAAGTATAAAACATTTTAATTCAGAAAGGGAAGATAGATATTCCTTATAAAACATCTGATCTATTTTAAAACCTCTGTGTTTAACTGGTTTTTTGTTTATTGTTTTTTAGGAGGTACCAGGGGTTGAACCCGGGACCTCGTACATGGGAAGCAGGCGCTCAACCACTGAGCTACACCCACCCCATGTTTAACTGGTTTTAATGTGAGTGAAGGCTTTTTTCATTACAGGAGATTTGGTTTTATTTTAATTTTTAAAATGAGAAATGTTTGACAAAAAAGAATAACATTAAAAGGAGAGAGAGAGAGAGATGGAGGAGAAATCTATAGTTAAAACTTACAAGACATAAATCAATCACAATATGTGGTTCTTTAGTTCCTTATTTAAATAAACTTTTAAAAAAAAATTCTAAGATAACTGGAAATTTGAGCACTGGATATTTGAAGATATTAAAAATCATATTTTTAGACTTGATAATTGTAAATATTTTTAAGTTTTTATTTTTTCCAGATACCTGTTGAAATATGTGTGGATAAAGCAATGAGTCTGATATTTGCCTTAAAATTATAAAGGATAGTAGAAGGTATAGATGGAACAGGATTGGCCACATGTGGATAATTGCTAAAACTAAATATTGAGTATGTGGGTATTCTTTATACTATTCTGTTCACTTCAATTTGTTTTATTTTATTTTATTTTTATTTTTATTTTTTTAAAGATTTTATTTATTTATTCATTTATCCCCCCCTTGCTGCTTGTGCTCGCTGGGTCAGCTAACCACGCCGTGCGGGCGGGCTTGCCTTCACCAGGAGGCCCCAGGAACCGAACCCGGGG
The DNA here is from genome assembly GCA_026826555.1 of Tolypeutes matacus. Lineage (NCBI taxonomy): Eukaryota > Metazoa > Chordata > Mammalia > Cingulata > Chlamyphoridae > Tolypeutes > Tolypeutes matacus. The sequence continues at coordinate 22,782,325 of JAKSZT010054055.1, forward strand.
CCTCCCATATGGTAAACAGGAGCCCCACCGATTGAGCCACAGCCGCCCCCCTTCAATTTGTTTTAAATTCTCCATTATTTAAAAAAAAAAAAAATCATGAAAAAGGTGTGAGTGGCTAAAGATCAGAAAATTTGTACTTGGACCACACAGTTTATTTCCTGTTATAGCTTCTTCCATCTCCTTTGAGCATGGTAGTTCTCGTTAGCAAGTTAGGTTCATATTCATAGCTATGACATAATAGATGAGACTTGAAAGAGTAGCTAAACAGCTGGTAAGAGAGAAGGCCTATTTATTAGGCTTCAATGGCAGAAGTTGCATTGGTAGTATTCTGCTTCTATAAAGGACTTGAATTTCGGGTGCCTTAAAGTCTTATCCCATTCTTGAGACTTCTTTTTTTGTACTTGGAATAAAATCCAAAATGCTTAGCATGACTTAAAAAGATTTTTGTGTGATATGTCTCCTGCCTTCCTCTTCTATTTTATCCCAGGTTATTTTCCCCCCACTCACTATGTTCTGTGGGTGCTTGCTTTTCTGTTTCTAGACTACCTGGTTCTTTTCTTGCCTTGGTGCCTTTACAGTGCCTACTTATTGCCTGACCAATTCCTATTTAGCGTTCAAGTCTTAGAGTAGTGTTACTTTAGAGAAGCTTTTTCTCCCCATCCCTCTTTACTTTAAACTCTTCAAAATAATAGATATTATAATTATGTATTCGTGTAACTATTGGCTTATTCCCTGCTTCTCCCACACTCATGAGAGCTGTGATATCTGTTTTGTTCATCATTGTAACTCTGCAGAGCCTACCACATGCCTGCCAGGTAGAAAGCACTAAGTAACCATTTGTTGAGCAGAGGAATGAATGAATAAATGGTAGATATGGCTCCTCATTTTTTTCATAGCAACATCGGTTGTTAAAAATACAGCATATCTTTCCAACACAATTTTCTGTGCAGGGGTCCTGGTAACACATATTGTAACCTAGTTGCTACATTTGTTTTCAGTTAGGTAGTATTTTAAATAGTAAGCTTACAAACCCATCTTAATGCAAGAGCTATGAAGTTCTTGACTGATAAATGTAGTTAGTCTCAATGGGCAATTGTAACTAAGCCTGAAGTTATTAAAGAATTATTAGTATTTACTTGGATTTATAATGTATTTTGTCTCCTTTTTAGTTCTCTAAATCTGCCTTTTTTCCCCTTCTTTTCTCAGGTACTCTCTGCCCTTGATATACTCCAACCTCCACACATTGACTATTTTGAAGAAATGTATCCTAACCAGGGAATGTGAAAGAAGGGGACAGTTTTTTAATTAATTTTTCTTCTAACACCTTTTGGGGTTCATGTCATGAAATGTATTAAATCTCAACCTTGCAGAAATGGTTGAATACCTGAAGCCAGGTAATTTTGAAATTTGAAGTGCTCTGGCAGCACTTGATATTGATGATATGTTCTGTGTGGTGATACCACAAAACAGTACTTCTGAACAGATATATTTTTTAATCCACACACAGCCTTATAAGATAGGTTATTACCACCTGCATTTTGCAGATGAAAACAACGAGACGCTTTGTTGTAGGAGAGTCCAATAAAGAGCTCATGCCACTGTACAACTGTGAGTCAGGAGGATAATACTTTGGGATAAGATGAAAATTAATGAACTAATCTAAGTTAAATGTCCCAAGTTCCTTGGAATGGTGGTGGTGGTGATAATAGCCATCATCTCTATAGTTTCTATCATGTGAGGCACTTTTCTAAGTTCTTTGCACATATAAGTTTACTCCCTACAACAACCCTCTGGGGAAGGTGTGATTATGCCCATTTTACAGAAGACGATATTGAGGCACAAAAGGTAAGAAACTTGCCCAGTGTCACAAAGCCAGTAAGTGTTGGGATTGAGGCAATCTGACTATATAATATTGCTTTCTCATCCACTACCTGTGTAATTATCATGGTAGAGACTTTAACATTTTCTAATTACTACTATTAATGTCTAAAAATAGTATGTTAGGTATTGTATATAATAATGAATTGTAAAATAATGCCTGATAATAGCTCCTGAGACTGCATGAAAAAAATTGGGACATAGCCCATCTGACATTCTTGGGCAAAGTGTCACCATTTACCATTTTTGCATTTAGCTTGGTAAAACCTTAAGTGAAAGACAGGTAATCCTAAATCTTTTAATTTGGTGAGCTTGTGATAGTGTAGTTTATTCTCTCAAGGCTTTTAATTAACACTTTAGCCCTGTGACTCAGAATGGGAACCTGAGAAAAGAGAGATACTTTTACTGATTCAGTCATGACATAAATGCAAATCTCATTCTTACATGGTGATAGGTAGTTCCACACTAGACAGTTTCCTTAGAAACTAGAAATTAAGAGCTTCCCAAAGGGAAAGAGAAAAGCTAGGTTGATCAGGGAATTGGGAAACCTTATAAAGTAATGAAAATGTCACTGACCAGCACTGTTGGGATGTTTTGATTTAATAACCATAGCTCTTGATTGTAGTAATCGTTGGTGATACTTGAATCACAAATCCTTTATGGAATAAACCCTTTTTGCAGTAGAGTTAACTCAGACTTGAGCTACTTAGATCCCGCACATTCCAAAGAATGGCCTGCTTATGGTAACAATGTGATTTACAGTGAATGGGAGTCTGGAACCTGAGTAGCTCAGGTCGGTCACTTGGGCACTCCATGTCTCCGCGACTGACCCACAATAAAAACCCTGGACACCAAATCTCAGTGGGTGTCTCTGGTTAGCAATATTTGCACGTTATCACATATCATTGCTGGAAAAATTAAATGCTGTCCATGGGACTCAAGTGGGAGAGGACAACTGGAATTTCACAACTGGTTTCTCCTAGACTCTTCCCTGTACTCTGTTTTCTTTTCCTGATTTTAATCTGTATCCTTTTGTTGTATTTAACTATAACTGTGAGTATATAGTCAGCCCACCCAAGAACAGATTTTCTGGTTCCAGTGAATCCTAATGAATCATCAAACCTGAAGATGGCCTGGGGGACCCTTGACACACCCTTTTGAAAAAGTGCAGAATTAATTTAAGGATAGAAGAATTGAGAACGTTCTTTTCTCCTCAACTATGGGTCAGTAGTGGCAAGTAAGGAGAAGGAATCAATGATTCTACTTCATAGACTTCTTGAAGATTACCTTCGTCCTTTTTAAAGAAGAGGTGGGAGTTGGACAGCACTTATTTCTTTCAGTAGAAGTACCTTCCTCCATCTGGCCCGGAGCTACCCTCTTTATCCTTTTAGCTAGTAGGAAGGAATTCCATGTACTGGGTGGCATTCCTTTGAGTGTTTAGTACTACTAGTAATTGCTGCCTCTTTGGAAATGAAATTGCTGATACCAACCTCAAAAAATTAGAAGAAATCCCATTTATTAAATAAGAATTTTACTGTGTTAGAGGCTGTGTTGGGGGTCACCCTCAAGTTCAATGATTTGCTAGAAGGACTCACACAACTCAGAAAACCTGTTATACACAATATGGTTTATTATAGCGAACAAATACAAATTGAAATCAGCAAAAGAAAAAGGCGCACAAGTGGAATTTAGGGGAAAAATGCAAGTTTCAAGTTGTCCTCTCCCATTAGAGTTGCTTAAAATTGTCAACCAGAGGGGTCGGATGTGGCTCAACTGGTTGGGCGTCCGTCTTCCATATGGAGGGACCCGGGTTCGATACCCAGGACCTCCCAGTAAAAAAAAAAATTGTCAACCAGGGAAGCTCACTTAACCCTTAGTGTCCAGGATTTTTATTGGGGGTCAGAGGCATGTGGAACCCTCCACTTCCCCATTTACTTAAATGTTTGGTTTTCATATTTCATCTCATATCATTTAATTTTTTAGCTTTAGATTAAAAAATTGATACCTGTTGTTTTGGAAAAATCTTTCAGGCATAAACCTAAATATTCCTATGTTTTCTGTCCTGTGGTTTTTAACGTATATGTAGAATAATGCACAGAAAAAAGTTTATGTGTTTTATATCAGTGGTGCCATCTGGAAAAACCCAAATCCTTTTAACATAGAAAGAAATTTATACCAATAGCTGCCACAGATTTCTAAAGACTTTTTAGTAAGGTACAATGTAGCTTTAGGTACAGGATACTAAAATTTGTGTTATAGAATAGCTATTAAATGGAAATGGAAGAAATGCCTTAGTTGTAAATATTCTCTGCCTTTGCTCATTCTTATAATATCCTAAAGAGGACATTTCCTGTGTTCTTTGCCTTTAATACAAATACTCTTTTGTAGCCTAAGCTAAACAAATTTTTCTCAGTTTCATTATTCTTCACTTTCCCTCTCTGAAAAAATAAGGTTTATTACCTAAAACACAAAAACATTTAAGGTTAATAGGATCTCAAGTTACTATATGAACTCACCATAATTTACTATGTCCTAGATAATTAGGGCAGCTCCTAGAAAACATGGCACATGCATTATAGATGGTTTTAGAGAATGATCTTTTTTAATGGGAAGATTATTAGTCTTTTCCAATTTTAGACTGGATAATATTTTGAGTTTTAAATATATGGTCATGGAATTGGACTTTTAAGAAACAGTTTTGAGGTAATCTAAGCACCTCTTAAAATATATGTGTATATATATATATATATATAAACAACATTTTTGTAAGCAAATACACATATATGCATATATATTTATATATCATTTTGCAAATGTTTGTATGTATTTTGAGAATTTTGATTTTTACCCACAATAAAAAAAAATAAAAATAAAAAAAAAATAAACAGTTTTGAGGTCTCAGAGGCCAAGGATGCTCTGTTGTTAGGTAAGTTCCAAGGATATTACTGCGTATCTAACAGATGTTTTATTATTTAATTGATGAAGAGATCAGTTTGTTGTAAAGAGAAAGAAATAATCTTAAGTTATCTTCCACTGTACATAAGTACCATATCATTACTCTTTTTTTCTAAGATGAGAAAATTGAGATCTTATACAGTATAGTTAAGTTTTAGTAGATGAACATTTTAAGTTAGAACTCCTAAAAACTAACTGAATAGATAATATTGCTATAGAAAATCTGTATATTAGCATTTTAATGTAATCAAATGTACAGTAAGAGTATCAGCATATAATATCATGCAGTTACTTAAAGGGTCCATGAACTTGAATTGAAATAAAAAAAAAACATTATTCTTGTGGGGACATGTTGGTGCAGATGTGATGTATTTATTAAATAATAAACAATATAGTGTGGACTTAGTAAGGGGTCCATGGTTTTCAACTGATTGGCAAAGGGCTCCATGGAACAAAAAAGGTTAAGAACCCCTGCCCTACAGGGTACAATAGATTTAGGGCAAGTCAAAGAGCAATGAATTCTACTATGACCTCTGAATCTTCTAGCTTTTGTGTTTTCATATTTTTAATCTAATTTATCAACTTAGGATATATATTCTTTAATAATTTTAAGAATGCTTTATATACTTTTTTCAGCTGAAGTTTTAGCATGTTAAAGGATTGCATTTTTCATGTTGCACTTTCTGAGTTTCTATTTGGAAATCTGTATGTAAACAGTTTGACACTTAATTACTTTGAGCTTACTGGAGTTTAGGCCAAGAGAAACCAGTTCTAATTGTTTGATTGGAAAATAGTATTTATTATGTTCCAGTCAGGATTCGAGGCTCTGCACCCTGCACAAAAACAAGACTTGAAACTTAATCTTAGTGTTTTATGGAGAAGAATATGGGTAGTCCAAGTCTTCTGTGCTAGAAGCAATTACAACCTAAACCCAGTGGAAGTAAGATGTCTAATGGGGTGACCATATGTCCTGGTATGCTGGGACAGTCCTGGATTTTACCTGATATCCTGGTCTAATTATTAAGTGCCTCCTTTCACTCAGAAGTGTCCCTTTTAGAATGGTAGTTTGGCTTGTTCAAGCAATGTTTAAACAGGAATCTCTGGTCATAAAACTAACCTACATGTTAGTTTTGCCAATTTGAGTCCTTGGTAGACAGAAATGTAGTTCTGGCATCCCCAGATACAGTATTTTAATTGATAGTGTTTGGACCAACATTTTATAATTTAAAGTAAGAATACACAATATACATGGTTGCCTGGTGATATGAAACAACTCTGTAATCCTCCTTGTCCTAGAAGCCTTGTACAGAAATGAACAGAAAGTCAACACCAAGGAGAAGTAGGCAGAACAATCCAGGAGTAGCTAAATTCCTGACTTAGCCACTGCTTAGTTGATATCTGGTCAGCCTTTTTTATTCATTCCACCAAGCATATAGCTTTACTGTTTATGACATTGTACCTAATCTCTGTGGTGGCTACAAAGATTGTTCATTTAGTTTTGTTTTGTTTTTTAATATAATGTGCCAGACACTGTTCTAAATACTTTTATCTCCATTTTACAGATGGAAAAACTATAGCTCAGAGAGGGAAATAACTTGTCCACTGTCACTTAGAAATGACAGCTCGGATTTGAACCCAGATTGTCCAGTCTGGTGGGCCAGGAGGGCTTTTAACCCACTATGCTCTGCTGCCTCTTAATCCTTTCCCTTAAGGAGAATACAATCTTTGGGGGATAAGACGTATAGAAATAACTATCATATATAATAGACTGTGCCCCCAAAATATAAACAGGTGGGATGGGGCTATAAAAGAAGAAGAGATTGCTTTAGGTGGAAAAAAACAATAAGGAAACTGTGGCGTTTAAACATTCCAGATGACCCTTGAAGGATGAGGATTTGAATAGGTGGAATTGAGGAGGATGAACATTCCAGATGGAGGGAGTAAGTATCAGGAGCATCTTTAGTGAATGACACATCATCCAATTAACTAGAGTCTAACAAACATGAATAATGAGAAATTAAGCTAGTTGGGACCAAGTCATCAGAGGGCCTTGAATGCTGAACTAAGAAAATTAATCTTTATGTAGTAGATATTGGGGGCCCAATGAAGGATTTTGTTGAGAGCAATGTCAGAATCATAAGTGTATGTGAAAAATTAACAAGAACCTGACTGGTAGCTGAGAGGCAGCAAAGTGTACAGACCGTTGTGAAAGGAGAACAGAAAGATGCTCGGCAATCAATTGGATCTGGGGGAAAAGTGACAAAGAGAATGACTTTGTTACCAGTGCACATTTTAAAAGATGGAAGGTGAAAGAGATACCAATATGAAGAAGGGATCATCAGAATCCCCTAAAAGTATTCAGTATCATGGAATCTAAGGAGAAGAGTTTTGAGGAAAAGTTATGAAAAAAGGAGATTGTGTGATCAGCAATATTTGGTGTTACATGCATGTAGGAATCTTGTCGGTCTTATTGCCCATTATATCACTCCCAAGCTTTAATACAGTTCCTGGCACATAATAGATTCTCAATAATTATTTATTGAATAAAATGGTAAATGGGGTAGATAAATGAAACTACAAAGAACTGAATTATAAAAGATATTTGGACATTTTATTTTAATTTAAAATATACTAAAGTATAAATATTTGCCAAAAAAACAACTGAGGAGTGAGAAATCATTATTGAATTTGGTAGTTAGAAAGAAATTGATTATTTTGAAAGTTTATGAGAATATTGATTTCTTCAGAAGTGAGTCTACAGCAGGTTAAGAAAATTTTCCTGAAGGCAGAGTCTTATTTATATTTGCAATTCTAATATTTGCCTTACAAATCATAGGTATTCAATAAATAATTGTTGAATGAATGAGAGTGAAAGTGGAAATGGTAAGTGAAAACTGGTACTTCAGAAAGTTCAGTGCTTAAAGGAAAGAAGAAAGATTGCATAAAGAATGTTTTTAAGAGCAGTAGGCTTGTTTTGGTTTACTTTGTTTTTTTTTTAGGATAGAAGACACTTGTAATGGGGGTACCTAAATTTAAATCCCCAAATCCCAACTTTACTGTTTAAAAGCTGTGAGACCTTATAAATCATTTAACTTGGGTCTACATGTATAAAATGGGACTAATAATACTGGTTTTCATTTCATTTATAGGATTATTGTGATTCTCTAATGAGATGATAATGTAAAAGCACTTTGTCAACAACAAATACTATTTAAATATGTTGTATATATGGGCTTAATTTAAGACAGCCCAGAAGCCAATAGACAGGAAAAGTTTAAAAATATAAGACAGAAGATAAACCCACAACTTCTCTAATATACATATATAATACATGACAAAAGAAATAAATTGCTGGTTTCTTTCCTAGTGGAAATGGGAGGAGATGGTAGCAAGTAATTTTTTTTGTATATGTTGTATTGAGTAGTCAACAAAATGAATAGGAGTTGCCAAGCAGTATTATATACCCAATTGAAGCATGAATTTGTATTAAACATAATAAACATGGTTATGTGACTTCTTTAGCCATGTGCTCAGAATCATGGAGTTTGATGTTGATGACTGACCAGGTATTTACAGAAACAGGACAAGGCAATGGAATCAGAGGGATTACCTGCAGCATTATCAGAATGTCTTACCATGCTGATTGAAAAATAGTTGAAATCAGAGGAGGACTTGGTATACTCTGAGAAAAGGGAGAGGCGAGATTGAAAGAAACGTTTGGATGAAAGCAACCATCAGGTTCAGCGGGGGTAGTAGTGTGGTTAGAATGTGGAGATTCTGTTCCAAGAACAAGTTACTGTAGCTTCAAAGTCTAAAATAGAGCCATTCTTTTGGGTGGATGAGGTGGAAAAATAATGAAAGTCCTTAGAGTTAAGATAGTTGAGAAACTGAGGGATAGGGAATTTTTACCCTGCCTGCACATTAAAATCACCTGGGAAGGTTTTTTGAAAATGTTAAGTGCCCAAGCCTTGCATCCCAGAAATTCTGTTTTAATTCGTTTGAGTTGGGTCCTAGTCATCAATCAGTATTTTTCAAAAGCTCTCCCCAAGTGATCTTAATGTGCCCTTAGTGTTGGGAACCATTGGGCTAAAGCATTGGAATGATTATCAGTGTGCTAGAGTTACCAGTGACCATATAAGGGACTTGGGACATACGAATGTAAGCCAGCTGTTTGTGTCACCTGGAATTGTATTACAGGGCTGCTAGAAAAGACAGGAATTCTTAAGAGAATGTGAAATTAGTTTCTGGGATGTACTTTTTAAAAGGAAAGGTTGTTGAGCTATAGTAGTGGAATCAACCATAGCCTGGAAGGGGTGAGAAAGAAGGAAGCATACTTATTCTTCCTCCACTTGTTAGCTCCTTAAATGGAGATCATGTTTCCCAGAAATCTCAGTTTATTCTCTTCATGTAGGCCGTCATAAATGCTTTTTTAAAAAAGTTTTTTAATCAATTTTATTGAAATATATTCATAAGCCATACTATCATAAATACTTTTTGATGACTAAATTAACTGATTGATTTACAAATCTTTAAAAATTTCAAGACCTTAATTCATCTTCTGCTTAAAAAAAATTTTTTTTTAATTGAGTATGTAATTTTCTAGGCCAAAAGTTCCAACTTTCTTTTCATTCTGACACATAATCATCAGTGAAAAAAAGGGTTAGGACTCAAAAGGAGGTGTAAGTTTAAGGCTATTATGTGTCTTTGACATGGAGCCTTGAGCTAATCACTCAAACTCTCTCCTTCATTCATTCTTAAAACAGTGAATTTTTTACCTTATAGTGGAGTCTTGCATTTAACTGAAGTTTATGTAGCAATACATGCATCAGAAAAAGAGAATTTAAATAGTTTTTGTCCATTCCATTCATTTAGCTTATTTTCCAGAGTAAGTCTGAGATAGGAGAATCTGCCATTCCCTCTGGTGGTTTCAGCTCCCAAAGGCTTCCCTTAATGAGAGCATTTCCCTAAACTGAGTGTGATGCTGGTGTTGAGAGAGTTTTGTGGGGTTTTTTGTTGTTGTTGTTGTTTTGAGAGAGTTTTTATATAGCATGTCGCCTTAACACAAATGAACTCTTTCATGTGGGGTTCAAAGAAAATAGCAATCTATTCCAATACTGGAGAACACAATATTATTGAATTTAATTAGAGTTTGATATATTGATCTCTAACCTGACGTCTTGCCATGTGATTTTTCATGATACTCAGTGTTTGTTTTATGCCTTTCTCTAGAACTTTACCCTCTTGGTAGATTTACCTGTAAGAAGTATAAAGCTTAACAGCCATTGCCATTACCCTTAAGGAGTTCATGATTTAACAGGAATGAGAGACAATTTTCAAATATTACAATAACAGACTAATCAATTTTATAATAGAGATATTAATTGAATTTTCTTATGTATAAAAAACTTCCACTAGCATCTTCTCCTCCCCTCCAAAAAAAGTACTTAGAAGACTTATCTGAAACTTAAAAAAAACATATTCACTTCTTTCCTGTATCAATTATACAAGAGTGATGTGTATTAGTAGGATAAGTATATGTGCAGTATTTCCATTTGTATTCTTTTCTTTTCACAAAATTTTAGGCCATATCTGATTTCTGCTCACATGTCCATGCCACCCTTTTTGCATAGCTGTCCTAATTAGACGGCAATGTGAAACATTTTAATAGGTGGTACATCTAGTGCATAACAGAATATTCATTCCATAAATGTTAAAAAGCAGATACTGTGAACAAATGAGTAATGCTGTATCTAGTCAGAGTCAGATCCCTTTTAATGGGCCATTTTATTTCATCTCTTCTCAACTGTCATAAAAAGCACTCAGTAACAGACCTCTCTAATGTACTTCTCAATTTTTCTTCTAGATTTTTGTTTTCTGTATATTCTCTGCCATTCAGAACTGTTCCTTTTAATAACTTTGTCTTTTAAAATCTCCAGCCAAAAATAAACTAAACTGGTGATAGATAACACTGGGTGAATAAAGAAGCATCCGTAGCTTGGCACATTGAAAGACTTGCTCTCCCTTCAGAATGTTGTTAATGGCTGTTTATACCATTGATAGCAATCTGATCTTGGGGATATAATAACATCATTTGTACAAAGTTTCACAATAGACCAGAGAGGAATACATTGCTCTCAAATATTGTTGGGCAGAAGGACATTTGAAACCAGATTGTCTGGACAAAGATGTAAGTTTTTCACACCTGTTAAGGAAGGATGTTGGGAGGGAGGATCTAATTTAAGGATTTTTTATCTTTTGGAGAAATTATTAAGATCCCTTGCATTGGCATTAAAGAGTGTGATACAGTTTACCTGACTGATTTGTGTATCCTTACCCTCTGAATTAAGAGGTGATTGAAGAATCTGCTCCCTTCATGGATTTAAAAAAATTGGAGGAGTAAAATGTTCCTAAATAGCGACTCCTCTCTTTCAAATATCTTTTTTTTTTTTACCGGGAGGTCCGGGGGTTCGAACCAGGTCCCTCCATAATGGGAGACGGATGCCCAACCATTTGAGCCACATCTGCCCCCTTCAAATATCTTTTTTATATTCAGAAAAGTAGTGACTATTCCATTAATTTCATTTAGCTTCTATTCCTTGGCTGCTAAACTCTGGGTTTGTGTATATGTGTGTTTGCTTTGGAGGGTTAGGATGGTGGAAGATTAGTAATCACCGGCTCTACTGTCTACATTTCACAGACAGAGCTTGCCTCTGCCTTTTCCAGGGCACTTTGGAAAGAACAGTCCTGAGGCTTGAAATAACATAATTTTCTCTAAGATGCGTTTCCTGTTTTATTGCATGCATGGTTATACCCTAAGTGACAAGGACTCAGCCAACAGAGCCTTCTGCACTATGATAAAGTATATAGAACAGCAGTTTTCCAGCTTTTTTTTTTCATGGTAGCATAATTGATTTTTTTTTTTTTTTTTTTTTTTTTTTAGCCAGTTTTAAGTTGCAGTTGAGGTAATTTTAATTTTTGACAGGCTGTACAACAAAATTAGTTAAAAATTTTTAAAAGAAAAGGGATTTGCCTTTGCCTGGGAAAGGATTGTTATATTCAAACATTTTAACATGACCTTTTATTCCATTGATTTCTATAGAGAAGCACAGGCATGCTTCAGAAAAGGTCAGTGATTCTAATTGAAGCATATACCGATTTTTTTCCTAGTTGCAAAAATGCCCATGTGTTTTGTTGCAAAGAAGATGATGAGATTTAGGACTAAACATTTGTTACGAGAGAAAGCAGTTCTCCCTCTGACGCACTCCTACTTTTCTTTCATGTGTAAAGCATTGTTTGAAATCAGCAATATCCATAATCCAGATTTTCATTATTCGTACTATTTAAAGGTCTCCTTTTTACTTCGAATCAGGAAGTTACATATTTGAGATCTAGGTTAAAGTTTCCTTCCTCTGTGGACCCAATTTTGGAAAGAAAAAAACAAGCGTAAAAGAAAGATATATTGTGTCTTACATATTTATGGTTGTGGAATTTTCTTCTTTGGACCAGTAATAGCAGGATTTCAAAATTAGTGCTTAAAGTGGGTGTAAGCATGTTTTAAATGGCATTTTGGACTTTTCATATAAAAGAATCCATGCCTTAAGGAATCGGTGTACTTCAGTTTATTAGACTGCAAATTCACTTTTGGAAAAGTGACCTAACTCTCATATTTGTTAAACCATGTATCACGCAAAGGTATAGACTTAAAAAATTGTAGAACTGTTGACCAACTAGGGTCACTGTGATAAATATTTAATATTTTTTCTTTTTTATAATTTGGCTTTTTTATAATTTGGCTTAGCATTGGTTTCTGTCCAATATGAAGTAAAAATAAAAAAGAGAGAGAATGATCATGATTCCATTATCTGAAATCAATAAAGACTGTTTAGGAGGTTAAAATTGGATTTTCAAAGCTTTTTGTCCATGTCCATTCTGTAGGAAATAATTTGATACAACACATTCTCCAGTTTCTTCTCCCAACCCAGCTAAACCAGTTAAATACCCTGGTTTTGCTATCTGAAAGTTTTTAACACCATTAATAGTTTTCTGTACAACATTAGTAGCTCATTGCACATAGATATTGAATGTGCTCTCACAGTTCAGCTGAGTTGAGCAGACAGGCCAGCCTGCTATAGTTCTGAACTATAGATAGTGAGAGTTTTTTAACTGATTGATAATTTTTTTTTACATAAAACATGTTACAAATTTTCACACATATGCACATGAGCTATCCAGAATGGTTAGCCCTCTAATAGTCAAGTGCTTATTTTGCACTGCTTTATTATAACATACTTTCATACCACCTTATTAATAGTAAGCATTTATTCCTAATAGTTTGTAACTCCCCTCTATTTTCCTTATTGACTCTCTAAATCAGGGTTTCTTAACTTTTTTGTTGCATGGACCCCTTTGCCAGTAAGGTAAAAACCATGGACCCCTTACTAAGTCCACATTGTACTGTGTTTTATTTAATAAATATATCACACTCACACCAACATGTCCCTATAAAAATAATGTTTTTTTTAGTTTAAATTCAAGCTTACAGACCCCTTCTTAAGAAAAACCCTGCTCTAAATGCTATGTAGTGGATCCATTTTATTCTTTCTCTTTTGTCTGAGATGTGGGAAAAGTCCAAATCATAGACTGGGTTAGCAGGCCTGAATATGGGAGCAAGGAAAACTGATCTTCATCTAATATTCCCAGAGGATTTTATATCAGGAAACTGTCGAGCAAGTGTCTCCCTTTTCTTCTACCTTCTACCTAAAAAGCTTTGATGGCTCTTCCCATACATGTTCTAGGTATTGGAGCCTCAGTAACATCATTTTCTAAAGTTCTCTTCTCCATTCTTTTTGTCTGTCACACGCTCATCACCCTTTAGATCTGCTGCCTGATAGTAGCAGTCTTGAGCTTAGTGACTGTTTATCACCACTGTGAACCAGGAACAAGATCCTCAGCCTCTGTTTATTTTAAAATCCTTATGATTGGTTCAGTGCCTATCTTGCCAGTACTCTGCTAGCTTGAGGAAATAAAGAGAAAATATACTGTAGTGGTAAAAAGCATGGAATCTGGAACCATACTGCCTAGATTTGAACCCCAGCTTTGCCTCTTACTACCCATGTGATCTTGGGCAAGTTAACCTCTCTGTGTCTCCGTTTTCATGAGTAAAATGAGAATAATAATGGTACCTGCCTCATAGAGTTAATGTACAGATTAAATTGAAATACACTCACATACTTAGAACATTGCCTGGCTATAAAAGTAGTGAGAGAAGGCCTTATAGTGGAGGTAAAACTTAAATGAAGTTTAAAGGAAGTAGAAACTCCTATGAACTTTCTGATGCAAAGTTAAAGTGAGCCAGGCCCACTGCCAACAGATGGCATTTACAAGAACTTGTCACAAACAAATGGAATTTAATTATGGTCTCTTAGAACCAAACCTAACCTGTTTATAAAAAGGATTTTTTTTTTAAAGATAAGGCATGAACTGGTGGTGAGAAATGGTTTGTTAATTTCAGTACCTCATATTCTCTTAACCTTTTTTTCCTCCTCTTTTTCCCAAAAGACACATTTAGTGAAAAATTGTTGCTAGCATCTCCAAGCCTTCTATCCAGACTGAATCCACATTTTATCTTTTTTTATTGCTTTTTCCATTGGCTTTAACACCTTTCTTATTAATTAGAAAGATAAGAAAAAATTTCCTCCTCTGAACTGAGATCCCAAGAACTATCCTCCTTCCTGTACCCTCCTTGCTATGCCTATTATAGTAGTCATTTAGCCTTTTTTTCTTTCTTTTAGCCCTTCCTGACCTCATAAAGATTACCTAGACTTTGGTGTATAGCAAATCCTGAGGTGGTTTTAAAGAACTGTGTTAAAGTTCCAATACACAGTTGGATTTTTTTCCCTCTACTTTGAAGAGAGTCACTAAAGTTGGAGCAAGTTATTCATCCAGCTCTTTAAAACACCCAAATTTCAGGTGAAGCCCCCCTCCCCCCCAAAAAAAAAATCAAAAGCTTGAATCTAGTCTTTTCATTAAAAAAAAATAATATATATATATATATATATATAAAACTTCCCAGCTGGTAGGAGTGAAATGCTCTCAGACCTCTTAACTGTTAAAGAATAATATTGAATAACAACAAAGCTACACCTAATTTGAGCTTTTGAAAAGCCTCATAACCCTATTATCCTTCTGCCTAACTGCTTAACCTTCTGATTATTAGCCTCTTGACATGCTTAATTCAGGTATGAGAGTTTAGGGAAAATCATAGGACTGTATTTATTTGATCTTTTTGTCATATCCCACTATTCTGACTTTATATTTTTTAAGGTTGGCAGACACCAGGAAGCAGGTGTTATATGGAGACCCAGAGGTTTTAGAAGCCACTAAATGTATCAGACCTGCCTTAATTGGAGGATATGGGGAAGCAGTGGGGCTTTTAGCCACTTCATAGACCAGCTGAGTCTCCTGCTACCAACTCAATTTATTCGAGAGCACTACCTCAGGGAATTTAATAGGCTTTCAACATACTGGCACAAATCTGTAGTTTAGCCAGAGTTCAGTTTATTTATGTACTACTTATATCAATTTGCTCTCTGCATACTATATTCATATCATTATAAATATTAATCAAGAGCACTGCATCATCCATTTGGAGATGAGTTTAATAGTTTACATGTTTGACAGTCTTTTCATCGTATTAATACACCACTTAAAGATGGCAAGAGAACTAGATGGTAGAAAATACGATCAGGTTGAAGCAGCATTTTTTCCAAAGGAAATAGGATTTGCATGAGCCAAACAAAGTTGTTTTATTTTTTGTTTTTTTTAGATATGTGCAAGTTTCGGGAATGTTAATCAGTTACGGGATACCAGTCTGATAGCTAATCTTTATCACTCTGAACTCAAAGCTGAGAAACCATTCAGGCTACTAGAAGCTCTTTACCAAAACCAGGAGTCTTCTGTGTGGAAGTTCCCAGAGATCTCACAGAGATTAGCAATTTTAATTGCTCCCTTGAATATCCATTCTGTCCAAAATCAACCCTAGGTCTCTGTCAAAAATAATAGGCCCTGTAGAAAACTTTTCCTGGTCTAAGAAGAAGGGCTTTTTCTTTTGTCCTCATATTACTGAAATTTGAAGGAATGTGGCTACTGTGGACATGCTGTGTTGTATCATCTTTTTTAGTGCCAAAAAGCCTCAAAAGACCCCATCAATAAGGAGTGAATAAAATTTTCCTTTTCCTTCAGCAGTGATGTCCTTTTTGAGGTTGCCTGGTCTTTCCTTTTAAGATCACAGTGGCATAAGGGAGATTTTTTTTTTTCCTTTAGGAGGCATCAGGAACTGAACCCAGGACCTCCCATGTAGGACGTGGGCACTCAACTGCTTGAGCCACATCTGTTCCCCTTAAGGGAACTTTTTGATTGGTTGCCTGTTTTTTGTTTCTGTTTTATTTATATTTTTTGTTCCTGTGGGGGGGCAAAATGTTGGGAATAAATCAGAACACAGTCATACATTTTGGCAGATGTCATGGACTTTCATATCAGACAGTCCTGAGTTGAAATCCTGGTATTTTTCCCCCTTTTCCTTGTAATTTGACCTTGGAAAAGTTAATTGATATATCACTTCCCTCAACTGTAAAATGAAGATATCTTCCTTTCAGGGCTGTTGCAAAGAATACATTAATTAGTGTAAATAGGACATTGTCACTGTGCCTGGCATATTGAGGTTTAATAAACTCAGTACCTTTCCTCCTTCCCATAATAATGATGATGGTGCTAATGATAGTTACTATGTATTCCCTGTTCCCTCTGTGCCAGGCATTTATATGTGATCCATAGATGTTATCCAACTCCTGGCAATAACCCTGTAAAGTAGGTATCATTATGCCTAGTTTACAAATACAAAAACAAACTCAGAAGTTATTTCACTTACCTAATGTTATCAAACTAGTAAGAGGAAGGGCAGGATTCTAACCCTGGTTTTTGGTTGTTTTTTGTTGTTTTACTTAACTTTTTATCATAATAACATACATACAACTCAGTTTCCCATTTTAGCCACTTTTAAGTGTACAATTCCAAAGTCTATACCATACTGCCTCCCACTGCCTTAACTCCTCATTTTAAAAATCAGCTTTCTAGCCTTCTCCCTTCTAAAGTAGTATTATATTTTTCTTAACCTTTTTCTATGTTTTTATAGCTCTGGCATTTACTTCATCTTTTGGAGGATGGAGTATAGGTGAAGAACAAGGGCTGGGATCTAGCTCCACTTCTGCCTTATACTACTGGCAGTCTTTGGCTGTTTGCTTCACCTCTTTAAATCTCTTAGCTTATTTGTAAATGGGAGTCATAATAGGACTTATGTCTTAGAGTAATTGGGAGCAGATGAGACAAAATAAATTTAAAGCTGGATACCTAACATGTAGAAAACTTGAAATAAATATCAGCTGTTTCTTTTTTTTCAGTCAAGCCTCTGTCCAGGTACATTAAAATCTTTTTGCTTCCTTCTTGTCCTCTCTACTTGATTTTTACATGTTAGTCTCTAACCTCTTGACTGTCTTTTCTCTCTGCCTTGTCATTGAGTTAGCATGCTCTCTACACCCACTTGGTTCTCAGTCAGTGTTTATTGATGCTAATGATGATGGTTAAACAAAGATGCTGTTGGCACCAGTCCTGCAGCCTCTGCAACTGCTTGAGTAATCATGACTTCCTAAAAACAGAAAAGGACTCAGTCCTGTTACTCATAATCAAAGGTCAGAATTTAATGTCAGCATTTGTTTCTGAGGTGATTGTGTAGCTTTTTCTGCAAAATTGCTTTTGACAGTTGGCGTAGTCAGACTTTCTGGCATGAGGCTGATTATCATGAGTTCTTAAATTACTTCCTGAAATAGAAGCAGCATCATAGAGATGGGTTAAACAAATATTGATCATACTACAGATTTGTTACCATTAGAACAAGACTTACCATTGAGGTGTAGTTGGCTTCCAGGCTTTAGATAATTTTCCTAGTCATCTTTTTTGCACCAGAGAAAATTATACAAACTTGTTTTTAGTTCTAAATGCCCCTCTCTTTTCTTTACCTTTCTGGTAGCTCTAATATATTCCCATCTCTTTTCCTGGATCCTCAGATTCCTTATTTCTTGTTTTTCTGTGCTTCAAACTTTGTCCTCCATTAAAACATTTTCTTCCTCAGCAATTTCTGTGGGAGTCTAGCAAGATGTCCTGCTTATTATATTTTGGGCACTATGCATTGACAATTCAGTCATTGGCACTGGTGTATACTATTCTAAAGAATGTCATGTAGTTAAGGTTAAATTTATAGCCCACAGTAATGGTGAGATGCTTCAATTTTTTAAATAGATTTCTTTAAAGAATGGAAAAAGTAAAAAAAAAAAAAAAAATCTTCATGGAAAGAAAAAGAAGATTGGAACAAAAAGGAAAAGTAATACCCTATCTGTGGCCAATTTCATGTAGTAGAAAGTAGAGGTTATTTCTTTTTTACCATATTTAATGGTTACCAAATTTATATTTTCAACATTGACCTCATTTTCCTGTCAAGGACTACTCCAAAGACAAAAAGTCTTAGACCCACAAAAAAGTCAGCTGGAGGTCCCTATTAATAAATATATAAATATATAGGTTAATCTTTTTAATTCCCCTGATCCATTTAAAACAATAATAGAGAATATGAAGCTATTCAAGAAGCACAACAAATAATAAAGTAAGCACATATGATTCATAGGTGCAGGGAAAATGTTTATTGAATTGTCCAATTAAGTTTTGTAATTTCACTAAAGGAGAGTGAAAGGAACAAGACTTGAATGAAGTGAATACTGGGAAGGTGAAAAGAGGCATAGAGAGTGAGGTAGAAAAACTGGACTCGTGATTTTTTAACCTTTGTATTATTTTTTTACTATTGACAAAATGGAGTATCATTATTTGGCCTGTAACCTGATATTCCTTCACCCCTAGTATAGGAGATCTGTTTTATGAGAGTAGTCACAAGTTGTTTTAAGAATTAAACGAGGGGGCGGATGTGGCTCAAATGGTTGGGCGTCCGTCTGCCATATGAAGGGACCTGGGTTCGATCCCTGGGACCTCCCGGTAAAATGAAAAAAATATAGAGAGAGGGCGCATGGGCTGCCAGGCTCTGTGTGCCGGTGAGCCGCCAGGCCCCAGGAGCCACGCAGCAAGATGTTGACGTAACAGGAGAGAGACAAGACCAGCTGCTCTGAAAGCTCCAAAAGCTCTGAAAACCAGGAACCGAGGTGGTGCAGATGGCAAGACACCTCTCTCCTACATCGGAGGTCTCCGGGATCGAATCCTGGTAAAGACTGGAGGAGGAGGAGGAGAAGAGATGGCAAGAAACAGACACAGAGAACTGCCCAGCGAATGGACACAAAACAGCAAATGGGGAAGAGGGGGGGGTTAAAAATGGATGAAGTAAATAAATAAATCTTTAAAAAAAAAAAAAAAAAAATGAGGCCGTCTATGTTAAAGTGACACATAGTAGGCTCATAAATACTTTCCAACAAACTGAGAATCCCTCAGCAAACTGGGATTATCTCTTACTTGAGGTTGTGGCCTACCAGTGACAGAACTAAAACTAAAATTCAGGGGCTAGAAGAAATGCATAAGAGTTCTTGCCTGAATTTGGGCAATTACTTCAGACATCTTAGAATTCATTTCCTTCCAAAAGGAAAAACTAAAGTTCAAAAAGCAAAAATAATTAATTCTATTGTATAGCCTGCCACTTACATTGTAAGGATTCATTGAAATAATTCAGATAAAATACTTAGAAAAGTACCTGGCACTTTTTTATGAGTACTCCATAAATGTAATTTGCCTTTATTTTTCTAATTTTTCATGTAGTTAAAAAATAATAATAATAATAACCATTTTAGGAAACCAGTTGTGAGTGTGTGTATATAAATGTTTTTACAGATATAGATATAATTGCCAATTAGTGTGTGCATCTAATTTAGAAATTCAGAAGGAGCTGAAGAAATCTTTTCTCATGTTTTCTCACATGTTTAATGAAAGGCTTAAATCTCTGCAGTTATTAGAATTTGGGAAGTCTAATAATTTAGAATTAATCTCTTTAGAGAAAAATATCTTGGCTTTCTATTTTGTTTCTCTTATTCCTCTTGACTCTAAAATGGCAAGTCGAGCATATTTAATTCCAAAGCCATGCTTAACAGTCTTTATGAATAATGTTGTTGTAATCTTTGAGCAAATCTATTGTAATTGCGTCTTTAATTATCTTCCTTGTTAGGCTGTAAACTCAGTGAGGACAGTGACTGTCCTATACACCTTTGTATTTCCAGTGCTTAGAATGGTGTCTGGCACATACTGCTATTAAAAATATTGGTGGAAGAATGAAAGAGAATAACTTCACTTTTGAAAACACATGTAAGGGAGGGATTCTAAAAGCTACATCATGTAATGCAGTATTATATTTCTGGTTTTTGCTCAAAACCTAGTTGTTGTAACATGCGAGTAATGGCAGTCTGATGAAATTTTTTATTTTCTTTTAAGAGTATCCAAAGTGAAGCAACATAATTTCATGGGAAGAGTCAGACTTCAGAATCATTACAACCTAGGTTTAAATTCAAGCTCTGTGTCAAACAGCTTAACCTCACCGAACCTAAATATCCTTATCTCTATAAGGAATAGTTACAAATTAGATATGGTGAGGATTAAATGAGGTGACATATGAAGTGGAACATAGGAGCCTCAAAAAAAAAAGTTCTCTTTCTCCTCTTCTCTTCCTCATAGCCCATAATTAAAAGTGAGTCAGCTTTATTGCATTTCACAGTCATCTGCATACTGCAATGATATTTGGTTAAGAAATGAGAATAGTTGATTTGTAAAGGCAAGATCCTATAGGAAGAAGCTTTGAGGGACAGAGCATTGGACTACAAGTCAGGAAACCGAAGCTACCCCTTGCTTTTTACTGACGAAGAATGTGACCTTGGGTAAATCATAATCTCTCTGAGTCTGAATATTTGTTTCTATTAAGTGATAGTCTTCAGTGACTAATAATATTTGAGAAAGCAGCAGCTTTCAGAGAAGCTCCTGAAATGTTAATATTTAAATTTTAAAAACAAAAAGATTATCTCTTAAAAACAACACGGAGACATTTATTTCTCTTGGGCATCCAAGACATCAGAGCCTCCGTGCCACCCAATGCATTTATAATTGTTCATTTGCATCATTCATTTTTCTGAAGCAAATCAGAACATTTTCAAATCCATATTTCATGGAGCTACTTATCTAATTGCTGCAATCAGCAGCAATTTATTTTATAGCAGAGCTGTTCAAATCGCTCGGAGGTTGGTATACCATGCACAGTGTGTTTTTAATGACAAGTTTTAATAGGGGGAAATGGTTCATCTGTTAATACTCTCCTGAACACCTTAGCTTTGGTCCCATTTTTTTGTAGTTGCCCAATGGTAACTTAAAAGGCCATGGCAAAGTCATTGACCCAGTGAGTGCACCAGCTGTTGAAGAGGCTGTCCCATTTAGAATGACAGGGAGAGGGAAGAGTACCCTGTTTTTACTCTTGTTTAGAAACCCACATTAAATTACTCAGAAACAAAAATCAGATAGCTGCTGTTCAAGTTAATGGCACCTCTGAGTCCCTGTCAAGAGAGCTTTATTTAAGGTGCAACAGACCTGGAGTGATGCAGGTGCCTTTTCAGGCCCTCATTTAATTTAAGCTGCTTTGGTTGGCATGGCAACTAGTTGAGACATCTGGGAGACATTATGCTACAGATTGAGACTTTAGATTTGTGCTAGAGCAAAGCAGAAACCTTAAAAAGTGGTATATGTTGTTTCTAAATTTTTGCAGCCATATCGTTAAATCTTCAAATTCAGGAGTTGTATTTTCCAAAGAAATAAGATTTTTAAAGGTTGGCCTGGATACTAGCTTATTTTCTGTGAAGGAAAAATTTTTTAATTGTAGAGTGAAAAGATTTTCCAAGATTTTACTTTACTAAACTATAGCTTGAAAAACTCTTCAAAGTGGAACTTTCTGAGTTTTTCAACCTTTTATGTTTAAACGATATTAAAAGGAGGGGAAAGCATCTCTTCACAAAGGTAAAATGTTAACAGACATATCCCAGCCACAGAAAATGGTAAAAGTAGACAAGAACTCTGTATTTTTGCCCTGGACTTTCTAGTTAAATTTGAGTTTATAAGCCTTCCCCCATTCTTTTTTAACCCAACCCATCAGCTTCTCAAGCACAGATTTAAAAGTAATACTCCTAGAAAAGAAAACAAGAAAAAAAAAGTAATTCTCTTTTAACTCTCCTTTCTTAAATATTATAGGTTGAATGAAAGATTTTTCAAGTTCACAGATCCTAAGGACAGTGATTAGGCAATCTAGTTATTTGTGTTTAACAGAGGGAGTACCTAACTGCCAATTTAATATTTTGTGAGAAATTGTATACATGTGTATGTGGTCTTAGTATGGAGGAACTATCTTACCATTTGAAATCATGCTCTATATTCATTTTGAAAGCCTTGCTTTGTGGATCAGATTCTCTGGGTTTTTTTTTTAATATCTGGTCTGTGTAAGTTAGATTTAAGCCATATGTAATGGTTATTTTTGTTGGTCAGTGGTCCAATATTGCCAGTTCCAGTGGGCCAACCCACCAGGTTTAGGATAAACAATACCTGAAGTGTATTTTTTAATATCAAATGAAATGGCAGAATTTTTTCTGAAATGAGTAATTGGTCACAAAATACCTGGTCAAAACAGTATCCATTCCAACCAGATAATGTTTTCCTTTTCCCCTTTCTTTGAAAATGCAGTCACTGAGAGAAGAAAGCATATGACATTACTTCATATTTATTCTCTGCTTTTTAATTTTGTATCAGTTTGTTCCTATAAGAGTCAAAGCAAGATTTTCCGAGTTGCCAGCACTATAAATTCAACCTGATAACTTGAAAATTAAGATGTTTTCTTTCTGCTACTTGCATACATATCAACTGTCACTAGTAACAGTAAAGATTCTGTTGGCTGGCAATTTTGTAGATATGTGAGGCAAAATAGAATATAACCTTTTCTTTTTTTTTTTTTTTTTTTTTTTAAGATTTTATTTATTTATTCATCTATCCCCCCCTTGCTGCCCGTGCCCACCGGGTCAGCCAACCATGCTGTGCGGGCGGGCCCGCCCCCACCAGGAGGCCCCGGGAACCGAACCCGGGGCCTCCCATATGGTAAACGGGAGCCCCACTGATTGAGCCACAGCCGCTTCCCAACCTGCATTTCGCATCCATGCAAGAACTTTTCAAATCCTGGCAGAAGCAAAACATAGTCAATAAACTCAGCAGGCATGACTGACATCCCATACAGATAAGTGCTTCATACTCTTTCTTTCTTTAGGATTTTTTTTCTCCTGAGTAAAACCTCAAGTTCACAGCACTTAATACAGTGATAAAAGTTATGAAATTTGTTTTGTTTTGTTTTGATTTAGGATTTTTTTTTTCCCCTATGTAATGTTCCTTTGAAATTTCTGGAACCCATATAGCTCAAGAATGTTGGGACTTCTGGTTGAGGCTTAATGGTATAAATAGTAGTTTTTCCTGGCTCTTTGCTGTGACTAAGATTTCCTAATGGGGAAAAAATTAGGTGTATAGGAAAGGGTTAACATCCTTACTATCTGAAGAACTCTTAGAAACAAAAGTTATCATCCAAAAGAAAATTGATCAAAGAACAAGAATAATTCATATATTCTCTTTCTCTCTTTCTCTTTCTGTCTCATAATCATATATGTATGTGTTTAAATGTAAACAATTTTTAACCTGAAAGCACAGCTGACTGAATAAAAATCTTTATGGCCACTCCATCCTGCAGCCCCCCTAAAATGTCAGTAAAGGGTTACAAATGAGAACTAGAAGAGGCAGAAACTTGAGCTGGCAATAATGGGAACCGACAAGCAGGTTGGTTCTTGCTACAGAACATCAGAAAGGCTCAGGAATTGGAAGCAACGTTTACCTCAGAAAGTAGGGATGCCAGTAGACCTAAACACAGGATGGGTTGCAGACCTAAGAAGTAGTAAGATGCCCAGATCTTCTTCCCCTTCCCTGAAGAAAACTAAAGGTTTACCCCCTGGAGACAGTATGCTGAGCTGTATCTTCTGACCCCTTCCCTGACTCATACAGAACCCTGGCAGCCTGGCCTATACCTTCCAAGAAAGAAGATTGGAAGTGCTCTTATCTGGAGAAATAGACTAACCTGAGAGAGCATTTATACATAATTGAGGGCCCCTCATCAAACAGTCCTTCTAGGTCACCCTTCCTTAAAGCTCCAAGCACACCCACAGAACAACATTATAGTGAAATAGTAATAACCTAAACATCCAGTAATAGGAGATGGCTTAAATTGTGACATATTACATAAACTGTAATACTATTTATAAACATTTTTATTGATGCAAAATAATACTGTAAAAGATGTCCACAGATATTTTAAATTTTAAAAAGTATATACAGGGAAGCGGCTGTGGCTCAATCAGTAGGGCTCCCATTTACCATATGGGAGGCCCCGGGTTCGGTTCCCGGGGCCTCCTGGTGAAGGCAAGCCCACCCGCACAGCGTGGCTAGCTGACCCAGCGAGCACAAGCAGCAAGGGGGTGATAAATGAATAAATAAATAAAATCTTAAAAAAAAATATATATATATATATATATACACAATATCCTACTTTTGTTTTTAAAAGATTATATTTTGTGAATGCATAGAAAAAAGATTAGAAGGAGATATGCCAGATTGTTAACAATCATTAATATATTTGTGGATAGTTTTGCTTTTCTTCTTTACTGACCTGTACTTTCTAAATTTCCTACAGTGATTATAGATTGCTTTTATAATAAGAAAAAAATTAAAAGTTATTAAAATAGAAAAAGGTCATGAAGAGGCACATTACAAAAATGGAATGCGGCAGTTCAGTGAACTTGAAAAATTTGTTGAGCCTTGCACTTGGTATTAATTAGCAGTATTAAACACTGCTAAGGACATTATATACCTTCTCATTTACTTCTCACAATAACCCTGTGAAGTATAGGTGGTATTGGTATTTTTGCAGATGAGAAAACTGAGGCTCAGAAAAATTCAGTAATGCTCAGGACAACACACCCAACAAGTGGCCACACTGAGATTTAAACCCATATCTGATTCCAAAAACCATACATTATTTTTATTGTTTTTATAAAATACCCAAAAGATGTATCAAAACTTTAAATAAACTCATGTCCTTTGACACCATAATTCCACTCTAGGGAATCTGTCTTTAGGAAATAATCAGATTCAAATAAAAATCTATGGCTGGCATGGAAAGAGAAAGGACAGAAGAGTCTTGGGTTTGAGGAGGTTAGGGTCCCAGCAGTGTGATGGGCAGTCTGGTGATTAAAGACCGTGACTGGGAAGTCTTTTTTTTTTTTTTTTTTTTTTAAGATTTTATTTATTTATTCATTTATCCCCCCCTTGCTGCTCGTGCTCGCTGGGTCAGCTAACCACGCCGTGCGGGCGGGCTTGCCTTCACCAGGAGGCCCCGGGAACCGAACCCGGGGCCTACTGGGAAGTCTTTTGCGAAGCAGTTTTGATGTTGGAAAGAAGGCCCCAGGGGAAGAGAAGCAAGCCGTTCGCCTGATCGTCTGCAGCTGACCTCGTGGAGGAAACAGGAGCTAAGCCCGGAGAGAAACGCAGCCCCGGGAAGAGAGGAACCCCAGAAGCCTGAACCCTGGCAAATGCCGGCAGCTGTCTTGCTCTAACACATGGCAATGGACTGTGGTGAGAGAAGAAACTTAATGCTTTATGGCCTGGTATCTGTGGACTTATACCCCAAATAAATACCCTTTATAAAGACCAACCCATTTTTGGTATTTCACATTAGTACCCCTTTGTCTGACTAATACAGAATTTGGTACCGAGGAGTGGGGAAGTGCTTTTGTAATTACCAAAATTTGGAACGGTTTTATAAATGGGTAAGGGGTATTTTTTGGAGGAATTGTGAAATGCTTGATGGAAAAGGCCTAGATCACTTTGAAGAGACTATTGATAGTAATATGGACGCTAAAGAGACTTTCTATGATGCCTTGGAAGTAAATGATGAAACTATTATTGGAAACTGGAGGAAAGGCGATCCATGTTTTAAAGTTGCAGAGAATTTAACAAGATTAACTGCTAGTGTTATATGGAAGACAGAATTTGAAAATGGCGATCCAGAGCATTTAGCTAAAGAACTTTCCAAGGTAAACTTGGAGAATGTGGCTTGGCTTCTCCTTGCAGCTTATAGCAAAATACTAGATGAGAGAAATACACTAAGGACTGAACTTTTGGGCAAAAAGAAAACAGAAACTAATTCAGGAACTTCCAAGTTTCTGGAAATCAAATTCCCAGATGCAAATGCCCTATTTGAAGACTTTACTAAACTTGGAACTCATAACTCAGAATTGAAGATGCAGTTATCTCGGAAAGACTTGTGGAAAGTCTTACTGTCTGATGGCTTGGACCCCTGCTTCTTGCATGCTAAACCAACAACGTTTTTGAGAATGCTGTATGAACAAAACCACTGTCAGCTTGGACAAAAGAGGACATGGAAAGGAGAAACTGAAGGAGAAAAAGCTTTAAGAAGAAAACCGTGGAAGCAGAGATCTAGAATTAAGACATCTCCTTGGGCCGAGAGAGGAGCCCCACCCATATATACAGAGAGGGTGAATTTTCCCCAGCAGTTGAAGAGGGTGGATGTCCCCACCCAATGTTCAGCAAGAGTTTTGCCACCCCAGGGTGCAGGGAGGTTGGAGCACATTCCTCAAAGATTAGGGCGGTTAAGGTCAACACCCCATTGGTCTGAGAGGGGTGTAGCTGTCCCCTATGGATTAGGGAAGGCCAGGTGGTCAGCTCATTGCTCTGAGAGGGTTGAGCCTGTATGCCAAAGGTTAAGGAAGGCCAGGTGGTCAACTCATTGCTCTGAGAGGGTTGAGCCTGTATGCCAAAGGTTAGGGGGAATGTTGTCTTCACCTCAGTGTGCTAAGGGGGCTAAGACTCTAACCCAAAGATTGGGTAAGGTGTGGCAATCACCCCAACACTCTTGGAGGGTGAGATCTGAGGCTTGGTCGAAACCCAGATGCTTGATGGGGGTGGAATCAAGAAAATGGCCATTGGGCAAGTCTGTGGAAAGGGTGGGTTCCCATGTGGCCCCAAGGAGAAGAAACCATCATCTTAAGAATGACTCTCAGACTTTGAAATTGAATGGAGGATGCCCTGAAAGTTTACTGAACTGTAGAGGATCCATGACTCATGTTTAACATCCCAATTTCTCCTTATAATTTTGAAAATGTTTATCTTTTGTCTTTCCGTTTGTATATTGGAAGCAGTTAAATGGTTTTGTAAGATTCAGAGGTCTATAGCAGATGGGACTTTGCCTCAAGATGAACTGTATTTCTTTAAAAAGATTTTGATATGATTTTGTACTTGAATTGTTACTGATTTAAGTTTTTTGTGAGAATTGTAATGTATTTTTGGAATTCAGAGGGTGGAATGTAACCGTTGGGGAATTTGATGTAATTATGAATTCCAAAAATATAATTGGATCATGCTTGTAAACTGATCTGTTAATCTGGGCATGATTAGGTTAGGATTAGGGCGTTGAGCCCCACCCCTTGGTGGGTGGGGAATTGAATATTAAAGGCAAGGCAAAGGACAAAAAAAAATAATAATAATAAAAATAAAAATAAAAAAATAAAAATCTATGTATAGAATGTTTATCTCAGGGTTATTTAAAGTAATAAAAAAATGAAAGAACTTTGATTTTCAACAAAGACATTAGTTAAATGAATTATATCTATACCTTAGAACACTATACAATCATAAAAATCTTGCTTTATTAGAATATTTAATGACATGGGAAAATGTTGATGTTTTATTAAGAAAACAGGCAGTAAAGCCATGTATATATTATAAGCCCAATTTTATTTTAAATATACATACATATATACTTAACCAACATTTTCATCAAAATGGTATAGGTTAGGTCAAAGAGAGGATTCTGGGTAGTTTTTACATTTTGCTTCTTTGTATTTCCCCAATTTTCTACAATAAAGTTTTTTTAACTATTATAGAAATTTTCAAAAATATACAAATATTTTATAGTATCATATATAGTGTATGTATGTGTATGTATATATGTGTGTACAAAAAATAATCAACTTCCTATAAATGTCTTTTTAAAGCTCATAAAGGTAAGATCCAAAGCCTAAAAGTTCTTTTAAAAAATATATTGTAAGTTCTGAGGGCAGACTCTTTTTCATCTTTAATTTTATATGCCTACCGTACCCTCTCAGGACTACAGCTACCCCCTTGAGATGGCTTTATCTTCTTCCAGGACTAGTGTGGCACAGGACTGGCAGAAGAGGTATTCTACAGCATGTTGGATGGATTGTCCTTTTAGAAAGTTCCAGAATAGCTCTCTGGAAGAAGAAAGTTAAGATTTGAGGAACTATATAAAGAAAGCAAAATAACTGTGAAGGCCACGTCACAAGCTCTGCCAATTTTTTGTCTTGCTTTCCCCTGTCTTGAGTTGCACAGGGCTAGGAAGGCCTTTGTCTATTACTTAGAAGGTGAAACTAACTCTTAAAAGGTGCCAGAAGGATTTTAAGATAGGGACCGTTTGAAGTTAAAGGCCCCATCCCCTTGACTTAAAGGAAGGCTATACTTAAATCATAAAATTTACTCAAACTTTTCTAACTGTGGACAGGGCAAGACATGAATCTGTGATATTATAGATGCAGAAAAAGATGATTCCTTCATGTCTTTTAACATTCGTGCTTTGTAAGAGTTCTGAATTCCAGATCTCCATGGTTCTCCAGGCCTCAGCCCTTAGCACTCTGCCATATGTTGACTGAGCAGAACCCTGAGGATACTACAGAGTACAAAGCATAGGATGCTTGAAATTCAGTAAGGCAAGTATCATAAATGTATAAAAAGTTAAATAAAAGAATTAAATTGTTGAGATTGTAGAGAGACTTGGGTTTGAATTTACCACATTACATGTTTTTAGGAACACCATGATTTATAAAGGAACTTAAGCCACAGTTAATGGGTAGGTTATCTTTTCCCTTGGTGCCGTGATAGCTAGGGTGAGACCACCAACTGCCGCTTATTTGGATTCAAAGGATACTCTAGTAACATGTCTAAGTAGACCGTGAGACTCTGTTCTTCATACTTTTCCTGGCCTGACAGTTTTAAAGTGTTTACCCTTGTTTTTTCTCTTTTCT
The DNA here is from genome assembly GCA_026826555.1 of Tolypeutes matacus. Taxonomy (NCBI): domain Eukaryota; kingdom Metazoa; phylum Chordata; class Mammalia; order Cingulata; family Chlamyphoridae; genus Tolypeutes; species Tolypeutes matacus. The sequence goes on from JAKSZT010054055.1 coordinate 22,811,430, forward strand.
CATATGGTTGCTTACTTTTGCTAACTTTCAAACATGTAAATTCTTTAATTTTGGCAATGTTTTATCTTGTTAGACCTGGAATTCTCGCATTCTACCATGGTGTGTAGAAGCTTTCTCTAAGCTTTTCCAGCCTTAAGAGTGGAAGTTAGTATTTGGACTTGGTGACTACTTTGAAGGAATTGGGGTTTGAATTCTCTGAATTCTCCTTAACATAAAACCTTAAGATATGTTGTCACAGAATTGATGCAGAGTGATCTACATAAAATTATCGTCTCTCCTCAACCACTCAGCTCAGATCATGTCAAAGTTTTTCTTTATCAGATTTTACGAGGTAAGGTTTTCTATATGAAGAAAAAGTTAATTTCACTGTATAAATTAAATGTTTTGCTTTCTATTTGAACTTTAATCTTACCTTCCAAGTCTTTCTTCTTCCTTAAAAACTTTTTCTTTTGAAACAATTGTTATATTTGATGTTAAATAAGAGGCTTTTAAGGGTGGCCAAATAGTTCATACTTTCAGTGATGGAAGAGAAGGCCCCATCTAATACATTAAGTAGTAGAGTGGGTTAATTTAGGGATGTAAATAAGCAAGGCTAGTTCATCGCCAGGGTTCACTAAAGAGCCCTTATTTCTCGACAAAGTAGGAACATGTGGCATCTAAATTGAAAAATAACCATATCTCCTATAGATGGCATCCATCCTGTAAGCCAGCAAGCCTTGTCAGAGTACTGGCTGGCATACCCAAGTCCAACTCTAGAGAAACAAAATGACCCTTAAAACCAAAGCAGAAGTCGGAGACTGATAGAAATGGCCAGCTAGATAATTCTCCAGACTGGCTCATTAAAGAACACTGACTTGTGAAAAGCATGATTTGCTACTTTTTATTCCAAGAAGATTCATCCTTGAGGCTGTGACCTTTATCTAGCAGTGCTGAAAATCCCAGTCTTTTAAGGTGTCAAAAATGTTTAAATAGTGATTAATTACCCTCTTGATTCTCAGTGGTGGAAAATTCAACTGCCCAACCTGGACAAGCTCCTGAATTTTGTCATATCTATGAGAAACCTCTACTGGGAAAGACTCCCTTTTGGTTGATGGGAGTTATTTTGTTGGAGCAGGTTTAGAGTCATGGGTTGAGAGAATTAGTAGCAGATCTCCACTAGCTACACTGATGAGCATTTCAAGGATATTGGTACTATCAAGCTTTACTCCAATGCCTGAGAAGTTTTTCTATACTTAAACCTAAATGATCTTTTGAATAACTGACATTATCTGTTGTGTGTGCAAAACTTTGATGACATTTTATTTTAGTGTAGCAAATTATAGTTTTTTGAGATGGAACTAAGTCAAGCTTTTGATAATGTTCATTATGTAGTTATTTAGGGAACAATTTTAAACCCCTACTCTGTTTCCTTCTAAGGTTTTTCCTGAACCATTGGTTGAGTAAAAGGAATGTCTGCAATTAAATGTTTGTTATTTCAGGTTTGAAATATCTCCATTCAGCTGGCATTTTACATCGAGACATTAAGCCAGGGAATCTCCTTGTGAACAGCAACTGTGTTCTAAAGGTAGCTTTGGGGTTTATTTAAATATCTGAAAAGAATTTGTTTTGTTTTGTTTTGTTTTATTCAAGGCAGATTTTAAGAACGTGTTTTTGTGAAGGAAATAGTTAAATATATTTTCATTATTTTACACAAAATTAAAGAACCTATTGTATCTAGAAATATCAGTAGTCATCGCCATAGAAACTAATTTGTAGTTGGCTTATGGTTTCTTCATGGTAGTTTGCATATGTTTTGGAAACACTGAAATTGGAATTACAGTGGGACTAGAAAGAATAGAGAAAGTGACTTCTTTTTTTAGATTGTTCCATTATTAAGGAAGAGATATATCAGGAGAAACATTGGAAGACCAGCAAGCTTCTATTTATGAGAATGAATTATGATTTTTAGGAAGACTGTCTATATTTTTGTTCAGCCAACATTTGTTTTTGCCATTTCACTGAGACAGCAAAGTAGGGAAACAGAAACATAATAAAAAACAATAAGCCAGAAAAAGCTGTTTGTACCAATGAAATGTATTTCCACAGTATATAGTAGCCAATCCTCAATTATTCCTCTGAATGGAAAGTGATTACATGATTAATTATAATTAGTTGACCCAAAATCAAGTCATCAATTTCAGCTTTACTTCTCCCCCTTCTACTCCCCACCTAGTCTTTTGTGAACATAAATAGCAAAATCCACATATGTGCTATTTCCCCACTTCTTTCTAACAGAGATATGTATTAGCAGAAGCCCTAAATTATAACACATCTATAATATTGTTCCCTAGAGAAATTAGAGATGAGGGCCTTCTTAGACCTGTGTCATCTCTGTGTAGCCAAATAAAAATTCTACTTACTTAATGAGTGGCTACAGTATTATATTGTGCTTCAGTCTACAGTAAATATTCCTAACATTCAACTGATATATTTGAAAAGGAAAAGAACTATTTTTTAAATGTCACCTACTTTAAAAGTAGGTGGGAAAGGAAGAAAAGTATTCAAACTTCCATGTTACTATATCAAATGATGTACATTAAAATATTATTTTAATCTTTAATCTGTTTTCAATTGATAGCTAAACCAAAAAACAGCTAAATGCATATTTCTGGGTTTAATATAGAAACACCCAAGCTATTTGTTTTCAAGGCTGCCTTACAGAGGAAGAATATTATACTAGAGGTATATCTTGGAGACCTGCTGAGCTGAGCTGTGTCCATCATCTTTAAGGAATATTTGTAGAAAAAATGTCTTAAAGCTGTGGGTTTCAAACTGAGTCCTGCTGAATCCATTTCTAAGAAGATACTTCAGGGGTTCTACAAACATTTTATTCAAACTTCACATGTATATATCTATTTAAAATACGAATTCACACAGAAATATGTTTATGTCAAAATGTAGCACATTGTAAAATATCTATGCTACTAGATTCATTCGTTTCTTTATGCCATAAATATTTAATTGAGCACCTCTTATGTTTCAGACAGTATGCTAGAATCTGGAGACATAGCACTAAAAAAGACTGCTCAGTTTCTATGCAGATCTAGGAATAAATCTTTTCTTCCTATTTCTATTTAATTGAAAAGTGTTCTGAGGTTACAAGGTGAGCTGTTTTGTTTTTGTTTTTTTTACTCTTGCATTTGGAAATGTATTTGTCTATTTGACAATATTTTGATAATCTTTTCTATTTAGATTTGTGATTTTGGATTGGCCAGAGTGGAAGAACTAGATGAATCCCGTCACATGACTCAGGAAGTTGTTACTCAGTATTATCGGGCTCCGGAAATCCTGATGGGCAGCCGTCATTACAGCAATGCTATTGACATCTGGTCTGTTGGCTGTATCTTTGCAGAGCTACTAGGAAGAAGAATATTGTTTCAGGCACAGAGTCCTATTCAGCAGGTATGATGCCACTTTAGGCTTTAGTAGCTTTCAATTCTAATACATATTTGAAGGAAAAATCCATCTTGTACACTGTCCTTGGCTTATTCATTATATTGTCTAATTTGTTTTTAGTGAATTCAGGTTCACTTAAAATTCAGAAAGTTCTAAAGGTTGATGCTTCCATAGGCTTATTTTCTTTGATATTTTTTGTTTTATAGATGTTCACTGTATAAGAAATACGGTTTTTGAATATGAACTTTAGAATTTGAGAGGAAAAAAATTCAGAACGTTATGAAGTTGAAAATTATACAGAGATTCATTTTGTAACTTGCAGGGATGTTATAGGGAGTGTTAGCCTTATTACATGCACTGACTCTTAGCAGCATACTCTGCTGTAACAGGTTGCACGGGTATAACCATCAGTTGTTTAGAGAAGATCCATATTCTATCTAATTTAATGGCTCTGACTTGAAAATAGGTTTGGTGAATTAATGTACTTCTATTTTCTGCTTAGAATATAAATTGAATGTTGATTTCTTTAAATTTGAATATTTAGAAAAGATTTCTGACCTTTATTATTGAGCTAAAATATTTAAAATACAGCACAGAATATTAGAAACTGATTGAAAAGTAGCTTTAGGAAAGTGTTTATGATATGTTGTCTTTATAGCTACTTCATTAATATACATACTTCCTCGAGATAATTCCTAAATGTTTTTATGCATAAATTTAACAATATTGCTTGCATGAGAATAATGCAATGATAATGAGCTTAGGCTATAGAATCAGAGTTCGAATCCTATCTCTGCTATTTACTACCTATTAAATCTTGGACACATTACTTATCCTCTCTGTTCCTCAGTTTTTTTGGCCTCCAAAACTGTTGTGAGTATCGTTGTACAGATAAATGAAGTAGTAAAGCTAAAATAAAGCCTGGCACATAGTATGAACTCAATAAATGTTAATAGTTACGATGGCGATGGTGTGCCAAGTGGATGCTAAGGATGTAACAGTAAATAAGACAAGGTTAGTTCCTACCTTTGTGAAGCTTTCCTGTGATACAGAAAATAAACAAGTACACAAATAAATATAATCCCAGGTAATAAATTTTATGAAGGAAAATTAAACCACAGTAGGGATAGAGAATGATAGAACAGAGTAGTGCTAAAGTATTCTCTGAGGGGATAACATTTGAGAAGTGACCCAAGTAAAATGAGTAAGCAAGCAAGATGTTGGGGAACAGTGTTCCACGTACAGGGACAATGGACATAAAATCTCAGAGGCAGCAACAAGCTTGGCATGTTTGAGGAATGGCAAGGCTGTGTGGCTGGTATGGCCTGATACTCTAAGAGAAAATAGGAGATAACGTCAGAGAGAGCCAGAGGCCTGACCATGTTGACCTGATAAGGACTTTGGATTTTATTCTAAGTGTGGTAGAAAGCTATATGAAGGTTTTGAGCAAGGAGGTGTTAGGATTTGGTTGGCATTTTAAAAAGCTCATATTCCTGTGTTTCTTTGTAAATAATCCATGCACTTGACCAGAAATGAATCATTTCTTTCATGCTCTTTCTACAAAGAATTATTAACTTATATGTTAGAAACTATATATGCTATGATCAATATTTAAATTTACTTCTCTGCTATGCATTCAGTCTTTTTTTAAAGTTTACTTCTTCAAAGTTGAGTCTGATAAAAAATTATCAGGTGCATATAATATGTAATCTAAAGTTTAGTACTATTGATAATACCTATTTTACTGTTCAACTTCTTTAAAACCCTAAAATTATTCTTTTTTTTTAAATCTTCTGAGATTTTAAAAGCAATTGAGTCATGGGAAGCGGGGTTAGCTAAGTTAGTTGAGTGCCTGTTTCCCATGTATGAGGTCCTGGGTTCAATCCCCAGTGCCTCCTTAAAAAAAAAAAAAAGAGTCATAATATGCACGAATCCTTAGTCCAACTAAAGATCTACTTAGTCCAACTGAAAATCTATCTTTACTGCAATTGTTAGTAATCAGTCTGAAATCAGTCTGAGAGATTATATTTTATATTTCTGTGTGTATATGTGGTTTTAGGAGAGTCCATTATATTCTAAATTTAGAAAACAGTTCAGCAGACTCTTAATTACCTGTAAGACTTTAATGTTTTTTTGAGGTACTGGGGCCAGGGATTGAAACCAGGGCCTTGTATGTGGGAAGCCTGCGCTCCACCACTGAGCTACACCGGCTCTCCCACGTTAGTTTTTTTCATTTGTTTATTTGTTTTTGTTTTTCGGAGGTACCGGGAATCAAACCTGGGACCTCAGACATGGGAAGCAGGCGTTCAACCACTTGAGCTACATCCTCTCCCCCGCATAAGACTTTTATATCTAAAGATAAGAAGCTGGGAAGCAGATGTGGCTCAAGCGATTGGGCTCCCGTCTACCATATGGGAGGTCCTGGGTTCATTTCCTGGGGCCTCCTGGTGAAGGAGAGCTGGCTCCTACAGCAAATGACCCATGTGGAGAGATGGCCTGCGCAGAGAGATGGCACAACAAAGAGAGAGGAGAGACACAACAAACCAGGGAGCTGAGGTGGCTCAAGCGATTGGGTGCCTCTCTCCCACATCGGAGGTCCCAGGATCAGTTCCCGGTGCCTCCTGAAGAGAAGACGAGAAGACAAGACAAGCAGACACAGAGCACACAGCGAATGGACACAGAGAGCAGACAGCAAGCATGAAACAAATGAGGTCGGGGTGGGGGCAATAAATAAATAAAATAAATCTTTAAAAAAAATAAAAAATAAAGATAAGAAGCTGCCATAAAATGAACGTGACTATATTAGATTCAGAAAAGCTTAAGTAAAGTTAAGGAGGTGCTAAATCTTATAAGGACCTCAGGTTGCTGCTGAAAAGAAAAGAACATGTAAAGGGAAGTATGAAGTGACTGGAATGGGAGTCAGTAACCTTTTCTAGAGAAATACATAGATCTTGAGTTTATCAGTCTGACACAGCCACTAGAAGAGAATTCATAGCTATCTGTTGTCATTGTACTTTGGGGTAAGAAATCAAGATCCAAAATAGGAAAAAAATTTTAATTTCTAGAAGGAGTAATTATTTCTATAACAATTTCTCTGTATCTTTGAGAAATAAATACCTTAAGTATTGTATAGAACCAGCAAACTTCATTTCAATGGCTTTGACCCATGTTGGACAAGTTTTTCTGAATGTTCCCATTTGTTTTCATGAGCCAACCATTTCCTTCTGCCTTTAGTGTGGTTGTTAGAGGTCCAAAAGTACCATATCACCAATACTTTTCCAAAAAGCTTTGTGTAGAGATTTTTACTTCTGAGGAAACCAAGCTTCTCAACTATCCCCGTTATCCCAAAAGGCAGTGATGTTGATAGATAACCCATAGTTTAGATAAGTGCTTTATATTCAGCAACCCCAGAACCAGGAAAATAAATATTTTGTAGGTAAGAGTTTCCCATTCTAGAGGGATCCAAATGAAATGTTATTGTTAATTAAGTTAGTACAATTGTAACACTAAAAAAAATTATTAACGTAGTTTACTACCTACAAAGATTTGTTTGCAAGAAGACCGTTTTTATTGGCCTGTGTGTGTGTGTGTGCACGCACACACACACACATGCCTGGCTAGCTGACTATAGCCTAAACTGGTACTATAGTTTCTTAAATACCACAATTTTCTGCCAGTTTAGAGATTCTAGCAGGACTAAAATGTAAAGGGTGTGTAATGGCCCAAACATTGAGACTCAGTTTTCATTTCAGGTATGAATGTTCTGACTATTTATTAAATCACAGCTGTCTGATTTTTGGATTAGCTCCTTGCTGAGCCTGAGTCCATCTGAAGCATCAGAATCTATTCACAGAACCTATTAACTGTTTGAAAAGAACAGTCATTAGCCATCAGCAGAAAAGCAGTTCAGTTCTGCAAGGATTGAAGACGCTATGGTATCAATACAGGGCAGGCAGGGGCAGACTTCTAAATTACTCTAACCTTAGATTGCTATGCTTGCTAAAACCTGATTTCTATATTTCTGTCATATGGATTTCTAATTTTTTTTTTAATAGGCAAGAAAGTAAGAGTAGGGACTCCTTCAGTTAATCTGAAACTTGTCTGAAATTTTTGCCTTTTTATTTTTTCCATCCAAGTTTGGTCCTTGTCTGTGATTCAAAAGTAATAAAACGTTGTTTCCATGAGACTACTATCCATCCAACATTTCATCTTTCTTTATAGTTGGATTTGATCACAGATCTGTTGGGCACACCATCACTGGAAGCAATGAGGACGGCTTGTGAAGGCGCTAAGGCACACATACTCAGGGGTCCTCATAAACAGGTAAGGGAAGGGAGGATATCTAGTTACCACCTGTTTGGATAGGATTTCCCTTCCAAGATAATAAGTGTATTGAAAATTTTTATACAAATATATTACTTGTAGGTTTTATTTTTTTATATCATCGTCATAAGTAAGAAAATCTTAAATATTTGTCAAATAAAATAAAATATGGTCACTCTGAATGCCATAGAAGAAAGTGCATATTTTTGTAGTACCTTTGCTAATAAGTAACTCCTGGTTTTGTGTCTCCTGTGTATGGAAAAAGTTATTGGGGAGAAACTTTGACCTTAGTGCCGTAACCTAGTACATGTACATCAAGAATGTCCTTTCCAAATACCTGTATCTCTTATTCCAGCCAACCATGTGAAGTTATTGCTATTGCACTTTTGCCACTAATACAGAATCAGGTGTGCTTGTTAGTAAAAGAAATATGACGAGAGATTGCCAGATTTGTACTGATCGATATTACTTGGAACCAGCCAAGTCACTACTGAGAAAGATGTAATGTTTTTTTTTATTTCCACCCTGTTGGTTTAGCAGCATTTTTTACCAGCACTTTCCTAATCTCCAATGGACAAAACAACTTAATGATGTGAAGAGTGAGTAAAGAGATTAATTTTTCTAAAAACAACAAACTGAAACAGATAAGAGAACAGATAAGGCTTGAACAGAAAGACCTGGCAACTAATTTTCCTGGGCTTTATCTTGGTTCCTTTTAAATTGGGCATTTAGATGATATGATTGATGGTCCCAAATGACTGAGTTTAACACTCCTCCTCTCCAGTTACCAGCCAGAATATTTGGTCAAGGCCTTGCCTTCCCTTGTAATTACCTCTTGTAATTCTAGCATGACTCCAGAGCTTCAATTTTCACAGGTGTAAAGGGCAGTGAGGCAAAATGTGTTAACTTCTAAAACCAGCCAGAACTAGTAAATAGAGATGGGAATGCTTGTGTTATAAATAGCTGGCTTATAGTTACATCCTTCTATTGCATTTAGTTTTGAACTGTAAGATAATTTCAGTGAGTCTTAACCTAGGGGAAGGTTTATATGGTAGAAGGAACTAAGAAGATCTATTATTAGCAATACCTCATGGTAAATATGTCCTAGGAAATAGCAAACTAAGTTTTCCTTTTTTAAAATTGTTAGATCAGTAAATCTTGCCTGGTTAAAGGTAGCCAATAATGGAAAGTGATGAAGAATCTGAAAGTTAGAATCTGGTGCCACCTTCCATCTCTAGAGGAATTTTAACTCTTGCTAATGGTTGACAATTAGTTAATCCTTTGTGTCAAAGGGTTGCTAAACAGCAGCCTAAAGAGCAAGACTTCCTGAGGAGTTTCCTGCCATCTCTAAAATGTAACTTACTGTGTCGAAATTACTATGCATTCCAGATGAGTCCCAGGAATTTAGAAGTATGTTAGTTGTGAAAACCTAAACATTGAATTACATTAAAAATAATAAATACCACATTACTTTCTAAAACAGAGGAGGAAGAAAGGAAAATTTAAGACTTCATTTTTGTTTAATGGTTAAATAGATTGAAATGTCTACCAGAATTCATACATGGGAAGCAGGCACTCAACCAACTGAGCTACACCCACTCCCCTATCACAAACTTTTGTGATCTCCATAGAGATCACAAAACACCACAGTAAAAGTTAAGAGTAGCCTTGGCTAGTCTTGATGTTGGAATGTATTTTGAAGAAAAGTGTGGCGAGATAAAAACTGGTTAGGAGACCATTTCTGCTCAGAGGCCACTTTATTTTTAGACTGCTTTTAACAAGTGCTGGAAGTGGTCTTCTTCAGTTTCCATGGCCTTTGAATACTAACCAGGAAGATTTGTATAAAGCAAGTTATATCTACCATATATAATTAAATGTATATGAAACTGGCATATTAGTTGGTTCTGGTTTTTTTTTCCTGTGTGGAGTCAGTTTTTAATCTACATTTGCTAGTTGATCTTCAAACTGTTACTGCTCTCAAGAATAGTCAGTATGCCCTTGAAGCTCTCTCCATAATGCGCAAATCAAGGTATACCTACACTCCTCCCCACACACACACCAATTTCTTCCATCCTCTTTATCCCAAAAGGTCTATCCTATATGCCTCTTGTTAGCCTATTAGCAGATGCCTGGAAGACACACACACACACACACACACACGCACAAGTATACTTATTATATAGCCACCTGGAATTTTATTTTTTAACTTTAAAGATTAATTCAGTCCCCAAGATATACAATATATATAGTTTGTATGGTTCTGCACATCATGACTATTTTGCAAAAGGCTTAGCTCATTGCTTTGCATAGAATATGTACTCAGTATATGTTTCTCAGGGCTGTAGTGATGAAGAATGCAGAGTTCAGCATCAGTCTCAGGCTCATCACATTGCATACTATGTTGAATAGTGTCCTAGAAGTTGTGCAATGCTTTTCTCAGACTGCTTGATTATGAATCCTGGCTCCACCAATAATTCACTCTGTAACCTTAGGCACAGAGCTAATGTATGCTAAGAGCATAGACCAGTGCCTGACACATACTAAATACTTAATAAGTGTTAACTAGTTTTATGATAATGTTGATTATAGTCATTATTATTGGTGATTGATTAGTTGATTTTTATGTAGCCCCTGTCATCCTAGCCACCAGCTCTCAGTTCTAGGATATCTTAAATTAATTTTTTCTTGTGAAGAATCTGCCATAAAGTCCCCCTTTGAGAGCATACATAGTATAATAGGGTAATCACTCTAAAATCATAGATATAGTTTGTGGTTTTTTAAAAATAATACTTAGGATCAAGTGGGGTTTATCCCTGGAATGCAAGGATGGTTCACCAACAGAAAATCTATTAAGGTTTATGAACAAAGCAAAATGAGATGTATAGCATACTACTATTCATGTGAAATAAAAATACATGCATACAGTAAGAGCCTCTAACTTTTAGGAAGGACTCCCAGAAATCCTCAGTGAAGCTGCATACTCTCATCCGAGGTCTTCATGGTGCAAGCTATATCTTACTATATTTATTTTAAGTTACTTAGTATAGGAATTTTAGATTAACTGTATTTAAACTCATGGGAAATACCTCTAACAATTCAACTTGAGTTTTTGAGTTTGGTCTATAAAGAGAAAAACTAAGCTGCTTTCAAGTAGTTCCCATTTAAGTTGCTTCTCAAAGTTAGATGAAAATAAACATCCTTTATTAATAACAATAATTAGAAGTTTGTGGCATACAAGACATTATCTTAAGCACTTCTTATGCATTAGCCCACTAAATCCTCACAACGCTGTGATATTCCATGATTTTTCACTTTTTACAGTGGTTTAAAGAGGTTAAATAATACGCTTGCGGTAGTAAGCCAGGTCTCAAAAATAGGTTTCTCTAACTCCAAAATCTATGTTCTTAGCTAATATTCTACACTATCTAGCATCTATAGCTTTGGAGCAGATTTCATTTTCATATATGCAAATAATATGTGAGTACATGTAAAATAAAAATTTTACAGATATAGCTAAAATCATCCTGGACTACACCCCTCCTTCCCAATCCCAGTCTCTTTTGGATTAATTCAGGCATATCTTTCCGGACATTTTTCTAGGCATTTGTACAAACAGAAATATGTAGTATTGAGTGATGAGACTTTAAAAATATATATATACACACATAATCAGAAGGAGAACGTAATTTACTCCCTTCTTAAAGTCACAGATTACTGCCTTAAATTAATTTACTTGTGTTGGTTACTTAGTACACACAATTCCATGTAGTATATTAGAATTCTTGCCAGTGAAACTTGATTTAAACTGGCTTAAGCAAAAGAGGGGAACTTTTTGGCTCATATAACTGAAAAAATCTTGAGCTACAGTTAACTTCAGGCCCTACTGGATCCAGGTTTCAAATGATGTTCCATGGCCAGAAATCAGATTTTTCTTCTCTGCTCTGTTTTCCTATGTGTTGCGTTTATTTTCAGACAGGCTTTCCCCATGTGTTGGCAGAGTTGGAATCAACAACTCAGGCCTACATTCTACTAGCATAGCCATCCTTTTGCAAAGAGCTTTCCCAAAATAACTCCACAAATATTTGGAAGGTCTCTGATTCATTTGGAATATGTTTGGTTTATATGATAGAAAATCTTGCTGACACTGGTTTCAAGAAATAAAAATTCATTTTTCCTCATATCAAGAAATCCAGAGGTGTGTGTAGGGAGTCTGGAGATGGGAAAGTAACTCAATTATGTTATCAAAGATCCAAGTTTTTCTTTTTTTTTTCTTCCCTTATACCTTCTTGCTTATCACCTCATGGTTACAGAATCACTGTAGCTTGTCCAGAAATTGCATCCACATTCAAAGCAAGAAAAGAGAGAGTAATAGTAATGCCAGTCATTTTTATTAGGGAAGCAAAAGCTTTCTCAGAAGCCTCCCTAGCAAACAAGGACCATATCTTATGTATAATAGAATCAAAGTATATTAGAGAGCTAATTCAGTCCAAACTTCTTATTTTGGGGTGAGGATTTCTTTGTCACCCCAGAGTGCTTACTATAGTGCACTTGCATTGTGCATACCCAGTTAATATTGCTGGCTAATGATCACAGCTTCTTTACGGCCAATTAAGATTTAATGTGTACATGTCATTGGATAAAAATTAACAGAAGCATTTGCTCAGAACTTGCATAGGCTGGCAGACTCTGTGGTAACCAGCACTCTGTCATTGGGTTATGACAGCTGTGGCATATCATTTAGGTCCTCTCACCCAAGTTCCGAAGCTCACCTTTAAAATTAATTATATTCATTGTATTAGTCTGCCAAAGGGGTGCTGATGCAAAGTACCAGAAATCTGTTGGCTTTTATAAATGATATTTATTTGGGGTAAAAGCTTACAGTCCCAAGGCCATGGAAAGTCCAACTCAGGGTACCATAAGAGGTTCTTTTTCACCAAAGTTAGCTGCCACATGTTGAAGCAAGATGGCGGTTGATCTCTGCCAGGTTTCAGCCTTCCCCTGTGGGCTTCCTCTTCCTCTTGAAGCTCTGTGGGCCCAGCTTCTTCCCAATCTCAGCTGTAGGCTGGCATAGGACTTGTTTCTCAGGGCTTCCTATATCAGTCTCAGCTCTTTTCCCAAGGTCATCTGTCAGCTATCAGGCAAATAGTCCATCTCTCCCCAGGGCTTTAGCTGTTTGAGCCTTCTCTGTTCTGTCACATGGCAGGATCAGAATTGACAAAGGTCTCTCCTCTGTGTGTCTTCTTGAGTGAGGTTCCATTTATATCAGACCCAGCAAGGGGGCAGGGACTCAACATGAGTTATGACCACTGATGTAGCAAATCAGGAAGCGCTAACTTGGGAGCAGATGTGGCTTAAGCGGTTGAGCACCTGCCTCCCACATGGGAGGTCCCAGGTTTGGTTCCTGGTGTGATATTGAAAAATGTCCTCAAACATGTGTTTGGCTTTGTACATCTAATCATTTGTCAAGATTCAGGATTACATCAACTCTTGTCTGTTTCTTCCGAACTCTCATCTTGCTAGTAATGCCCATTTGGAGTATCCTTCAAAATGGATTCCTCCATTTGGGTAATCCTTCAAATCTATGAAGAATTCCCTTCCTACACAATAATTTGTCTATCATGCCTCTTCCTTTTTTACCCAGATTTGTTATTCCTTTCCCTCCAATATCATTCTTTCTTTTCATGTTTGAAAATGTCATCAATGGTCCCCTTCCTTCCTTTCTACCTTGCTCAGCATGAAAGCTCTCCAGAATTTTAATGTATTTTTAATCTCATAGTCATAACCAATTCCGTGGTGACATTCAAAACATCTCCAGTATATATAAATCATTCTTTGTTCAAGAGAGCACTTTTTAAAATTGTATTAGGTGAAAGAGATGACACCATTTTCAAATAAATTTCAATTACTTCTCCTGCTTAAAAAAAAAACAGAAAATGACTGGTATATTTTAAAGAGGAAATGCATGTGAATGGTAGGGGAATAGGTGAAAACTTATTTCCACATGAGAAAATTAGGTCATATTTCTAAGCATCCTATTTTTCTCTTTCATTGAGCCTATGTCACTTGATGAGAAATATAAACTCCTTGTCTATTCCTGATATCCTGGACCCATACTGATTTCAACCATAATGACTGATGAATTAGAGGGGGAGAAAATGAAATCAGAATTGCAGCATCTGTAGCATTGCATCTTTCCTTTGGAGCCAATGCTAGGAACTAAATTATTAATGGTTATCTTTCAGAAGAGGTAATTGGTTTGAATGAATTGACTCTTCTTTTTTCTGTGTGCTTTTTTTTTTTTTTTTTTTTTTTTACATGCATATAAATGCAGAAAAGGAGAAAGTATGTAATAATGACCATTCTAGGCTGAAATGAAACCTAGCTTTTTTAAATTTTTATTTTTTTAGGAGGTACTGGGAATTGAACCTGGACCTCATATATGGGAAGCAGGAGCTCAACCACTGAGCTACATCCCCTCCCCCAGCCTAGCTTTATTTTTAGTGAATGTGTTAAGGTACACTTCTATAAAGAAAGATGAAATTTGGAAAAAAAAAAATATTTAAAATCTCAGGGAGTCTTGACATCCACTCGTTTGATTTTCATAACGCCGCCCCCCCCCCATGGCCAATCATTCTCAAGTCTTATAAATTTTGTCTCCTCATTTGTTCTCTGTCCTTTATTCAGTGTCCTCTAGAAATGTTTACATATCTCCCTTACCCACTGGACAGGTCTTACTCATCTTTGTCTCCCCAACACTTATTCCAAGGCCTAGCATTTAATGGATATTAAATGATTATTAATAATGGTAGATAGGGAAGTCTGTGTTGGTACTGTTTTATAGATGAAAAAGCCAAAATTCAAGCCCAAGTCTAATAATGGCAAAGTTAGAATTTGAACCCAAGCCTTCTAATATGAATTCCAGTATTCCCTCCCCTAAGTTATAATATACCTCCATCACATACACATACACACAAATAGGATGAGGGATAGATTCACTTTGAGCTTAGAAAGGAAAGAATTGCTCATTGGGAAACATTTTGGTCAGTAAGATTGGCTAGAGTTTGACTGCCAACCTGCACAAGCCGGGGAGAAAGAGGACAATAATTCACAATTGAACCAAGAATCAGAATCTTTCAAGAATATCAAATTATTTCACTTTAAACAAAAAAATGGGGGGAAGAGATATATATAAATTAAGTTGTGAATTAAAACCTCTTCCCTTGCTGTTGAGAGAATTAAGGTTTAATTAATTGTGTCTTAACTTTTGAAAGAATTTTTTTAAGACAAATTGAGGCAACTGGGATGTTTGTGAGAATAAGAAAGATATAGTCTTGATTATAGTTAAATTGGTCTGAATTTCAGATATTCATTATTGAATTTATTCATGTTTTATCGCACTTTATAGGTGGCACTTGAACAATAAATGAGTCCTGGACAGTCTACTCTCCTTCTGAAAACAATGAACTGATATTATTTGCTTGTGGGAGTTGTACACTAAAGGAGAGAAACATTAGAATATGTCAGGCCATACTATAAAACATTTTTTACTACCCCCCCACACTTACTGTTTCAGTTACTGTACTAACATTGTGGGTGATATTGAAATTCTGCATAATGTGAACAGGATAAAATATTTATAAACTGCTTTTCATAGGCCATTTCTTTATTATAAATGAATTTTAGCTTTAAACATATACACTTGTTAAGTGTTTAATAGTTCTTTTCAGTGTGGAGGCTGGTTCGTTGTCCCAGAAGAGCAAGATAGTCACTGTATCTGATTTACTGTGACAGCGACAGGATGCTTTATGGGCAAGATTTTACATTTCACCACAAGGGAAAAAGTGTGTCACTGGGAGAAAAAATGTATATATCCATGTTTGCATATATAATATTATTATTCTGGTTAAAATTTGTTTAATTTGTTAATTTAGTTTTTGAATTCAAGACAAAAGGAAAAAAATGAAGCTTCGTGTTTTAAAATAGATTTTATTTTTATCTCCTATATAAGACTGTTATGGGGAGCACAAACTTAACTTCCTTAAGTCTACCATAAAATTGAGTCCATTAAGTTTACAAAATGAAATTTTTAAAATGTACATACATATATACGATCTCCTTCCTCTGGCTATAGTATTTTGTTGTCATATATTACAAAAATACTGGTGTATCTATTTCTTTTAAATGGACACAGGCGCATCATGAGTGAATTAACTGCTAGAATCTTAAGCTCTAACCATAGTGACTTCAGTAACAATATTGGATAATGAATGTTTCAGCTTGTCCTTAACTTTAGTTTTTTTCTTTTTTTTTAAGTTTGGTAGCACATTTTGTACCAAAATGTCAAACACTGTGCTGTAAGATTATCCATGTTTATAGAAATGTCCACTTTACAGATAATATAATGCCCTATCATAATACTAACAGAATTATATGGTAATTGATTTATTTGTTTATTTATTATGTATATTTTTAGTATTTTGGATTTTTGAGACAATGATTTTTAAAAAACTGTAAATATAAAAAAAAACAAAAACTCTTCCCCATCAATCTCCTCCAGCCCCCCCACCTCTTCATTTTATACTTAAGGATACTGAGGTCCAGAGACGTTGATTTGTCTAATTAGTTAGCAGCAAGGAAAAACTAGAACCCCAATCTTACCTCTATTACTGCTTGATCCTGAAGGAAACTTCTGTATGGTAATTAATTACCTCCTGATGATTCTGAGGTATTTTATTTTCCTTGTTTTTGTTGGATTTTTCCTACATGGCTTTTGCTGGAAGGAAGCAGATATGTAAAATACTTAATGTTAATAGTTGTAATAGCAGGTTTGTGAGGCTATGACTGATGTATGAGGAGACATTTCAGTATTCTGCTTCTCTCATCTCAGGGGTTATGGAGAGCCTGACCAACGTGAGACCTGTTCATGTTGCAGTCATGTTGCTCTTTTTGGCCTTCGAATGCTCAAATAACAGGGACTTTTCTTTCTATAATATTTTGGATTTTCATAGACTGACAACCTAGAAAATACAAGACAGGGTCCCCATAAAACACATGAGTTTCCAAGTAAGCATTGCCTCCATTTATCTCAAAATTAATAATATAACAGTGTTTATTCAAACAAATTCTCCCAAGTGTGAATCAGTCTCTCTCTCCCTCTCCCTTTTTTTCACACACACCACACTTCTCTCCCATTTATAGACCACTATTGATATAGTAATAAAATGTAAATGCCTGACTGTAAGATGATATAATGAACATTGTCTGCAGAAGAGATTAGGAGTAGGTAAAAATGATCTTACCATTTTCACATACACTTGGAAAACTCTTCTTGTGGGTTTTCCCTACAAACCTACTTGTAATATAACAAAGCAGTTAGGGCATAATACCAAATAGAAAGTCCCAGAGAACTATGAAATTGGTTCTCTCCTCTGAGATTATTTCCTAAAAGTTCAAAGTTTTATAAAGAATCCCTAAGGAAACTAAGGACAGATGAAGTATTTAGAACTAATAGGAAGGGATTTGATTCAGATCAAATGTGTATGGCTCTTGAGACTCTTCACTTTTCAGACCATAGTGAAGGTCAGTACCCTTAAAGGTAGGTCATTTTCTTGACTGTATTTGAGCCAATTTTTCATAGGTTTGACCCACCAAACTTCTCTGGCCACAGAAGGGTTTTGGGTAGAAACCAGTTATAAAAGCCATTTGGAAAACCAATTAACTAGTTAAGGGATTCATTTCTTTTTTTCAAAATGTCATGAAAATCAAACCAGAAATAATTTGACTATACATTTAGAACTTTCCAAATTGAGGAATCAACCTTACTACCAAAGCCATTAGAAGAAAGCAGGTGTCCAAACATCTTTTGTCACCTTCCTTACTTCTTTTCCTATGTTAAAGAGTATAGTTGTGTGAGAGACAAAGCAATGATGCGATCCACCTGCTGTGTCCCCTAACCCTCCAAGCCGTGAAAGAAGCTTTATAAGGTCACAAGTCATCAAAGCCATCTTCTTTCCTCAGTGCAAGGGAGTTGGATATGGCCATGTGGATATGCCTGCCTCTTACAAAGGACAACTACTAAGAAATCAGTGCTAAAGGCAATTCAAGTGGAACCAGCAAAAATATGGCATACTTTCTTAGAAGATTCTGTGAATTTCTAAGTGTCCTATAGTTGTAAGCTCCTTTAGGCCTCATATTTTAACAACTTCATGATAATGTTGCCATAAGGCATGGTTCACATACTTATTTTGCACATGGCCACAGTTTTAAATCTTATTTCTCCCTTAACTAGGCATGTTTGGTCTTCCCTTCTTGCCCAAGGCATTTAAGATATAAGGCTAATAGGAACACCATATTTATGGGAATAGTTTTCATTTTTCCTAGCCTTTACGCTAAACTACATTGCTATATAAAACGCTAGTGGAAAAAGTCAATGACAGTTGCTTCTTTGGAAGACTTGTTAATGAGGGGGAAACCACTTACATGTGTACACATCCATCTTTTGAACTGAGTACTTTATCTTGCCATAAATTGGCCATATTGTATATCTGCTTACACAAAGACTCAGTTAAATATTTGACTTTTTTTTTTTTCCCATAGCCATCTCTTCCTGTACTTTATACCCTGTCTAGCCAGGCTACACATGAAGCTGTTCATCTCCTTTGCAGGATGTTGGTCTTTGATCCAGTAAGTAGTTTTATTTTTTAATTTTTAAAATGAATTAAAAATGTAATTGAGTTGTAACAACACACCACTCACATCATTAGATGAACAATGATGCAGAAGATCAACAAGGAAACAGAGAACTTGAACAATATGAAAAATGAGCTAGACCTAACAGATATATACAGAACATTGCACCCAAACTCAGCAGGTTATACATTCTTCTCAAGTGCTCATGGATCTTTATCCAGGATAGGCCACAAGGCAGGTCTCAAAAAATATAAAAAGATTGAAATTATACAAAGCACCTTCTCAGATCATAATGGAATGAAACTGGAAATCAGTAATAGATGGGAAAGAGGTAAAAATCACAAATGTGTGGAGGCTGAACAACACACTCCTAAATAATCAGTAAGTCAAAAATGTAATTGTGTTGTAACAAATGTGCCACACTAATACAAGATATTAGTAATAGGGTGGTATATGGGAACTCTGTATTCTATGCATGATTTTTCTGTAAACGTACAACTTCTCTAATAAAAAAAAGAAAGAAAAAAAATACATGTATTGTAAGACTACCATCCTGGTTTTGAATAGTCGGGCAATGTAAATAATGACATTTCAAAAAATAAACCTCAGTGCCCCAGTAAGAATCTAGGTAAAGACAGATAAGGAACTGTGCCACTCTTCTTATTTATCTTGGTATTCATAAAAGGAGTTTGACACCATGTTAAATGAGGAGGAAAAAATTTGTAAGTTCATTTGAAAAAAAAAATCTGTTCATTATATTGCATAAGGAAATCTTTAATCATTGGGTTGTAGAGAAGGTAGCTTTTCCAAATGCCATTTCTGGACTTGACTTTTCTGGGACATGCTATAAATGGCACCTTAAATTCAGTTCTTCATTTATTCATTCACCCAAAGAATACTTATTTTTCAAGTCTGTGTCAGTAACTTGTTAAAATAATATTAAAATATAGAAACATTTAGAAAAGAAAAGAAAATTTTACTTGCCAAGAGTACAAGATTGTCAGGCTTGAAAAGGGTTGGCTCACTAAATACAAAACACAATAGGCATTTAAAGACAAAAAAAAAAAGTAAACTTACCAAATTAAGTTTACATTGGTCTGTTCATGATGAGAAAACTTTCTCACATGATTATTAAGTCCACAAAGGTCATAATTATCTTTAGGCATCAGCACAACAAAGATTAGGGGCAAAAATGTTTTTTGTAGAGGATCCAGGTTTATGAGAAATGGTTAAGATTTTATGTTGGGGGGGATCAGAACTATAATCAGGGTGATGAAGTTAGCTGAAGGCACAGAGTGGGTTGGTTGGTTTGATGTTTATTTTTTGTTTTCCTTTTGTGTTTTTACTATGGTTTGTAACGTACTTAGTGATATTGGAAGGAAATAAAGATTAGAGCAGAAATAAATTAAATAGAGAAAAACCAGTGAAGAGAATCAACAAATTCAAAAGTTGGTTCTTTGAAAAGATCAATAAAATTGACAAACCTTGAGATAGACAACAAAGAAAAAGAGAGAGACAACTAAAATTAGAAGTGAAAGGGAGGACATTACTAATGACCCCACTAAAATAAGTAAAAAGAACTATTTTATTCTTTTTGTGTTTTTTTTTGTTTTCTCTCTTTTAGTCTTCCATTCTTTTGTTGTTCTTGTTGTTGTTTTTATAAAGAACTCTAAGATGGGAGAAGGTGTGACTCAAGCGGTTAAGCACCTGCTTCCCACATATGAGGTCCCGGGTTCAATCCCCGTCCCCCAGTACCTTAAAAAAAAAAAAAAAAATTGATAAAAGGATACTCTGAACAACTGTACACCAACAAATTAGATGACCTAGATGAAATGGACAAGTTCCTAAAAACATACAATCTATGCTGACACAAGAAGAAATAGAAGATCTCAACAAACCAATAACTAATAAAGAGGTTGAATTAGTAATCAAAAACCTCCCAACACAGAAAAGCCCAGGACCAGAACACTTCACAGGGGAATACTATCAAACCATCCATGAAGAATTAACACCAATCCTGCTCAAACTTTTCCAAAAAATTGAAGAGAAGGGAAAACTCCTAACTCATTCTAGGAGGCTAACATCATCCTAATACCAAAGGCAGATAAAGATACCACAATAAGTATGTAGCCCAATGTCACTTATGAATATAAATGCAAAAATTCTCAACAAAGTATTAGCAAACCAAATCTAACAGCACATAAAAAGAATTATACGCTATGATGAAGTGGGATTTATCCCAGGTATGCAAGGGCAGTTCAACATAAGAAAATCACTTCTACACCATGTTAACAGAATGAAGTGGGGAAAAAAATAGCAACACATGATCATCTCAATTGACACAGAAAAGGCATTTGGCAAAATCCAGTACCCTTTCTGATAAAATCACTCAGAAAACTAGGAATAGAAGGAAACTTCTTCAACGTGATAAAGGGCATATATGAAAACCCACAACTAACATCATGCTTAATGGTGAAAGACTGAAAGCTTTCCCTCTAAAATCAGGAACAAGACAAGGATGCCCACTATCACCCCTGTTATTCAACATTGTCCTGGAAGTTTTTTAGAGCAATTAGGAGAGAAAAAAAATAAAAGGCATCCAAATTGGAAAGGAATAAATAAAACTTTCCCTATTTGCAGATGACTTGTTTCTATATACAGAAAACCCTGAAAAATCCACAAAAAAAAACCTCCTAGGGCTAATAAATGAATTCATTAAAGTGGCGGGATACAAAATCAACATGCAAAAATCAGTAGTGTTTATACAATAATGAACAATCTGAAGAAGAAATTTAAAAAACTCCATTTACAATAGCAATTAAAAGAATCAAATATCTAAGAATAAATCTAACTAAGGATGTAAAGGACTTATACACAGAAAACTGTAATACATTGCTGAAAGAAATCAAAGAAGACCTAAATAAATGGAAAGACATTCTATGTTCATGGATTACAAGACTACATATTCTTAAGATGTCAATTCTGCCTACCTAAAGTGATTTACAGATTCAATGCAATATATTCAAAATTGCAACAACCTTCTTTGAAGAAATGGGAAAAGCCAATCATTAAATGTATATGATTTTTTTTTTTATAAACCCACAACTTCTCTAATAAAAATTAAGTAAATAGCAACAACAAAAATACCCACATACAACAGGTGTTGAAAAAGAAAAAACAAGGTTGTCAAGTTAACTTTCACCTGTTCATGATGGAATTAAAGCAGCTTTCTTTAGTGATTATCATATCCTGAAAGATTATGTCATACCTTTTAACATCAGCATAGCAAAAATCAGAGATAAAATAATTTTTAGGGAAGCTAGATTTATGGGAAATATTATTTTATTATTTGAGGACCAGAACCAGTCAAGATGACCCTAGTTATTTCTTGTTTATTGAAGAATGCAAAGAGTTGTGGGGTTTTTGTTTTGTTTTGTTTTTCATTGTGTTATGTGCTTGATGATATTGGACATAGAGCAAGGTGTCAGTTTTTCTTCTCTTCTGAGTATATGCTTAAATCCTTTAAATCCACTTTCTCTTAGTAGTACTTATACATCCACTGAGCTAAAAGGGGAGACATTTTTTTTTAATGGAGTAATAAGTTCAAAAAAAGATTATGGTTTACATAAACCTGATACCAGTGTATTAAGTATTCTCATCTACAGTGCCAGGAAACCACAGACATAGACAAGACTATGATATTCAGACTAAGCTGTATCACAATAAATGGCAGCTTTTAGACATGCTTTTGCCCTGATGTGTTTGGTATTCTAAAAGAATAAAAGTTTCAAGCAGCTTTTTAAAGTTGTCACCATGAGCACATCTCTTCTAAATGCTGGGACCTATTTAGAAAATATAGCCGTTTAAAATGTAAACTTATCCCCAAACATTACATTTTTAAAGATCATGACATTTGTCATTATTGGCCCTGCATATATCTATTTCAAGGTAGGAAATTTTCAGAATTTTAGTGGAAAGACACATCTAAGTGTTTTAATGTGGTAGATGACTAAGCATAAGCTATGTAAAGCTGTTACTGTGTCATGTGAAAGATCCTTTGTGGACTCATGTTTTTCTGTAGTGTTGACGTACTGGTCTCTAAATTTGATTTCAGTCCAAAAGAATATCCGCTAAGGATGCCTTAGCCCACCCCTACCTAGATGAAGGGCGACTACGATATCACACATGTATGTGTAAATGTTGCTTTTCCACCTCTACTGGAAGAGTTTATACCAGTGACTTTGAGCCTGTCACCAATCCCAAATTTGATGACACTTTTGAGAAGAACCTCAGTTCTGTTCGACAGGTTAAAGGTGAGTATCTTTATTAACCTTTAGCCAGGCAGGATGATTAGTAACATTTTCAGTATGTGGCCATGAAGAATTAAGAACTGGATAGTGACCAAAGTTCCTCCATATTTTTATTTTGCAATGTTGCATGTAGCTATTTGTCCAGAGTATATATATGTTATGAAGAATTCATATTTAATATCACATCCAGGGGAAGATCAGATAGAAGAATGTTTAGTTCTTGTTTTCAAAGCTGACTTACTGAATATGATTCAATATATTTAATATGTATTTACTCATGATTTCATTGAATGAAACACGTTGGTGTTTCTTTTTATATAATATACACAGTTTTAAAAAGGATAAAAATCCACTTGAAAGTATCATTCCCTGGGTAATGACAAGAGAAGATTTCTGATACTTAACTCATGTAAAATTTCCCACACATCTCATATTGGTCTGGGCATGAAAGTAATGACAGCCAAAATACTGAATGATTTTAGTATCTGCTACAGGGCATTTTAGAAGAGAGGGGGGTCCCCAAAGTAACTAACTAACCCAAAACTATACCCATACCAACTAAGGTGTGTTTTTTCGTTTTGTTTTGTTTTGTTTTGTTTTACATTATTTTCAAAAAGGCTTAATTATCAGCAGTTTAGCAGTTTTCACCCATAATGCCAACTCTGAGAAGTCACTCTCAAATTTATAGACCATTTACTCTTCCCAGTGATGGAGTTTCCAATCCTTGTAATGCCATCTTTGCATTTTTTGCCTCTGTTTGGCAGCAACTGTCCATTAGTTTCAGGAAAGTTCAGCTGTATACTGCCTGATAGATGATGTTTTTGATTTAACTAAACCAGTAGGAAATGTTGAAGATGTTAGCTAGACTCCATTGCTCCCAGGCCTACAAATCGGCATGGATTATATTCTGTTTCCTCCACAGAAATTATTCACCAATTCATTTTGGAACAGCAGAAAGGAAACAGAGTACCTCTCTGCATCAACCCTCAGTCTGCTGCTTTTAAGAGCTTTATTAGGTAACTATATGTATGAAATTCTAACATTCTTGGTAGAATTAAAAGGATGCCATTGTGATTTTGTTATTCAGCAAATTTCTGTTTTTATTTACATTAGATAGCATAGGTAAAAGATCCATCCAAAAGTTTCTGTTATGAGCTTTGACTTTGGTCAAAAGTATTTTAAAAATCATCAGTTTTTACACTGGTACCAATTCACTTGTGGTTGCTTGGTAAATTTTTTTTTCAGATGACCATTGTGCTGCCATGTACATGGGGGTCCTACTGCAGCAGGGGTAGAGCAGCCACCTGTTTTTGGAGTTAGAGATGGTCATCTTTGTTCCCACTATTTTCCTTACCCTCTTAATAATTTTAAGCAAGATTTTTTTTTTTTTTTTTTTTTTTTTTTTTAAACAGATAGACTGCTTATGTGGTCTGTTAGAGAAGTCAACGGGTTCATTGGTTAAGAGCAATGAACCTACTTTGGAACTAGCAAGCCTCATTCTCTTCTCTCTTTGTCCTTTCCTTGTCTTGATCTCTTTTTCTCCAACTCCTTGTGTCAATCTCTTTTTCCCTAACCCAGTCATGAGAAAGAAACCATGCCAGTGGTCTGGACAGGGAAAATTTAATAACAATAATTAACTTGGAAAAGATAGTTAACTACTAAAAGGGGTCAAAGAGGATTCTGTAGGGTCCTGAATTAGCAAATGAAGAAGGCAGCTTCTCCTTCCAAGTTGGGGGTAGAGTGAACAAAGAAGAAATTAACAACTCAAAAGAGGTCCCCCACTCAAGACTAAGATTCAGACCTCTTGGGAGACGGCATGGCTGCCACAGGAACACACAGACAGAGCATGGTGAAAAAGCTTGTCAAAACTGGTGAGTTTCTCTGAACTGGTGGGTTGCAGAGAAACTTGCCAGAGGATACGGGTAATTAAGCAAGCTAGTCCTTGAAGAAGGACCATTACTAGAACTTCCACAGCAAAAGAGAGGTTCATTAGAACCAGGAAGGAAGACTATTTCCTGATGCTATGGCCTTGCAGTGCCCTTCAAGCACCCTCTGTTGACAAAGGCTAACATCAAGTCAGGTAGCAAAGGAGAAACGTATACAGTATAGGGTCTGGCTCCAGGCTCACAAAGCAGGGCAAAGGAGGATGAATTTAGATCTGAGAGGCAATACTTTGATAGCTGCCATACTCTTCCCTCTTTCTTCCTTGCCTGCCTTTCTCCTTTTTTCCCTTCTTCTCCCTGCTTCTCTTTCCTGTCCTCTCACTTTCCTTTTTATTAGCCTTGACAAGAATTTTTGTATAGAATTTTAATTGAATTTCATTTCTTCCATGTGTTTTTCTGTAGCAACAAGGGATTAAGTTGCATTTTTACTTCCCTGTGGTTTTAAATTGTTTTGTTTTGATATTTTCCCCTCAGAGTCAATGGCCCAGCCAAACAGGTGTTTTAGCACCTCTCAGGGGCAAGTCATTCATTATGCTGGACTCTAGGGAAGGAAAGTGCTTACACCCTCTGCTTCAAGTTTATAACCTAGTTAGCAACATTGGGCAGACAGGAAATGACTTATAATACAGATCTGTAGCTAATAAATGCTAAATGCCTATCCACACTACTCAATTAATACTTGATATAGAAGAATGCTTGAGGCTCATTCAAAATAGGTCAATTCTCTACACCTTAAGGTTATTTTCATGATGGATTGTAGACATTTATAATAGCCACCATTTACTTTATATTCTCTAGTAGGCACTGTGCAAAACACTTTACATATATTATCTCCTTTATTCAACAAAATATGAGTGTTGTGCCTATAAGTTAGGCAGCGTTATCCTTTTTCAAATCAGGAAAATTAGGCTTAGAAAGATTAAGGAACTTGCTTTGTGTCACCAACTAGTAAATGACATGGTTTTCAAGCCTCACTATTAGCCATTATACCATATTGCCTCACCATAAAGCCTTAAACTAACAATTTGGAACAAATTCACCTTTAGAGAAGTTAAACAAAAATCCAGAAGTGGACTTGACAATTTTTTTAAAAGGAAGAGAGGAAGACAGGCAGTAGAGAATTGACTTTTTGTTCATTATAGCATTACAATTAATTTCACCATTTCTCCATTTTCTTCTAGTTCCACTGTTGCTCAGCCATCTGAGATGCCCCCATCTCCTCTGGTATGGGAGTGACGGTGGAAGATAATGTACTACTGAAGATGTAATGTAGCTTTCCACTGGAGTCTGGGATTTGCAATTCTGGAGGTTAATCATGCTTGTACTGTAATTTTACTAATGAAGTTTTAAATTAACAACCACTACTTGTATGATATGAATAATATTTAGAAATGTTACTAGACTTTTAATCTTGTAAAGTGGTTGTGCTTTTAGAAGAAAAATATTTTACCCAGAGTTGCACATGTTTTACACATGTTTTATGAAATTAGTGCAGCTGTTATGGCTCACCTCAGAACAAGAGAGAATTGAACCAAATTTGGGAGTTTGGGGTTTGGGGGAGTTTTTTTGTTTTGTTTTGTTTTGTTTTGTTTTTTTAAAGTAAGATTGTTCACACACACACACACACACACACACAAAAGGACAGTCATACATTTTTATATTTGAGCCATTCAGGAAGATTTGGAATTTTCTAAAACTACAGAATCTAGAGACCTTGCCTGCGACCAATCATGGAGCCACGTGAGCTGATCGTGGCTGCACCTGGGGGGGAGGGGGGAGGGGCATGCCACTTAATGATCAAGCCCTATAATTAGCTTCTCATTAGAACCGTGATGGTGATGTGTGCTGTCTAAAATCACATGTTGTGGGTAGAGAGAATGAGTTTGTGACTAGAAGAGACTAAACTTTTGTTTTCCTTACCCAGTATAAATATATATATATATATTTAATCTATTTTTATTAGAAGTTTTTCTGCTCTTTCTTACATAAAAGAACCCCTAAGCATGCATCTTTCATGTGTGTAAATAATTCATTTCTGGGCTAATTTCAAAAGAATCCCAACATTGCTGTATAGAGAGAGAACTAGCTTGCACATTTTAGGTCTGTGAAATTGTGAGACTTTTCCTGCACTGGACAGTAAAAAAAAAAAAAAAAAAAAAAAAAAAAATTAAGACAAAAACAAATTTTTAAAAATTTTAAAATTAAAAAAAGGCACATAGGGAATTATGTCAAATGTGTTTGTGTCCTTAGACAAAGCTGTGGGAGTCTTGAAATGTCACAGTAGTAAATAACTTATTACTTTTTGACAAATTCTTTTTTCTGTTGGAACACTGAATTCTGTGTATATGTATATATGAATACAAATTGAAGGCCTCTACCTCCTGGAGTTATACAACTTGGCTTGTTTACCTCCACATGCTGATGATGATTATTTTTTTTTAAGTTCAATGTGGAGACTTGAAACTTGAATGTCCCTTCCAACTTTTATATTAAAAAAAAAAAAAAAAAGACAAGAAAATTGAAGATCATTTTTCACCTGTACAAGGAATACTAATGGATCGTCTTAAAATTGGTCTAGGAAAAAACCTTGGTGTGTGTTATGGACAATTAACTGTTAAAGTTATTGTAAGTTATCTGTATTTAGCAGAGTATTTTCATCTTAAGTGATCTGAGCTGAATTTGAAGACTATTAATAAGTTATATTTGGAAGTTTTAACTTCAATGAAGTAATTATTTGCTGTGAAAGAAACAAACATTGAATTACTAAACAAAGATGGTGCAATATCTTTGTTTTTTTTTTACGAGGCTCCTGAGAATCAACCCAACTGAAGCATTTCAATTCACTTGAATGAGAAACGTGTTTAGTATCAAAAGAGCCCAAGACGACACTGGTGTGAAAGGTACAATCCAAGAGGTTGGTCAATTACCGTGACACACTTACTGGTCACTTTGTACAATGTAGATTTGAAGTACAGTGGTGAAAACATTAAATGTGACATTTGAAAAAGATGTGTTGCCTGTTTTCCTTTGTTTTCTTTTCAGTACAGCTTATATCCTAACTTGACATTTTCCTATTAGTATATCCATTTTGATCTTTGAGGAAATTAGTTTTTTTTGTTTTTTTTGTTTTTAAGATTTTATTTATTTATTCATTTATCCCCCCCCTTGCTGCTTGTGCTCGCTGGGTCAGCTAACCACGCCATGCGGGCGGGCTTGCCTTCACCAGGAGGCCTCGGGAACCGAACCCGGGGCCTCCCATATGGTAAACGGGAGCCCTACTGATTGAGCCACAGCCGCTTCCCAGGAAATTAGTTTTGTTTTGTTTTTAATCACACCAGAAACTTTAGATTGCCAAAAATATATTGAGATACCAATATCAAAGATATTGTGATGTAAATATATGTAATCTGGAAGTCTTTCCAGACCTTATAGTCTCTAATCTAGTGATTTTCAAACTTTTTTTTATTTTGCAACTAAGAACCCTATTTTCATGTGAAATCTTAGTCTGAAGTCCTAGATATTAAATAAAAATGGACTGTTTTGGATGAAGCTGACTGGTTAGGGGGCTACGATCTCAAATAGAGTGGCAGATTTCCCATACCAGAAAATACTTTTGGGCTGCTAGGGGCAAGAAGCAGAAAGTATTTCGTGCTAGGGAAGAAGCTCCAGACTGCCTAATTTCATAATACTGTCCCTGCTGATGAATAAAGCAGAATTACTCTTGGGTTTATAGGTGACATGTATTTCTTCCTATCTTTTCTTTTTTAACAAAATGGATTTTTTTTTTTTCCTGGCTTGGGGGGTATTGACTAATCTTACTTGTTAATTCAGTCAACATATTAGTTTATTCATTCAACAAACATTTGAATATGTCTAAACATATGCATAAACAAGGAAGCCTTGTTAATGTCAGTAATGCTTAAATAAGGAAACCAGTTTTCATCACTTATAAGAAAGCGTTATGATTTGCACATATAACACTTTGAAATTAAATTTCTTCACAGATTAATATTAAAGAAAATATGTTAAATCAGAATCTCTGAAGACAGGGTCAGGTTTCAATATAAGTTTAAGTTCTACAGTTGATTCCAATGTGTCACCAAGATTGAGATCCACTACTCTCTCTTCTTAGATGACCTCATCTACCCCCATAGTCTATTAAAAAATGACCCCAAATCTCTTATCTTTATACCCAGATTTCTCTAAGTACCCACTAGAAATTTCCGCTTTGATACCTCATAGGCACCTCAAACATGTCAATAATGAAATTAATTTCCTCCCCCTACCCCAACTTTTAAAATCATTCTCCTCACCTCTCCTCTCTGCCTCTTCCCCACCCCCCCTTTCGATCTAGCCTAGACTAGCAAAATGGTTGAGGATTATCCAACCAAGGCCATCCTTAGGATTTCATGAGGAATTGTAGAAATGGGACAGGTGTGAGTGCTGGAGGAAGAGTGTAGGAGCTACACAGAGTTATGAGCTAACCCCAGGCTAGCTTCTTCTCTATTCACATTAAGTTAGAACCTGAGCCAAGGTGGTGCTCTTTTTTTTTTTTTAACACACCCCCACACCTACCCCAATGACTCCCTTGTCTGTCTGCTTGTTTTCTGCTTGTCTCATTTTTTTAGGAAGCACCAGGACCTCCCATCTGGGAGGCGAGTGCCCAACCACTTGAGCCACTTGTGCTCCCTGCCAGTTGCATCATCTGCTTGTTGTAGTGTCTTTGCTGGATGTGACATCTTGCTGGTTGCAGCATCTGCTCATTTGTGACATCTGCTCATTGCAGTGTCTTGCTGGTTGCGACGTCTGCTCATTTTCTTTAGAAAGCACCAGAAACTGAACCCGGGACCTCCCATGTAGGAGGCAGGCACCTAATTGCTTAAGCCACATCCACTCCCCAAGGTGGTGCTCTTTAAAACACCATGAGGTTTTTGTTTTTTGGTTTTTTTGGAGGGTGGAATGGAAGAGAATGACTCAGGTTACAGTATTCCATCCCCTACCCCTTAAATCCTCAGCCTCAGCTTTACCATCCATCCAGTTACATAAGCCAGAAATCAGAATCTTCTTCACTCCCACTTAATTTCAATTCATGCAGATTTTATACTATGTTGCTTAATTTATATCTTTTTTAATTTTTATTTCAGTAACATATATATAACCTAAGAGGTCCCCCCTTTAACCACATTCAAGTATATAATTCAGTGGAGTTAATTACAATGTTGTACTACCAGCACCACTATCCTTTTTTTTTTTTCTTTTTTTTTTTCTTTTTTTTTTTTTTTTTTTTTTTTTTTTGTAGTAAATAGTACAATTTTAATATTCTTTCATCATGTGTGACAAAGGCACCACACTAACACAAAATAGGGGGCTATATGGGAAGGGTGTATTTTTTTTTACATGATTTTTCTGTAAACCTACAACTTTTCTAATTAAAATAAATGTTTAAACATAACGAAAATACCATTATCACATCTAAAAAAATTTCAAGTATTCATTAAGTTCTTCAAACACCACATCAGTATTCAAATTTTTGAGAGGCTGGTTTTTCAGATGGACTCATTTCTTCTGCCCCCACACCAAATCATGATTCTTTTGTGGCAAGATTTCTAGATGCCAAGATTCTATTACGATTTTTTTTATGTTGTAATTTTATTCTCTCTCCTTCAATTTGCTTTTCTTGTTGACTTAATTTCACTTCTCTCTGTATTTTTTATTTGTTCTTCAGCTTTTCTTTGACGTTCTTTCCAGGCTTCCAATTCTTTAGTTGCTTTTATCCGTTCATTTTCTTTCATATCTTCTATTTTTTTCCTCTCTTCTTCTTCAATCTTCATCATGACATTCAGTGCATATTTTTTATCTTCCCGCTTTGCTGCAGCTTTTGCTTCAGCAGCTTCTTTTGCTATCTCTTGTGCTTGTAAAAGAGATCTTTCCCTTATTCTTTGCATCATTTCTTTGTCAACATCTGACACAGAAAGGGTCTCCCAAATGGCTGCTGCTTTTTTATACAAGGTGAAGACAATAGCGTCATTCCCAATTTTGGCTTTGCTGCTCGCATCGTCAGCAGGAGCATAGAGAAACACCTTGAGATAGTTTTCCGTTCAGAAAACGTCAGCATCTCTGACGCAGACACCTCGAAGGGGCACAGAGAGAAAGACCTCAGTCTGCGTCTGCTGCCAGCTGTAATCACTAACCTGCAGGGGCATCCCGGGAGGCTGACGGAATGGATAGCGCAACTGGTTGCTGCACACGCTCCGTTGCTAGACACCACTATCCATTACCAAAACTTTTACATCACCCCCAACTGAAATTCTCTACCAGTTAAGCTTTAACGCCCCAGTCTCTACTCCCTCCCCAACTCTTAGTAACCTACATTCTAGATTCTGACTCTCTGAATTATTCTAATTATTTCATTTCATATCAGTGAGATCATAGGATATTTGTACTTTTTGTGTCTGCCTTATTGCACTCAACATGATGTCTTCAAGGTTCATGTTGTAGCATGGATCAGAATTTTATTCCTTTTCACAGCTGCATAATATTCCATTGCAGGTATATGCCACATTTTACTTATCTGTTCATCTGTTGATGAACTCTGTCTGAGGTTGCTTGCATGTTTGGACAATTGTGAATAATGCCACTATGATCATCAGTGTGCAAATATTGGTTCAAATCCCTACTTTCAGTTCTTTTGAGTATATACCTAGAAGTGTGATTGCTGAGTAATATGGTAATTCGTGTTTTTTTTGTTTGTTTGTTTTTTAACCTTTAGATTACATAAATGTTACATAAAAAAATATAAGGGATTCCCATATGCCCCACTCCCTTCCCCTCCCACACTTTCCCACATTAACAACATCCCTCATTAGTGTGGTACATTTGTTACAGTTGATGAACACATACTGAAGCATTGCTGCTAACCATGGGCTACAGTTTACATGATAGTTTACACCCTGTCCTGCACAATTTTGTAGGTTATGAAAAAATACACAATGGCCTATATCCATCACTGCAGTGTCATGCAGGACAACTCCAATGTCCTGAAAATGCTCCCATATTACACCTATTCTTCTCCCTCCCAACCTTCAGAACCTCTATATCAATAAGAGTTCTTCCATTGCTAGAATAATAATAGATCTATAATAGAATAATAATAAATCTGCTTTAGTCCATTGTTCATTCCCCAGTCTTGAGGATTTGGGGATGGTGATGCCCACTCTGCTTCTATTTGAGAGGGAGCTTAGATCCCATGGGGCAGATGAATGGAACTATCTTTCTTGCATTTGCAGACAATCTCTGTTCCTTGGGATGGGCGTTGTCCATCATCATCTCCTTGTTAGTTGTCCTGGGTGAGTCCAGTGAACTGGAGAGTAGGTGTGGCAACTCTGATGAAATTCAGGGCTCAACTGATACATGGACAGATCAAAGATTTAAGTCTCTGGGGCATATATTTATCGATTATAGTGCTAATTATAGTTTCAAATAAAAGGGGCAGAAGAGCCATGTGTAAAGAACGTATAAATGAATCTAACTCTGTTACACTGGGGAGCATAAATTCCAAAGTAAGGTCCACTGACAGGGTGCTGGATAATTCATTTTTTATTTGGGTTGTCATTTTGTAATTGAGGTATAGGGTTTCTTTATAAATTCTGGATATTAAACCTTTATCAAATATGTGGTATCCAAATCTTTTATCCCATTCAGTAGGTTGCTTTTTACTTTCACAATGAAGTCCTTTGAGGCACAAAATTTCATTTTGATGAGGTCCCATTTTTCTATTTGTTGTTGTTTGTGCTTTGGGTGTGAAATCTAGGAAGTCATCACCTAACACAAGGTCCTGAAGATACTTCCCAACATTTTCTTCCAGGAATTTTATAGTCCTGGTTCTTATATTTAGGTCTTTGATCCATTTTGAATTCGTTTTTGTATATGTTATGAGATAAGGGTCCCCATTCATTCTTATGCATATTGATATCCGGTTTTCTAAGCATCATTTGTTAAAGAGACTATTCTTTCCCCATTGAATGTACTTGGCACCCTTGGAAAATTCATTTGATCATAGATGGGAGGGTCTATTTCTGAACTCTCAATTCAATTCCATTGGTCTATATATCTGTCCTTGTGCCAGTACCATTGCTGTTTTAACTTCTGTAGCTTTATAATTATAATAGGTTTAAAATCAGGAAGTGTGAGTCTTCCAACTTCGTGCTTTTTAAAAATGGTTTTGGATATTCAGGACCTCAGCTTTCCAAATAAATTTGATGATTGGTTTTTACATTTCTGCAAAGAAGGCTGTTGGAATTTTTATTGGGGTTACATTAAATCTATAAATCACTTTAGATAGAATTGACATCTTGACAATTTTTAGTCATTCCATGAGCATGTGAAGTCCTATTTAGGTCTCTGATTGCTTTTAGCAATGTTTTGTAGTTTTCTATGTATAAGTCCTTTATGTCCTTGGTTAAATTTATTCCTAGATAATTTGATTCTTGTAGTTGCTATTGTAAATGGAATTTTTTTTCTTCATTTCCTCTTCAGATTTCTCATTACTAGTGTATAGAACCACTATTGTTTTGTTTTTAAACAAATCAATTTTATTGATACATATTAATAAAGCATACAATTCATCCAAAGTGTACAACCAATGGTATTTGGTATAATCACATAGTTGTGCATTCATCACTTCAATCATTATTAGAGCGTTTTCATTATTTCAATAGTAAAAAACAAAAAAGCAGATGAACAAGAAAATTCTTTACCTTTTTTATTTTTATTTTATTTTATTTTATTTTTTCTTCACCTCTTGATCTCTGTTTTCCCTGCTGTACATAGCTGCTTTTTTTGGCTATTCCTGCACAATTATTTATGTATTTATTAAGCAGTTTTATTGAGATATAGTCACATACCCTACGATCAATCTGAAGTGAATAATCAATGGCTTTTAGGATAATCACAGTGTTCTGCATTCATCACCACAAAAAATTTTAAAACGACTTCATTACTCCAAAAAAGAAAACTCCACACCACTTAGCATGCCTTCCCTAGCCCTACACAACCACTAATCAAATTTCATCTTTATAAATTGATTTATATTTACATTTTATGTAAATGGAATCATACAATATGTAGTACTTTGTGTTTGGTTTTTTTCACTTAGCATTTTGTGTTTTTTTGTCTGATATTAACATTTTGTTGTATTAACATCCGTTTGTTCAGCTTCAAAGAAAAACGGTCTTCTATATACAATTTTACCCATATTCATAATTCAGATGCCGTTTTACTACAATATAAAGTTCCATGTTAAATTTTTTAGCTTTCCTTTTTTTTTAACTTTATTTTGTGCATTTAATAATTGAAAATATAAACAATTAAAAACTAAAAAGTAAACACAGATGAATAAATATATACATTTCTCAATTAAATGTAATGGATACATATAAAAAAAATTTTTTAAACAATGTATTACACAATATATTTCGTTCATAGTAACGCATTCATACAGTATTTGTCCTTTTGTGTCTGGCTTGCTTCACACAACATAATGTCCTCCAGGTTCATCCATGTTGGCATATGCTTTATGACTTCATTTCTTCTTACAGCTGCATAATATTCCATCGTGTGAATAGACCACAGTTTGTTTATCCATTCATCTGTTGATGGACACCTGGGTTGTTTCCAACTTTTGGCAATGGTGAATAATGTGGCTATGAACATCGGTGTGCAGATGTCTGTTTATGTCACTGCTCTCAGTTCTTCTGGGTATATACCCAGTAGTGGTATTGCAGGGTCACGTGGCAAGTCTATATTCAACTTCTTTAGGAACTGCCAAACAGTCCTCCATAGTGGTTGTACCATCCTGCATTCCCACCAACAGTGAATAAGTGTTCCTATCTCTCCACATCCTCTCCAACACTTGTAGTTCTCTGTCTTTTTAATAGTGGCCATTCTGATAGGTGTGAAATGATTTCTCATTGTAGTTTTGATTTGCATTTCCCTGATCATGAGTGATGTTGAGCATTTCTTAATGTGTTTTTTTTGCCATTTGTATTTCTTCTTCGGAGAAATGTCTATTCAAGTCTTCGGCCCATTTTTTAATTGGGTCCTTTGTCTTTTTATTGTTGAGTTGTAACATCTCTTTATATATCCTGAATATTAAACCCTTATCAGATATGTGATTTCCAAATATTTTTTCCCATTGAGGTGGCTGCCTTTTCACCCTTCTGACAAACTCCTGTGAGGTGCAAAAGTGTTTAATTTTGAGGAGGTCCCATTTATCTATTTTTTCTTTTGTTGCACGTGCTTTGGGTGTAAGGTCCAAGAAACCACCACCTACTACAAGGTCTTGAAGATGTTTCCCTGCATTTTCTTCTAGTAGTTTTATGGTCCTGGCTTTTATATTTAGATCTTTGATCCATTTTGAGTTGATTCTTGTATAGGGGGTGAGATAGGGGTCCTCTTTCATTCTTTTGGTTATAAATATCCAGTTCTCCCAACACCATTTTTGAAGAGACTGGTTTTTCCCATTAGCGTGGGCTTGGTAGGTTTCTCAAAAACCAGTTGACTGTATATTTCTGGATTCTCAATTCTATTCCACTGATCAATATGTCTATCTTTATGCCAGTACCATGCTGTTTTGACCACTGTAGCTTTGTAATATGTTTCAAGGTCAGGCAGGGAAATTCCTCCCACATTGCTCTTCTTTTTTAGAATACTTTTGGCTATTCAGGTGCACTTAACCTTCCAGATGAATTTGGTAATTGCCTTCTCTAATTCTGTAAAGTAAGATGTTGGGATTTTGATTGGTATTGCATTGAATCTATAAATCAGTTTGGGCAAGATTGACATCTTCACAATATTTATTCTTCTAATCCATGAACACGGAATATCTTTCCATTTGTTTAGGTCTTTTTAAATTTCTTTTAGTATTGTTTTGTAGTTTTCTGCATATAGGTCCTGTACTTCCTTGGTTAAATTAACTCCTAGGTATTTGAGTCTTTTTGTTGCTATTGAAAATGGAATTTTCCTTCTGATTTCCTCCTCAGATTGTTCAGTACCAGTGTACAAAAACATTACTGATTTTTGCGTGTTGATCTTGTATCCTGCCACTTTGCTGAACTCATTTATTAGTTCAAGTAGCTTTGTTGTGGATACTTCAGGATTTTCTAAATACAGGATCATGTCATCCGCAGACAGTGAGAGTTTTACTTCCTCTTTTCCTATTTGGACTCCTTTAATTTTTTTGTCTTGTCTAATTGCCCTAGCTAGAACTTCTAGTACAATGTTGAATAATAATGGTGATAGTGGGCATCCTTGTCTTGTTCCTGGTCTTAGGGGGAAAGCTTTCAACCTTTCCCCATTGAGTATGATGTTGGCTGTGGGTTTTTCATATGTGCCTTTTATCATATTGAGGAATTTTCCTTTTATTCCTATCTTTTGAAGTATTTTTATCAAAAAAGGATGTTGGATTTTGTCCAATGCCTTTTCTGCATCTATTGAGATGATCATGTGGTTTTTTTCCTTCAATTTGTTAATATAGTGTATTACATTGATTGATTTTCTTATGTTGAACCAGCCTTGCATGCCAGGAATAAATCCCACTTGGTCGTGATGTGTAAGTCTTTTGATATGCTGTTGGATTCGATTTGCAAGTATTTTGTTGAGAATTTTTGCATCTATGTTCATTAGAGAGAGATTGGTCTGTAATTTTATTTTCTTGTGGAATCTTTATCTGGCTTTGTTATTAGGGTGATGTTGGCTTCATAAAATGTGTTGGGTAATTTTCCGTCCTCTTCAATTTTTTGGAAGAGTTTAAACAGGATTAGTGTTAATTCTTTTAGAAATACTTGGTAGAATTCACCTGTGAAGCCATCTGGTCCTGGACTTTCCTTTGCTGGGAGATTTTTGATGACGGATTCAATCTCCTTAATTGTGATTGGTTTGTTAAGTTCTTGTATTTCTTGTTGTGTCAATGTAGGTTGGTTATGAGTTTCTAGAAATTTGTCCATTTCATCCAGGTTGTCTAGTTTGTTGGCATATAGTTTCTCATAATATCCTCTTATGATTCTTTTTATTTCTGTGAGGTCATTTGTAATTTCCCCCCTTTCATTTCTGATTGTATTTATTTGCATCTTTTCTCTTTTTTCCTTTCTTAGTCGAGCGAGGGGTTTGTCAATTATATTGATCTTCTCAAAGAACCAGCTTTTGGTTTTGTTGATTTTCTCTATTGTTTTTCTGTTCTCATTTTCATTTAGTTCTGCTCTAATCTTTATTATTTCTTTCCTTCTTTTTGCTTTGGGATTGGTTTGCTGTTCTTTTTCTAGTTTCTCAAGTTGTTCAGTTAAATCTTTGAGTTTAGCTCTTTCTTGTTTTTTAATATAGGCATTTAGGGCTATAAATTTCCCTCTCAAGACTGCCTTTGCTCTATCCCATAAGTTTTGATACGTTGTGTTCTCATTTTCATTTGTCTCAATATATTTACTGATTTCACTTGCAATTTCTTCTTTGACCCACGGAATATTTAGGAGTGTGTTGTTCAGTCTCCACACATTTGCAAATTTCCATTTTTCCGGTCTGTTATTGATTTCTAGTTTCATTCCATTATGATCTGAGAAGGTGCTTTGTATAATTTCAGTCTTTTTATATTTATTGAGAGCTGTATTGTGACCTAACATGTGGTCTATCCTGGAGAAAGATCTATGGGCACTTGAGAAGAATGTATAACCCGCTGAGTTTGGATGCAGTGTTCTGTATATGTCTGTTAGGTCTAACTTGCTTATCATATTGTTCGAGTTCTCTGTTTCCTTGTTGATCTTCTGTCTAGTTGTTTTATCTAATGATGTGAGAGGGATGTTGAAGTCTCCAACGATTATTGTAGAAATGTCTATTTCTCATATATTTTGGGGCACCCTGGTTAGGTGCGTAGATATTTATGACTGTTATATCTTCCTGGAGGATTGTCCCTTTTATTAATATATAATGGCCTTCTGCATCTCTTATGACTTTTTTGCATTTAAAGTCTGTTTTGTCTGATATTAGTATCGCTACCCCTGCTCTTTTCTGTTTACTATTCGCGTGGAGCATCTTTTTCCAACCTTTTACTTCAGCCAATTTGTATCTTTGGGTCTGAGGTAAGTTTCTTGTAAGCAGCATATGGATGGCTCATGGTTTTTAATCCATTCTGTCAGCCTGTATCTTTTGATTGGGGAATTTAATCCATTCATGTTCAATGATATTACTGAAAATGCGCTATTTATTTCCTCCATTTTATTCTTTGGTTTTCATATGTCATCTTATTTTTGTCTCTCTTTTTACTCTTTTGGTTATCCTTTCTGCTTTTCTTTCTTCTATACTCTCCTCCAAGCCTCTCTCTCCTGTCTTTTTCTTGCAGGTTCTAAGGCTTCCTTTAATATTTCCTGCAAAGGTAGATTCTTTTTTGCAAACTCTCTTAGTTTCTGTTTGTTTGTGAATACTTTATATTCACCTTCATATTTGAAGGACAGTTTTGCTGGATAAAGAATTTTCAGCTGGCAGTTTTTCTCTTTCAGTTTCCTAATTGTATCATACCACTGTCTTCTCGCCTCCATGGTTTCTGAAGAGAAATCTGCACTAAGTCTTACTGGACGTCCTTTGTACGTGATCGTTTGCTTCTCTCTTGCTGCTCTGAGAATTTTCTCTTTATCTTTGACATTTGACATTCTGAATAATATGTGTCTTGGCGTAGGTCTATTTGGATTTATTCTCATTGGGGTACGGTGTGCTTCTTGGACATGTAAGTTCATTTCTTTCGTGAGAGTTGGGAAATTTTCAGCTATTATTTCACAAATACTCTATCTGCCCCTTTTCCTTTCTCTTCCCCTTCTGGAACTCCCATGACACGTATGTTCTTGCATTTTGTGTTGTCATTCAACTCTGAGCCCCGGCTCAATTTTTTCCATTCTTTTCTCTCTCTGTTCTTTTCTCTCTTCCATTTTAGCTGCTCTGTCTTCAGTATCACTTATTCTTTCTTCTATCATTTCGTGTCTGCTGTTGTATGCATTAAATGTGTTTTTGACCTCACCTATTGTGTCTTTTATTCCCATGAACTCCGTTACTTTTCTGTACAGGATTTCAAATTCTTCTTTGTGTTCGCTCAATGTCTTCTTGTTGTCATTTATCTCTTTAACTATATTCTCTTTCATCTCATTAATTTGATTTTGGAAATTTGTGCTCATCTCGCTGATTAGTTCTCTCAAATTCTGCATCTCTTCTGGGACTTTGCTGTATTCCTTTTCTTGGGCCAT
The DNA here is from genome assembly GCA_026826555.1 of Tolypeutes matacus. Lineage (NCBI taxonomy): Eukaryota > Metazoa > Chordata > Mammalia > Cingulata > Chlamyphoridae > Tolypeutes > Tolypeutes matacus. The sequence continues at coordinate 22,850,406 of JAKSZT010054055.1, forward strand.
GTCTTCTATTTTCTTAGTATGGCTCGTAATTTTTTGCTGTTGCTTAGGCATCTGGTTAGTTTGTATTTTACTTAGATGCTCTATCTCTTTCTCTTTTATGGGGTTTTTAGTGGCAGGAGGCTGTGAGTTACCATAGCTCTTTGATTTTTGGCTCAACCTTGATTGTTAGGATTGTTCTGCTGGTTGCTCAAAACTAGGCACTGGACCCAGTAATTGGATGTAGAGTCGTTTCCTAGGGCCTTGGGCAGGGAGGCTATAGAGGCAAGGAAAAGCCTCTCTTACTTATTAATTTTCTTATGTGCCCTTCCTTGGTCTGCCAGAAGATGGCGCTTGTTGGCAGCTCTCAATTCAATGCCTGGTCAGAGCGTATTTGTTGTGACACAGACCAGATCAATGTGATAGAGCTTCCTGTCTGGGGGCTAAGAGCCCTGTGATTCCAACTTTCTGAGACAGTTCTCCAGACTTTTCTCGTAGCCCCTCCCTTTTCCCAGCTAGGAAATATTTCCACTCCCTTCTGAATCCTCAGCAATCAGTCCCTGTTAGTAGAGGAGGAGATTGGGAGGTTTGTGTATCTTTAGTCCCTTGCAGGCTCCAAGGCAAACAATGGTGCAGCCCCACCCAGCCTGGAAGGGCTCTCTGGACAAGGCAGACCAAACCTGGGAGTCAAAAGCAGGGTCATCCCCAGGCTCTCTCTCCCCTCTCCCATTTTGTCAATTAGTCCAGGCTAGAAGAGAGGGAGGTTGCGAGGGTCGGATTTCTCCAGTCCTTCCTAGGCTCCCAGTGTCTGTGTGGTTCCGTGGAGCTCCCGCAGCCCAAATTTACAGGTCAGAACCTGAATCAGCCTAAGGCTGTGTCCCTCTCTCTCCCCATTCCGGGAGTGGTAAATCCCTGGAGCCCCCTTTGTCTGTGGTTGCAGGCCTAGAGGCCCGAGAATTCTGAAGAGTGTCGGGGAGGGTGCCGGCAGCAGCAGAAGCTGCTACTTCCAAGTCACGGTTCTGTTGTCGCGATTTCCCTCTTCTGTCCCTCTCTCCTCTGGTGGTGTGCAGCCTTCACCTGCTGTCTTAACCCTAGAAGATCTTTTTGGGGGCTGTTTCAGCTTGTCTTCTAGCTATTTTTCTGGAGAAGAGATTCCCGTGTCTTACTAGTCCGCCATCTTCCCAGAAGTCCAACCACTATTGAGTTTTGCATGTTAATTTTTTACCCTGCCACTTTGCTGAATTTGTTTATTTGCTCTAATAACCTTTGTAGATTTTGGGGACTTACCGTATATAAGATTATGTCACCTGCAAATAGTGAAAGTTTTGCTTTTTTCTTTACAATTTGGATGCCTTTTAGTTCTTTTTCTGGCCTAATTGCTCTGGCTGCCTCTTCCAGCATAATGTTGAACAACAACGTTGAGTGATGCGACAGTGAGTGTCCTTGTCTTGTTCCTTTTCTTAGAAAGGAAAATATTTCAGTCTTCCACAATTGAGTATGATGTTAGCTATGGTTTTTCGTATAAGCCCTTAATCATGTTGAGAATAGTTTCTTCTATTCCTAGTTTTATGAGTGCTTTGTCAAGAAGGGTGCTGGGTTTTGTCAAATGCCTTTTTTTGTGTCAATTGAGATGACAATTCTGCTAATGTGGTATATTACATTAATTTTCTTATGTTGAACCACCATTGCATACTGGGATAAATCCCACTTGATCAAGATGTGTAATTCTTTTAATGTGCCGTTAAATTTGGTTTGCTAGTATTTTGTATCTTTATCTGGCTTTGGTATTCGGATGATGTTAGCCTCCTAGAATCAGTTAGGAGTTTTCACTCATCCATTTTTTTGAAGACTTTGAGCAGGATTGGTGTTAATTCTTCATGGAAGATTTGGTAGAATTTCCCTGTGAAGCTATCTGGTCCTAGGCTTTTCTTTGTTGGGAGGTTTTTGATGACTGGTTTTATATTTTTACGTATAATTGGTCTATTGAGATCTATTCTTGAGTTAGCATAGGTTGTTTGTGTGTTTTTAGAAACTGACCATTTATTTCATCTAGGTTGTCTAATTTGTTGACATACAGTTGTTCATATTTTCCTCATATGATCCTTTTCATTTCTGTGGGATTCGCATGTCCCCCTTTCATTTCTTATTTTAGTTATTTGTATCCTCTCTGTTAGTCTAGCTAAAGGCTTACGGATTTTATTGATCTTATCAAAGAACCGAGTTTTGGTTTTGTTGATTCTCTCTATTGTTTTTTATTCATTATTGCATTTATTTCTGCTCTGTTATTTCCTTCCTTCTGCTTGCTTTTGGGTTTAGTTTGCTGTTCTTTTTCTAGTTCATCCAGGTGTGAGATCTTCCTTTTTTTTTTTTTAAATATAAACATTTAGGGCTATAAATTTCCCTCTGAGCATTGCCCTTCACTGAGTCCCATAAGTTTTGATATGTCATGTTCTCATTTTCATTTAAAATAATTCCTGATTTCCCTTTTGATTTCATCTTTGACTTGTTGATTGTTCAAGAGTATGTTGTTCAACTTCCATATAATTGTGGATTTTCCAGTTCTGATTTCTAGTTTCATTTCATTATGGTCAGAGAAGATGATTTACATAATTTCAATCTTTTTAAATTTATTGACTTGTTTTGTGATCCTGGAGACTGGTTTGTGCACACTTGTATCTTGCTGTCTTGGGGTGCAGTGTTCTGTATATGTCTCCTAGGTCTAGTTTATTTATAATATTAACTTATAGTTTCCTAATTTGATCTTCTGTTTAGATGTTCTGTCCGTTGATGAAAATGGTATATTGAAGTCTGCAACTATTACTGTAGAGGTATCTATTTCTCCCTTCAGTCTTGCTAGTGTTTGTTTGCCTCATGTATTTTAGGGTACTGTGGTTAGATGTATAAATGTTTGATTGTTATTTCTTCTTGGTGTATTGACCCTTTTATTAATATATACTATCCTTCCTTGTCTCTTGTAGCAGATTTTAACTTAAAGTCAATTTTGTTCGATACTAGTATGCTATCCTAGCTCTCTTTTGGTTACTCTTTTCACTTTCAACCTTTCTTTCTCTTTGGGGTCTAAGGTAAGTCTCTTGTTAACAGTGTATAGTTGGATCATGTTTGTTTTTTGGTTTTGTGTGTGTGTGTGTGTGTGTGTTTTAATTGATTCTGCCACTGTCCTTTGATTGGGGAGTTTAATCCATTAACATTCAGTGTTATTACTGCTAATTCAGGACTTCAGCCTTTGTCCTTTGTTTTCTATGTCATATCTTTTTTGCCTCTTTTCCTTCATCACAGCCTCCTTTTGTATATAGTTGATCTTTTGTGATAAAACTAAATTGATCCCCTTCTCATTTCTTTTTCTGTATATTTTTAAAACACTTTATTTGTGGTTACCCTGGGGGTTGTATATAAACAACCTAAGTCTAAAACCTTAGAAAAGATCTTTTTCTAAAATCTTTTGAAAAGATCCCAACTTAACTTCAAGAACATACACATCCTCTGCTCCCATATCCCTCCATTTCCCCTCCTTAGGTTGTTTTTGCCACATACTTCTTCTATATTTTGCATGTCTATCAATTGTATTCTAACTCACTGCTCTTAAGTGGCTCTGTGATCTGCGACAACTGCAGGAGGTGCCCGGGAGAGTTGCTGTCACTGTGTGACTTATAAGCTGTGCAGGACTGAGTGAAGGGGCCCAGACTCTTTTTGGTGTTTTTTTTTTTCTTCTTCTTCTTCTTCTTCTTCCTCCCTTCAGCGTTTGTGGAGTCTTTCTCCAGTCTATCATCCTCCAGAGTTCCAAACAATTCTAATTTTTCCTATTAATTAATTGTTTCTGAAGAGAAACTTTTCTGGGGATGTCTTATATTGCCATCTTGATGATGTCACAGCACAGTCAGTATATTTTAATATAAAATTAATGTTTTAAATGACATACCATAAAGGAAAAACAAAATAAAAATTTTCCAGTTAGTGAGTTAGATACTGTTGAATCTTGCTTTCCTTTTGGGAAATCAGAGCTGGATTGAGGAGACTGGTATTATTTTCTGGTTCATCATCCAGTTCACCTATCTTAGTGTTAAAATATTTTGAGAATCAAAGAGGCAACATTTTTCCCCTACACTTTTGTTAAGAGAGTTTGATATCAATGAGTGAACAATGCCCAGACATTTAGGAAAAAGTGGTAAATTATACTGTTACAGGGTACTCTTGCTAGAATTTTTAACAAGTAGACCCTCTTGCTAAAAGGTCAGCGTTTATGTTAGATAGCCAGCTTCAAAAGTCTCTGAACCGGTGGTCAGTATCCTACTGTTTAAGGGAAATACTCATCAATGTTTGTCTCTTAGTGAAGAAAGGTGGTTTTATTGTGACTTGTTTTGATACTAACACTACTTTTCATCACTCATCATCCTCACAACCAATGATTTTTATCCATTTCTCAATTACAGCAATTAAATCATGGTTCTTTAAAATGCTTATCCTTTAAATAAAAAATCTTCTAAAGAGAATATTGTCACTTTTTTAAAAACTTATTTTTTTTTTTAATTTGACAGTACATTCACATGGTACGATCTACAAAATGTACTAAATGGTATACAGTGAAAGGGAAATCTTTCTCCCCAGAGGCAACCACATTTCCAGTTTTGTTATTCCAGACATAATCAAGCATATACATTTTTATACAAATGATAGCATAATATGCACACTGTCCTGCGCACCTTGATTTTTTTCATTTGGTATATGTAGAAAATTGTTCCACATGAGTACACATAGAGCTAATTCTTTTCATTTGAGCCATTTTTTCCATTATCAAGGTAAACATTGAATAACTTAAATTCAGTCCCACTTATCTATGATTTTACCTTTTGTCATGCCTTTTTTTTTTTTTTTCCCCATGGAGACAAATAATTCAAGGTTGAGCTAACTAACCAACTTCTTTCAGGTAAGCCAGTGCTCATATGTTTTTACACTTGATCTTAGCCAAAAGGCCGAGAAATGATATGTTTTTAAAGTAATTTTCTATTTTATTACAAATTTTATTTAAAGTATACAAACCACTTTTTAAAAACTGAATCGTTTTTTCCCATCCCAGCTAAACACACTGAAAAAATCAGAAGGCATTTAAGTACAAAAACTTCCTCACTTGTGCCAGATCCACATACAGCCCTATGTACTGTACATATTTCATTTTGCACTGCTTGCCAAAACTCATATCTTATTGAATAGTCCTTTAGTTATTTTACCACCAAAGGCTTTAACAATTAACCTATCTTCACATACATCATTATATATATGGCAAATAAAGACCAATAAAATAGCCAAATCATTACTATCCATACTTTCATCTAATTAACAAGAATCAGGTTTAAGCTGACTTTTGCAGCTGTTTGTGTACATGTCTTTTTTTTTTTTTTTTTTTTTTTTTTTAAAGATTTTATTTATTTATTCATTTATCCCCCCCGCTGCCTGCGCTGGCCGGGTCAGCCAACCACGCCGCGCAGGCGGGCCCGCCCCCACCAGGAGGCCCCGGGAACCGAACCCGGGTCCTCCCACATGGCAAACGGGAGCCCCACTGATTGAGCCACAGCCGCCTCCCATGAGTACAGTAAAATTATCACTTGAACTTTTGTTTCCAGCAGTATGGACAACTTGATATCCTAAAAAAAAAAAACAATCTTACCATTGAACACTTAGACACTCTTGATAAAATATTACATTCTGGGAGCAGATGTGGCTCAAATGGTTGAGCACCTGCTTCCCACATGGGAGGTCCCAGGTTTGGTTCCCGGTGCCTCCCAAAAACAAAACAAAACAAAAACAACAAGCAAATGAAAAAAACCAACTCAGGGGAGCCATTGTGACTCAGTGGTTGAATGCCAGCTTCCCACTTATGAGATCCTGGGTTCAATCCCTGGCCCTGGTATCTGTTTTTGTTTTTTTGTTTTTTTGTTTTTTTTTACATAAGTAGGTGAGTTAATGAAAGAATAGGAATTCCTTATGGACCAAAAGCAAAGAGCCAGAGAGAAAGGGGAGGACTGAGGACTGAAGCCATTACTTCCTGAGGCCATTTGCTAATTGGTAAAAATAATAGCTACCACTAATAGTTAATATTTATTGACTATTTACTATGTACCAGGTACTGCCCTAAATACTTAGCAAATTTTAACTTTACAACCATCCTGCAACGTGGGTACTATTATTATCTCCATGTTTCAGATGAAGTAACTGAGGTTCAAAGAAGCAGCCTAGAACCTTGGCTTGTAATAGCCCACGTGGGAGAAAGGAGACATGGCCTTGAGCAATATATGTAATTAAAACTTAGATATGTGTGTGTATGTATTGGGGAGAACCTGAGACACTTTAAGGGCTATACCTTCAGCAAAAGGGCTTTTCTAGGAAAAGAGGAAAAAAATCTACCTGCCACAAGGAAATTTGTTATAGCCTGAGCTATAGAGGTGGAGAAAAAGTTTCCCACAAGAATTTCTTATCAACAAGTTTGCCTTTGCATGTTTAGAACTCAGGTGTACACTACCATCAAGACCTGGAAAATTCAAGTCAAGTTACTAACTTACAGTGGCCCTCAGAGGGTAGTTCCCCAGGGTGCCTCACAAAAGCAAACGCAGATGCATCCTTGGGGATACATCCTCAACTGTGGTCTCACAGGGTTCCCTACCCAAATATGAGCTCAGAATCCAAAATTACAAAACACACAGAAATAAGCCACTATACATGAGATAATTATAAACCAAGTGCTTCGGGTATTGAAAGTTTTGTTTTCTATTTTTGTTGGTGTGTTTTTGTTTTTTTCTTTATTTTTCTATTTTCTTTTAGGGGATTCATTGGAAGTTTTGGATCAAGAATATAAAATTATTTGGCTGAAAATATTTAGAGAAATAAAAGAGGGAATCAAAAAGCCAAGCAAAGATTAAAAGTCATTAAAATATGAAAAATTAAATGAAACTTATACAAATTTTAAAAAAAAAGGAAATGTCATTGAAACGAAAAACCAAATGAGTTAGCAGATTGGACACAGTTGAAGAAAACAAATAAACCAAAACTTTTGAAGAAATTCCACAGTATACAGCAGAAATATACCAAAACATGGGAAATATGAAAGTGTTAAAAGACCAGAGGATAGAGTAAAAAAGGGTCTAATATATAACAAAATAGAGTTCCAGACAACAGAATTGGTAAGGTAATATTAAAAATAGCTGAGAATTTCCCAGATTGGATCATAGTTAGGAATCATTAAGCAGGATAGGTAACAGTGAAACTGCAAAATACAAAGACAGAGAGGATCATAAATGCGACAAAGAAAAAAACAAAAAACATTACCTAAAGAGAATTAAATTGAAACCTGACTTGTCAACAGCAACAATGGAAGGTAGAAGACAACAGAATGATGCAAAGTTTTGAGAGGAAATAACTGTTAACGTAGAATTTTAATCAAAGTGCAGAGACATTTAAGAAAACATCTTGGGAAAACAGTTTACTATCAACAGATCCTCACCAAAGGCAATTCTGAAAGATATACTTCAAGAAGAAAAAAATAACCTCCAGTGCAAGAAAGGTAAAGCCACAAAGTGACAAATATTATATGATTCCACTTACATGAAATATCTAGAACCAGCAAATTTATAAAGACAAAGTATATTAGAGGTTACCAGGGCCAGAGGGACGTGTAATAGGGAGTTATTGCTTAATGGATACAGAGTTCCTGTTTTGGGTGATGAAAGTTTTGGTAATGAATGGTGATGATGGTAGCACTTTGTGAATGTAATTAATGCCACTGAATTACGCACTTAAAAATGGTTGAAATTGGAGCCAATATGGCTCAGTGGTTGAGTGCCAGCTTCCCACACATGAGGTCCCAGGTTCAATCCCCAGCCCCGGTACCTCAGAAAAAAAAAAAAAAAGTTGTAATTGCATGCATATATATTGCAACTATATATATCACAACTATAAAAATAACCACATTTTTTTAAAAATTTTAAGTGAAAAATTCATAAACATGGGGAAAAGTAAACTATGAAAATTAACAAACATAAAAAGTAAAATTTTATTGGGACTGTATTTCTTAAGAAAAATAGGGTTGCTTTTTTTTCTTTCTTTCTTTCTTTCTGTGTGTGTGTGTGTGTGTGTGTGTATGCTAGATGGTATTGCCAGAAAGAGACAGGTATAGAATTGATAGTGGACCCTACTTTTTTTTTTTTTTTTTTTTTTTTTTTTTTAGTGGACCCTACTTATATTTACTTGTTTGTGAGAGAACTTGTGCACATAAATAAGTAGATGGGAACAGGAGTTTCATTATACAGTTGTCACCAAGTTCTTTGAACTCCAGGGTTGTATGCTAAAAATCTTAGTGATTGGTTATAAAAATTATTTTTTTGATAAATTTATTGACAACTTGATTAGGTCATCTTCCAATTTTTTTGAAAGCAAAGTATTGGGAAAGATTTATTACCCAGTCGTTTAAATGATTAGATCAAATCTGTTATTCTTTTTAGAGGCATCTTGTTTAACATGATAAAATTACAAAGGGTTGGGAAAATAGAAATATTGTTAATTTCAAAACATCTCTGCCTTTTGGGGGGGCGGGGTACCAGGGCTGGGGACTGAACCTGGGACCTTGTACGTGGGAACCACTGAGCTACACCAACCCCCCCCCCATTATATTTTTTGATACTTTTAAATCTTTTCACAGGTTTACATTTACATTTTTGTCAGAACTTTATAGCTGCAGATTCAGGCTAATTCTAATTATGGAAAATGTCTGCAATATAACCTATTTGGCAATTCCTCATTGGCAAATCAAAAGTAGTTAAAACACATTTACCTTCTGTTGGAAAAAATCTGGGTTCGGTATTTATACATGTCTCCACTAAAAACCATCTCAATTCTAAATTCTAAGGCAGAGCCATGCCATGAATTTGTTTCCTGGGTAAAATAAGTTACTGCCTATCTCATTTTTTTAATGTGTAAATATTTGTTTTGGTCAATTTTGCACTACTGAATAAATATCAAGAAAACTCAGAAAAATAACATCTAAAGCCTTAGGATCACAAGAAATTATTTTGCAATTTCAATATTATTTTTGTTGCAGAAAGTAAAATTAAAGTTTTAGTAAAAGATATAGTAAGCTAAGTTTATGTAAAGGTGATAGAAGAGAAATATGAGTTCAAGAAAAAAAAAATGACAAAATTTCTGGGGGGAAAAGGATTTTTTGCGTGTTTCAGTAATAGTTGATGAAGTATATAAATCATATTTAGGAAACAATTTTAAAGTATAAAAATTATAATATTCACAATATATCCTTTGCCACTAAGTTTATGGTTAAAAATTTAGATGTCAATATAAAAGCATGCTAGGGAGTTAGTAGTTTACAAAGATACGTCTAGAGGGTATGAACAGAAGCTTTTGAGTACCACTGAAATAAACGGGACAGCAATGTGTAAGACACAAGGAATAATTCTAAGGTTCTTCTATTGATTGGTGTCATGGTTAGGCTAATGTGTCAACTTGGCCAGGTAATTGTGCCCAGTTTGGTCAAGCAAGCACTGGGCTGATTGTAATACAAGGACATTTATGGGCTTTAGTCATCAGTGAGTTTACTGCATAGATAGCTGATTACATCTACATCAACCAGGGAGATTGCCATCAGCAATGAGTGACGTTTTAACCCATCAGTTGAATGCCTTAAAAGGGGAAGTGGTTTCAGTATTCAGAGAGAATTTCCCAGCTCATCTTTGGACAGCCAACATCTCCCAGAAACTCATCAAGGACCTTCATTGGACTTTCACTGGAGCCCCTGTTTTACAGTCTGCCTGTAGAACCTGGACTTGTGCATCCCCATGGTCACATGAGAGATTCTTATAAATCTCATACTATTTACAGATATCTCCTTTTGATTCTGTTTCCCTAGAGAAAGAACCCTGACTAATACAGTTGGGAAGAAAATAGATATAGTAATTTGGTTGAGAAGAGGATAGATATAGTAATTTACTTAAGACTCTAAGTATGTATTTGAGTTTTAAGAATAACCAGTAAGGAAATAGAGTATATAACTTCCATCCAGGAGATGGAAAAGGAAGTAACTTTTAAAACTATATAGTCAATGGAATTGTAAAGGGCTCCTAATACCCCAAACAATCTTGAAAAAGAATAAATTGGAGGACTCACACTTCCTGATTTCAAAACTTACTACAATGATTCAGTAATTAAAACAGTTCGTACTGGCATAAGGATAGAAAGGGAATAGAATTGAGAGGCCAGAAATAACCTACGCATTTCTGGCCAGTAGATTTTTTGATAAGGGCACCAAGTCTATTCAATGGGGAAAGAATAATCCCAACAAACGGTACAGGGACAATTGGAAATCCTTGTGCAAAAGAATGAATTTGAACCCTACCTTACCTTATACAAAAACTAATTCAAAATAGGTCAATGACCTAAATGTAAAAGCTAATACCATAGAACTTTCAAGAAAATATAAGAAAAAAATCTTCAGGACTTGTATTAGGCAGTGGATTTTTAGATTTCCTACCAAAAGCCCAAGCAACAATGAAAAAAAAAAAAAAAGATCAAACAGATTTCATCAAAATTTAAAATAAGAATAAGAAATGATTGCTAAAGGGTAAAGATTTTCTTTTTGGAGTGATGAAAATGACCTAAAATCATTTGTAGTGAAGATTGTACAATTCTGTTATTATAGTAAAAACTGAATTGTACACTTTTAAAGGGTGAATTATATAGTATGTGAATTATATATAAATCAGCTGTAGAAAAAGGAAAATAAAAAGAAATTGGATTTATATGCACTAACATGGAAAGATCTTGAAAAAATTATATATTATGTTTGTCTGTCTAAAAGAAGGCAGGAAAGAAGGAAGCATATTAGCACAAAACTAGATGGTAGAAATAAATACAGGCATACCTTGGAAGTATTGTGGGTTCGATTCCAGACTACAACAATAAAGTGAGTCACATGAGTTTTTTAGTTTCCTAGTGCATATAGAAGTTATATTTATACTATACTGTAAGTGTACAATAGCATCATGTCTAAATATATATATATATATATATACACCTTAATTTTTAAATAACATTGCTAAAAATTGCTAACCATCATCTGAGCCTTCAGCAAGTTGTAATCTTTTTGCTAGTGAAGGGTCTTGCCTTGGTGTTTATGACTGCTAACCGATCAGGGTGGTGGTTGCTGAAGGTTGGAGTGACTGTGGCAATTTCTTAAAATAAGAACAATGAAGTTTATGAAAGATTTCTCTGTAGCATGCAATACTGTTTGATAGCATTTTACCCATAGGATTTCTTTCAAAATTGGAGTCTTCTCAAACCCTATTGCTCCTTTATCAACTAAGTTTATGTAATTTTCTAAATTCTTTGTTGTCACATCAACAATATTCATAGCCATCTTCATCAGAAGTAGATTCCATCTCAAGAAACAACTGTCTTTTCTCATCCCTAAGAAGCAACTCCTTATCCATTAAAGCTTTATCATGAGATTGCAGCAATTCAGTCACATCCAGACTCCACTCCTAATTCCAATTCTCTTGCTATTTCCACCACATCTACAGTTACTTCCTCCACTAAAATTCTGAACCCCTCAAAATCATCCATGAGAGTTGGAATCAACTTCTTCCAAACTCCTGTTAATGTTGATAATTTTACCTCCTCCCATGAATCATTAATGTTCTTAATGGCATCAAGAATGGTACATCCTATCCAGAAAGTTTTCAATTTACGTTGCCCAATCCATCAGAAGAATCATTCTCTATGGCAGCTATAGCCTTATGAAGACTTCACCTTTCACTTAAACACTTAGAGGCCATTGAAGGGTTATCAGTTGGCCTAACTTGCTAACTTCAATATTGATGTGTCTCAGGGAATAACGAGGCCTGAGAAGAGGGAAAATCAGGGAACAGCCAGTCAGTGGAGCAGTCAGAACACACACATTTATCAATTAAGCTCACCATCTTATATGGGCATGATTTGTTGGGCCCTCAAAACAATTACAATACTAACATCAAAGATCACTGATCACAGATCACCATAACAGACCTAATAATAATGTAAGTTTTAAATATTTTGAGAACTACCAAAATGTGACAGACACAAAGTGAGCACATGCTGTTGAAAAATGGCGCCAAAGACTTGCTTGATGCAGCATTGCCACAAACCTTCAAATGTGTAAAACATGCAATATCCGTGAAGCACAATATATAGGCATACGTCATTTTATCAGTAATCAGGGACAACATTATTGTAACTAACTTCCTAAAGACAGAGATTGTCAAATTGGATTATTTTAAAAAGCAATCCAAGGACTTCAGTCAATCAAGATAGCACAGAAAAATACTCCAGGGTTCTGTTCCTCCCCAAAGAATCTGAACAACTACCAAACATTGGCAGAACCATCTTCCTTGTTGCTCTGGAAAACAGTTAAAAGGGTTGCAGTAATGGCAAGCACCAAATCAAGAAAATACAGCTTAAAACTGGTAGGAAAAGCTTGTGGCACCCTTGCTTGTCCTGTTCCCACCCTCTCCCTGGTGCATATGGAGCCAGCCTGTGCTCTTTTTTTTTTTTTTTTTTTTTTTTTTTTTTTTTTTTTAAAGATTTTATTTATTTATTCATTTATCCCCCCCTGCTGCCCGTGCTCGCTGGGTCAGCCAACCACGCCATGCAGGCGGGCCCGCCCCCACCAGGAGGCCCCGGGAACCGAACCCGGGGCCTCCCACATGGTAAACGGGAGCCCTACTGATTGAGCCACAGCCGCCTCCCCCAGCCTGTGCTCTTATTGTTGCTCCCTAGCCCTGTTCCAGAGGAATCAGAGCAATCCTATTTGCATACTAGGGTGCCTGTATGTTGGAGACAGTCTATTGGGTGGGCAACCAGAACTCAACGAGGATGCTGATCTCTGGCTCACCCTCTCAGAGAACCATGCCAAGACACATTGTAATCAAACTGTTGAATACAGAAGACAAGGAAAGTTCTGAAAGATGCAAAAGAAAAACAGCTTGTGAGCAGCTAAAGTACTGTAAGAAATAATTGAAGACAACTGTGGAAAAGGATTACCAGCTTCAACACATGCAAAAGAACACCCAGGAAAGGGGGAGGAGTCTTTCATAGGAAGTATGGGGCATCCTACAGGTCTCTTACTTTATTCCTGTAAATTTATTAAATTCCTGTAAAGGGGGAATTCCTAAGGTCAAAGTACATGCTCTTAAGCTTATGGAAAAGATGCAGGCTCATAAAAGATTGAGGACCCCACATTTTTGCTTTGGGCTGACCTTGGTAGGAGGGCTAAACTTTGACGGAAAGCACCAGCCAAAGCACAAGCAATTTGAAAAGACTGTGAAAGATGTTTTCTGTATTGGTTTGCTTTTTTAGTTAGCTCCTGGCATTCAAATAACTCTATCATATCACTAGCTGGGTACAAATTTAAGGAACAAACCACTTAGGGACTAAATCTCACAGTTAATATATTAAAATATTAAAATGTACAGCATGCAACAAAAGATTATAACAAAGAAACAGGAAATGATGGCCCATACAAAGAATCAAGATAAAACCTCAGAAACCATCAACAAAGAGGACCAGACTTTGGACGTATTAGACAAAGACTTATAAAATGATTTTCAAAATGCTCAAAGAGCTAAAGGAAAACAGAGCTAAAGGATATCAGGAAAATGAAGAATGAACAAAATGAGAATCTCAAGGAGACAGAAGTTATAGAAAGATACCAAACAAAAATGGAGTTGAAGACCACAATAATGGAAATAAAAAATTCCCTAGGAGGTTTCAATAGCAGGTTGGACCTGTCAGAAGAAAAAATCAGTGAACTTGATAAGAATTAAAAGTATTCAAACGAGAAGAAAAAAGAATGAAAAAAAGCGAATAAAGTAAGAGACCTGTAGGATGCCATCAAGCTTACAAATACACACACTATGGAAGTCCCAGAAGGAAAAGAGAAAGAAATGGGCAAAAGAATATTCAAAGAAATAATGGCAGAAAACTTCCCAGATTTAATGAAAAACATAAATATACACATTTAAGAAACCCAGTGAACCACAAGGATAAACTCAAAGTGAGTTTAACCACAGGATAAACTCCAAGTGAACCATGCTAAGGCACATTGTAATCAAACTGTCAAATATAGAGGACAAGGACAGAGCTCTGAAAGTTGCAAGAGAAAAGCAAAGTGTTACGTACAAGGGAGCCCCAATAAGTATAAGTGCCAATTTCTTATCAGAAACTGTGGAGGCAAGAAGGAAGTGGGATGAAGTATTTAAAGTGCTGAAAGAAAACAATTGCCAGCCAAGAATTTTATGTCTGGTAAGACAGTCTTTCATAAATGAGGGAGAGATTAAGACATTCTCAGAGAAACAAAAGCCACAGAAGTTTGTTACCATAGACCTGCCCTACAAGCAATGCTAAAGGGAGTTCTTCACACTGAAAGAAAAGGAAACTAGATGGTGGATCGAAAGCAGGATAAAGAAATAAAAATCTCTGATATAGGTAATATGGATAATTATAAACACCAGTACTATTGTATTTTTGGTTTGTAACTCCACTTTAATTCTTACAAGTACTAAAAAGCAAATGCATAAAATGTAATTATAAATCTATACATTGTATTTCCAAAATCATAAAGACATAATTTGTGAGGATTGTGGGGAGATGGCAGAATAGGAAGCTCCAGGATTCAGTCCTTCTAACAGAACTATTAATCAGGTAGGAACTGTCAGAAACAACTATTTTGAAACTCCAAAGGCCAATATAACATTGGAAAGAGCAGGAGAAAGAGGCTGTTAAATTATGGTAAAGATCAGCAAATTGCTCTCTCCCACATGGCAGTTACCTATGCCCATCCATCCACTCACAGCAGGCTGTCTTGGGGTCCAGGCCCTAGCTAGCTTGCTGGTGGCAGAAAGGGGCATAAAAATCGTCTTCCCCAAGACCAAGGGTGGGCATGACTGATCACTGATCTTGGCAGAGGAGACTTAAAACAGCAACACTTCCCCAGGGCTGCAGGGGACAAGTTTAAGGGCTGCATTTGCCAGCCAGGTCAAGAAAGCTCAGCTTTGGGGAGGCATGGAAGAAGCTCTTGGCACCCTTCCTGACCCCTCCCCAGGGCAGTTTGGAGCCAGTCTGCATCCCTTTTGTGGATCCCTGCCCTTATTTCAGCTGGGAAAAGACTGACTAGAGTAACTCCTCTCCAGTGTGCCACCCTCCCAGAATTTTCCCTCTAGCTATAAGCAGCTTGAGACAACAAAAGGAATGTAAGAAACTATAGAGGCAGCTAGTCTGGGGCAAAGTCTTGACTGCTTTAAACACCCAGGAAAGGGAGGTCTGTCTCCTGGGAATAGAGGGGCATTCAAACTCCTATAAACAGAGGATTCCAAAACAAAGGGAAGCAGATGTGACTCAACTAGTTGGGCACCCACCTACCACATGGGAGGTCACGGGTTTGGGTCCCAGTGCCTCCTAAAGAAGATGAGCAGATGCCTCAATGAGCAAATGCCTAACCGAGAAGATGACACAAGCCAGCAGACAACACAGCCTGCGGGAAGCGGATGTGGCTCAGGCTGTTAGGCACTCACCTCCCAATTGGGAGGTCCTGGGTTCATTTCTCGGTGCCTCCTGGAGAAGGGGAGCAAATAATGAGCAAAAAGACGAGAGAACCATTGGGGGGGGGTAAATTAAAAATAAATAAATAAATAAATCTTTAAAAAAAAAACTTACAAGCACAAGCCCAGGACAAGGCACAGGCCCTGTAAAGACAAGGAGGACCCTGCATACTGCATTCGCCTTTGGCAGATCTGAAGACTAAAGCTCAAGAAAACCTGTCTTATCACTAGCTGGTTACAAAATCAAGAAACAGACATCTGAGGGAATAAATCTGAGTTAACAGTTTAAAATATTAAAATGTACAATGTGAAACAAGAGTACAAACAAAGAAATATGAAATGAGGGCCCATCCAAAGGAAGAAGATAAAAATCCATAAAATGGGGAAGCGGCTGTGGCTCAATCAGTAGGGCTCCCGTTTGCCATGTGGGAGGCCCGGGTTCGGTTCCCGGGGCCTCCTGGTGAAGGCAAGCCCGCCCGCATGGCGTGGTTGGCTGACCTAGCGAGCACAAGCAGCAAGGGGGGGATAAATGAATAAATAAATAAAATCTTAAAAAAAAAAAAAAATCCATAAAATGCAATGAAGAAGACCAGAATGTGGACATACCAAAGACTTTTTAAAAATCTTAAAAATGCTCAAGGAGATGAAGGAAAATACAGAGAAAGAACAAAAGGATATCAGAAAAACAATGAATGAGCAATATGAGAATCTTTGGAAACAAAGAAATTTTAAAAAGGAGCCAAACAGAACTACTGAAATTGAAGACCACAATAACTGAAATGAAAAATGCCCAGGAGGGAGTCCTGCTACATTCTCTAATAGAACAGCAAGTATCCCCCAAGCACAAGGGCAGTGCCTAGTGAAGGAAGACAGAGCATTATGCCAGGCCCTTGATATTGATTATTGTACTTATGAACCTTTTCTTGTGAAATTGAAACTTAGACTAGTATTATATATTGCCTAAGAGTTACCTCATAAAAACCTCCCTGTGCTCAAATGTGGCCTCTCTCTAAGCCAAACTCAGGATATAAACACACTACCTTCCCCCGGGCGTGAGACATGACTCCCAGGGATGAGCCTCCCTGGCACCGAGGGATTATTACCAAGCACCAACTAGCAATGCATCCAGAAAAAGACCTTGATCAAAAGGGAGAAATATTAAATACAAATGAGTTTTTATGGCTAAGAAATTTCACAGTGAGTCGGGAGGTCATTCCAGAGGTTACGCTTATGCACATCTCAGTAGGATCTCATTGACTGCCACAGTAAACAGTGCCTCAAACAGCAGGGCTCCTGAGGGCTCTAGAGACATCTAGACACTATATGCATGACAGACAAGCTCAGGAATTCAGCACCCTGTCAGTGGGCCTTACTTTGGAATTTATGCTCCCCAGTGTAACAGAGTTAGAGTTAGTTATAGTTTCCCTATACATGGCTCTTCTTCCTCTTTCATTTGAACCAATAATTAGCAGTATATCTTAAAATATATGTCCCAGAGACTTAAATCTTTGATCCATTCATATGTTGGTTGAGATGTGAACCTCAGCAGAGTTGCAACACCTAATCTCCAGTTCATTGGACTCACCCAGAACAACTAGCAAGGAGATGATAACATCAATGCCCATTCCAAGGAACAGAGAGTGTCTGCAACTGCAAGCAAGATAGTTCCATCCATCTGCCCCAAAGGATCTAAGTCCCTTCTCAGTTAGAAATAGAGTGGGCATCACCATCCCAAAATCCTCACGATTGGGGAGTGAACAATGGACTAAAATAGACTTACTATTATTCTATTATAGACTTATTATTCTAGCAATGTAAGAACTCTTATCATTTATATAAAGGCAGTGGCCACCAGAGCTTCTGAGGAGGGGAAGAGGGATGAATAGGTGTAATATGGTGGCATTTTGAGGATATTGTAATTATCCTGAATGACATAGCAATGACAAATACAGGCCATTATACATTTTGCCATAACCTATAAAATTGTGCAGGACAGAGTATAAACTATAATGTAAACTATAGTCCACGGTTAGTAGCAGTGCTTCAATATGTGTTCATCAATTGTAACAAAAGGACCACACTAATGAAAGATGTTAATGTGGGAAAGTGTGGGAGGGAAGGGGAGGGTATATGGGAATCCCCTATGTTTTTTATGTAATATTTATGTAACCTAAAGCTTCTTTAAAAATAAAAAAAAATTAATTAAAAAAAGTAAAAGGCTTGAAATTTAAAAATAAATAAATAAATAAATAAATAATAAATAATTGTTAAATGCCCGGAACAGTAGATTTGAGCTGGCAGAAGAGAGAATCAGCAAAGTCAAAAACAAAACCATTGAAATGAGTCAGGCTGAGGAGCAGAAAGAAGAAAGAATTATAAAAAGTGAAAATAGCCTAAGACACCTCTGGGACACCATCAAGCATACCAATATATGCATTATGGGAGTCCCAGGAAGAGGAAAAGAGAAAGGGGCAGAAGTAATAGTCAAAGAAGTAATGAAAAAACTTCCCAAATTTAGCAAGAGACATAAATATGCACAACTAAGAAACCCAGAGAACACCAAAAAGCAGAAGCATGAAAAATACACCCATTATATATTACTCACACTATCAAATGCAGAGGACAAGGAGAGAGTTTTGAAAACTGCAAGAGAAAAGCAACGTGTTATGTGCAACAGAGCCCCCATTAGATTGAGTGCCAATTTCTCATCAGAAACCATGGAAGCAAAAAGGCAGTGGGTTGATATACTTAAAGTACTGAAAGAAAAGACTGCCAACCAAGAAATTTTATATATAGCGAGACTTTCCTTCAAAATATGAGGGAGAGATTAAGGCATCCCCAGATAACAATAGCTGAGGGAGTTCATCACCACTAGACCTGCTCTACAAGCAATGCTAAAGGAAGTTCTTCAGACCAAAAGAAAGTACACTAGACAGTGGTTCAAACTGACATAAAGAAAAACTTCTGGTAAAGGTAACCATTTGGGTAATTATAAATTCCAGTATACAGTAAACCACTGTATTTAGTAGGTAACTAAAACTTCTTAGTTCCTACAGCTGCTAAATTGCAAATGCATAAGAAGTAATGCTAAATCTATGGCTTTCAACATATAATGTACAAACATAAAAATGGTAACAAGTACCAAAAAAAGTGGAGAGATGGAGGGATACAGGGACAGTGTATGTGTATGCTATTGAAGGCAAGTTGAATATCAAACCAAATATGATTGTCATATATTTAGGATGTTAAATTTTAAACACATAGTAACCACAAGGAAAATATATTCAGATTGAAAAGAGGACTCAATATGGTATAACACACACACACACAAACAAATAAATATAAAAATAGGCATTAACAGAAGAATTGAGGGACAAGAAATATATAAGACTTACAGAGGCTAAATACCAAAATGGCAGAAGAAAGTCCTGCATTATCAGTAGTGACTTTAAATAAGAATGGATTAAACTCTCCATCAAAAGGCAGAGATTGGCAGAATGAATAAAAAGCAAAAGAGATTCACCTTAAATTCAAAGATATAGGTAGGCTGAAAGTGAAAGGATGGAAATATATATATACCATGCAAGGAGTAACCAAAAGAGAGCTGGGGTAGCTCTATTAATATCAGATCAATTAGAGTAAGTAAAATACAGTTATGAGGGACAAAGATGGTCATTATTAAAGGGATCAATTCAACAAGAAGATATAAATATATATATATGCACCTAACAGCAGAGCCCCAAAATATATGAAACAAATACTGACAGATTTGAAGGAAGAAATTGATGGTTCTACATTAATAGTAGGAGACTTAATACATCACTCTCAATAATGGATAGAACATCTAGTCAGAGGATCAATAAGGAAATATAAGACTCGAATGATACTCTAAAACACCTAGGCCTAACAGGCCTATATAGAACATTTCACCCAACAATAACAGAATATGCATTCTTCTTGAGTGCACACAGATCATTCTCCAAGATAGACCATATGTTAGATCACAAACAAGTCTCAAATTCAAAAATATTGAAGTCATGCAATATATCTTCTCCAAACACAATGGAATGAAGCTAGAATTCAATAACAGGGGGAAATGGAAAATTCACCAAAAAATGTGGAAATTAAACAACATACTCTTAAACAACCAATGGGCTAAAGAAAAAAATCACAAGGGCAATTAGGAAATACCTTGGTGAATGAAAATGAAAATACAACATACCAAAACTTATGGGATGCAGCAAAGGTAATACTGAGAGGGAAATTTATAGCTCTAAACACATTAAAAAAGAAACAGACAGGGAAGCGGCTGTGGCTCAATCAGTAGGGCTCCCGTTTACCATATGGGAGGCCCCGGGTTCGGTTCCCGGGGCTTCCTGGTGAAGGCAAGCCCGCCTGCACGGCGTGGTTAGCTGACCCAGCGAGCACAAGCAGCAAGGGGGGGGGGGGATAAATGAATAAATTAAAAATAAAAATTAAAATTAAAAAACAATTAAAAAAAAAAAAAAAGAAAGAAAGAAAAAGAAAAATCAGAGGCCTAACCTCAAAGCTGAAAGAATTAGAAAAAGAAGACCAAACTAAACCCAAAGCAAGCAGAAGGAATGAAATAAAGATTAGAACGGAGATAAAAGAAATAGAGAATAAAACAATAGAGAAAAATCAAACGAATTACTAGTTAAGAGATTGAATCAGTCATCAAAAACCTCCCAACAAAGAAAAGCCCAGGACTAGATGACTTTATAGGGGAATTTTACCAAACATTCCAAGAAGACTTTACTCCAATTCTGCTCAAATGATTTGGACATTTTCACAGCCTCAGCTGTGAATGTATTAGCTTGCATTTCCATTGTAAAAGCCAACCCATATCTGGTATATTGCTTTCAGCAGCCTAGCAAGCTAGAACAAACTGCTTCTCTCCCCCCGCCCCCCCCCCACATGACTTAACAAGTGAATGTGTCAAATAACATTTAAAATCTATGTTAATGGACATACAATGTATAAAGATGTAATATAAGCCAATAACTACATAAAAGAGGAGGGACAGAGATATATAGGAGTATACAGTTTGTATACTACTGAAACTAGGTTTGAACTAACCAAACTAGGTTGTTATTAATTTAAGATGTTCATTGTAATTATAATGCCAACCACTAAGAAAATAACTGAAAGATATAGAGTAAAAGAACGAAGTGAATCAAAAACGTACATTACAGAAAGCAACTAAACAAAAAAAGGCAGTAAAGGAATAATTGAAGACCAAAAAACTTGAAAGACATATACAAAACAAATAGCTCAAAGGCAGAAGTAAATCCTTCCTTCTCAGCTATTACTTTAACTGTCAATGGATTAAATTCCTCTATTAAGAGCAGGGATTGGTAGATTGGATAAAAAAGCATGATCCATCTATATGCTGTCTATAAGAGACTCACTTCAGGTTCAAAGACACAAAGAGGTTGTTTAAATAAAAATAGGGTGGGTTGGGGGAAAAATACACCAAATGTAAGATGTGGACTATAGTTAGTAGTAATATT
This sequence comes from Tolypeutes matacus, assembly GCA_026826555.1. Classification (NCBI taxonomy): domain Eukaryota; kingdom Metazoa; phylum Chordata; class Mammalia; order Cingulata; family Chlamyphoridae; genus Tolypeutes; species Tolypeutes matacus. The sequence continues at coordinate 22,871,557 of JAKSZT010054055.1, forward strand.
TGGATGATGCCCTTGCATAGTTTGTAACAAATGTATCACAACAATGCAAAGTGTTGGTGGAGGGGTGATGTATGAGACCCCTGTATGATGTTATGCATGTTTATTTTGTAAGTTCACAACTTTTACAATACACTTATTGTTTATGTATGTTCATGTATGAATGATATACTTCAATAAAAAATATATTTAAAAAAAGGAAAAGGGTGGAAAAAGATAACCCATACAAACAATAATCAAAAGAAAGACAACATGGCTATATTATTGTCAAACAAAATAGACTAAGTCTAAAAAGATGACAGGAATCAAAGAAGGATATTATATATTGATAAAAAGGTCCAATCCAGCAAGAAGATATAATAATTATAAATATATACGCACCTGTGATAATTAGGCTCAAATATATACGCACCTGAGATGATTAGGCTCATGTGTCAACTTGGCCAGATAATGGTGCTCAGTAGTTTGGTCAGGTAAGTACTGGCCTAATTGTTACTGTAAGGACATTTTGTGGACTTAAATCATTAGTAAGTTGGTTACATCTACAATCAAATGGGGAGATTGCCTTCAGCAATGAGAACTGTCTCATCCAATCAGTTTGAAGGCCTTAAAAGGAGAAGTGATGATTTCAGCAGTCAGAAGAATAGAGAATTTTCATCTCTACTTCAGCTAGCCAGCTCCTCCTGAGGAAGACCATCAGAATTCCTGGCTTGCAGCCTGCCCTATGGAGTTTGGACTTGTGCACCACCACCACCACCCCCAGTTGCGCTGAAACAATTTTATAAAATTATAATATTTCCCAGTATTTCCTGTTGGCTCTGTTTCCCTGAAGAAACCTAACTAATACAGCACCCCACAACAAAGCCCTATATAAAGCAAAAATTGACAGAATTAAAGAGAGAAATAGTTTTACAATGATAGTTGGAGACTTCAATACACCACTTTCAATAATTGATAGATGGGAAGTGGATGTGGCTCAAACAATTTGGCTCCTATCTACCATATGGGAGGTCCCAGTTTCATTTCCCGGGGCCTCCTGGTGAAAGTGAGCTAGCCTTTGTGGTGAGGTGGCACAAAAAAAAGAGACAAAGAGGAGAGACAATGAGAGACACAACAAACCAGGGACCTGAGGTGGCTCAAGCAATTGAGTGCCTCTCACCCACATTGAAGGTCCCAGGATTGGTTCCCGGTGCCTCCTAAAGAGAAGATGAGAAGAAGAGAAAACAAGCAGGCACAGAGAGCACACAGCGAATGGACACAGAGAGCAAGAAAGCAAGCACAAAACCAACAGGGGGGGGACAAATAAATAAAATAAGTCTTTTAAAAATAATAATAACAATAATTGATAGAACATGTAAACTGAGGATCAATAGAGGACCTGAACAATATTAAACAGTTAGACCTGATGGACATATATAGAACACTCCACCCAGCAACAGCAGAATACACATTCTTTAGTGCACGTGGAACATTTTCCAGGATAGACCACATGTTAGGTCACAAATCAAATTTTAATAAATTCAAAAATAATGAAATCATACTAAGTGTCTTCTTGGACCACAATGGAATAAAGCTATAATAACAGAAGGAAAACCAGAAAATTTACAAACATGTGAAAATTAAACAACCAATGGCTAAAAGAAGAAATCACAAGGTAAATTAGGAAATACCTTGAAATGTACAAAAACACAAAATCCCAAAACTTATGGGATGCAGTGAAGGCAGTCCTTACAGGGAAATTTATAGCTTTTAATACCTGCACTAAAAATGATAAAGATCACAAATAAATAACCTAATTTTACACCTAAAGAAACTAGAATGAAAAGAGAAATGCTAAACCCAAAGTTAATAGAAGGAAGAAAATAATAAAGATTAGTGCAGAGACAGATGAAATAGTGAGAAGCAGCAAAACTGAAAGTAAGTTTTTTGAAAAGTCAACAAAACTTTAGCCAGACTGACAAAAAGAGAGCAAACACAAATATCTAAAATCAGGAATTAAAGGGAGAGGAGTATTACCCCTTACCAAAGAGAAATAAAAGAGATTATGAGAAGGTACACTATGAGAAGGTTATGAGAAGGTACACTATAGGCCAACAAATTAGAAAACCTAGATGAAATGGACAAATTCCTAGAAACATAAAAGTTACTGAATGTGAAAAATCCCACTTGCTTAGATCTCTGAAGTATGATAGAGACTAGAGACAGACTCCACAAATGTTGAATCAAAGAAAAAGATAAACGCCAAAATCAGGTAGGAGATTTCTGTCCTGGGCCTGCTAGTCAGGACCTCTCCCTGTCTCTCCGTGCTGCATAGCTTGGGAGTCACACAGAGGCAGCATGGCCTGGGTCCCTCCTGCTGCAGATGCAGACCATAGAGCCACTCACAGCAGAGTTAGACCCCATGCAAAAGCAGACACAGGGACCCAAGCCTGCAGAGACCCAGGGTGGAATACAAGCAACTGAGAAGGGCCACATACAAAAGGTACCCCAGCGAAAAGAGTTGCAGTGGAACTGTTGGAAAGACGTGCACACACTCAATCCAGTCTGTTTGCTGGACCACCTAAGTGCAAAGTGGACCTTTCTGGATTGACCCCATCTGGCTCCCTGGGGCAGGATACTCTAATGGGAAAGAAATTAGAGTCAGAAAATCCAAGTGGAAAAAAAGAAGGGAGACAGGATGGGTTCCAATGTGTAATGAAAAGGAGACACTGAATGATGAACAGAATTTAAACAAATTGTAGGAGCTAGGGAGAAAATTCTGCACAAAAACAAACAGTGAGAAAAGAAAAGAAAACAAACAAACAAACAACAACAACAACAACAACAGAACAGATCAAGATTCCTGGAGAAGGAACAGAGGAAAGAAGCTTTCTCCTGAAGATGAAACAATTGGACACAAAAAGGGCAATATTAAAAATTATAGGGGGACAAGTATAGCTCAGTGGTTGAGTGCCTGATTCCCATGTACAAGGTCCCAGGATCAACCCCTGGTATCTCTTAAAAAATAAATTAAAATAAAAAATAAAAATTGTACTACATATCCAGCACAAGAATCACATGCAGAAGAGCTGAGAAAATCTGAACAGTTAAACATAGGCTAAGGGTCCAGAATAAGTTGGACCAAGCATCAAAGAAGAGCCTTAACACAAAGGCAATCAACAATCAGACCTTAGGCAAGAGGGAGAAACCAACCTTCAGATTAATACATCAAAATAATTAGATGCCCAGACATCAGCAAAACATTACAAGCCATACTAAGAAATAGGAAAACATGGTTCAATCAGAAGGAAAGATAGAAAAAAGAATAGAAGAAATGGAGCAGTGTCTCAGGGATATAGGTGACAGCATGAAGTGTACAAGCATATTCATCATGGGTGTCCCAGGAGAAGAGAAGGGAAAACGGGGAGAAAGAATATTTGAAGAAATAATGGCTGAAAAATTCCCAGCTCTTATGAAAGATATAAATATACATGTCAAAGAAGTGCAACATATTCCAAACAGAATAAACCCTAATAGACCTACTCCAAGACACATTCTAATCAGAATGTCAGATGCCAATGAGAATTCTAAAAGCAGCAAGAGAAAACGGATTTGTTACATGCAAGGGATCCTCAACAAATTGACTAAGTGCCAATTTATCATCAGAAATCATGGAGGCAAGAAGGTGGTGGTATGATAGATTTAAGGTATTGAAAGAGAAAAAACTGCCAGGCAAAAATTCTTTATGCAGCAAAACTTCCCTTCAAAAATGAGGGAAAATTGAAAATATTCACAGATAAACAGAAACTGAATTTGTCAACAAAAAACCTGCCCTCAAAGGATTACTAAAGGGAGTTCTTCAGGTTGAAAGGAAAAGACAGGAAAGAGTGGCTTAGAGTAGTGTAAGGTAGTAAAGATCTTCAGTAAAGGTAACTAAAAGGGTAAAACCCAATAGTACTATATTCTCAATATATAATTCTACTCTTTAATTCCTATAAGAGTCAGAATAAAATTGAACAGGAAAAAGTCCTATTTCCTGCTAATAGACATGCAAAATATAAAGAGGAAATGTGGGACAAAAACAATATACAGAGGGAAGCTGCTGTGGCTCAAGTGGTTGGGCTCCCATTTATCATTTGGGAGGCCCCGGGTTCAATTCCCGGGGTCTCATGGTGAAGGCAAGCCAGCCCACATGGCACGGTGAGCTGGCACAACCAAATGATGCTACAAAGGAAGACAAGCAGACACAGAAAAACGCACAGCAAATGAACACAGTGAGCACAAGCAGCAAGGGGGGGGATAAATAAATAAATAAAATAAAAATTAAAAAAAAAAAATATATATATATATATATATACACACACACACACACAGAGGGGTAATGGAGGGATATGGGAGCAGAGAACATATATGCTAAGTTGGTATCTTTTCAAATTAATAGGTTACAGTAGTAGTTTATGTAATACAAACCTAAGGTTAAACACCAAGAAAGTTATTTTTAAAAAATACAGGGACAGATATATCACAAAGGATCAACTATATAGAAAAAGAAACTGTAATAAAGAAAGTGAGGGACAAAAAAGATATGATACATAAAAACTAAAGGACAAAATGGCTGAAGTAATTACTGCCTTTACAGTAATAAAACTGAATGTTAATGGGTTGAACTCCCCAATCAAAAGACACAGATTGGCAAAATTGATATAAAAAAAAAAAAAGCACAATCCAACTATAAGTTGTTTACAAGAGACTTAATCTTAGACACAAATAGGTTGAAAGTGAAAGGATAGAAAAAGATATTCCATGCAAACAGTAACCAAAAAAGAGCTGGGGTAGCTATCCTGATATCAGATAAAATAGACCTTAAGTCAAAAGCTGTTATAAGAGAAAAAGGACACTATATATTAATAAAAGGGTCAATCCACCCAGAAGAAATAACCAAACATTTATGCACCTAACCATGGTTCCCCAAAATACATTAGGCAAACACTGGCAAAACAGAAGAAATTAACACCGTACAATAATTGTTTGGAGACTTCAATATACCACTCTCATCAACAGATAGAGCATCTAGACAGAAGATCAAAAAGGAAACAGAGGGGAACAGGTGTAGCTCAGTTGTTGAGCATCTGCTTCCCATGTACGAGGTCTCAGGTTCAAGGCCCAGTACCTCCTAAAAAAAAGAAAGAAAAAGGAGAGAGAACTTTATAATAAAATAAATAAACTAGACCTAACAGAAACATATAGAATATTGTGTCCCAAAACAGCAGTATATACAATCTTCTCAAGTGCACATGGATCATCATTCTCTAGGATAGACCACCTATTAGGCCACAAAACAGGTCTCAATTGATCTAAAAGGATTTAAATTATAAAAAGCCTTCTCTCTGATCATACTGGCATGGAGCTGGATATCAATAACAGGTGGAGAACTGGAAAGTTCACAAATATACAGAAGTCAAATAACACACTCTTAAACAACCAGTGCATCAAAGAAATATAACAAAAGAAATCAATAAGTATCTCAAGACAAATGAAAATGAGAACATGACATATCAAAACTTATGGAAGGCAGAGAGATCCAGGATGGCAGAGTAGAGAGTGGCAGGGTGCACTCATCCTCCAGAAACAGCAAGACAGAATTGCCAGGTGCATGGGAGGGGTACAGGTGGCCCACGTTGGCAGTCCTGCTGATCATGGGGAAAGGGCAGGGGAGCAGAGGGGGAAGGTGCGACTTGCAGGGTGGCCCCATGAGGATTTCCATGCCAGTGGTGGGGGAAGCAGTGTGAAAGTGGTATGGGAGTAGCATGGGCAGCCAAGGTGGGCAGCCCCGTCAATAGTAGGCAAGCAGTGGGAGAGCACCCCACCAGGTGTGAGGGAAGTGGAGGGGGAGTGGCAAGGGTGGCCCACATAGGTGACCCCACCAATTGCAGGGAAAGGGTGGGGGTACAGATAAGGAGCAGTTCCAGTGGCACACAAGGGCCACCCTACTGGTCTCTGGGGAAGTGGCAGGGGAGCTGCCCTGTCTGACAGGGTGGAGGGGGGATGGGAACAACAAGGGAGTCACATGAATGCCTTCAAAGGCAGCCTTGCCAGGCAGTGGTAGGGAGCAACAAGTGTGGTCTTGCTGGGTGCCGGGGGAGCAGCAGGTGGGGAAGAGCTGTAAGGGTGACATTACAGGGTGCAGGGGAGCAGTAGTGGGAGCAACAGAGGCAGCCTGTGGGGGAGATCTTGTCAGACACAGGCAGTGCAGGTGGGCACAGGGGTAAGCCGTACAGTAGCGCTTGGACAGTGGAGGCCAGGGTACTACAGTGCAACATCAAGGAAGAAGCTGGATGGGGAGATTGAGAGAGACTCACAGAGAAATTGGCTCTTTGGAACTGGTCTGTGCTTCCTTCATGGGTCCCTGGCCTGGTTTTGATCAGTTAAGGACAAGCAAGTGTAAAGAATTAGAATAAGCTGAAACAAATGTTAAAGAAGAGGGAAGCGGCTGTGGCTCAATCAGTAGGGCTCCCGTTTAACACAGGGGAGGCCCTGGGTTCAGTTCCCGGGGCCTCCTGGTGAAGGCAAGCCCGCCCGCACGGCGTGGTTAGCTGACCCAGCAAGCACAAGCAGCAAGGGGATGATAAATGAATAAATAAATAAAATCTTTAAAAAAAAAAAAAGTAACTGCATGCTAAATGTTAAAGAAGAGCCTTATCACAAAATCAAACAATAAAACCCTAGATGAGAGAAACTGACCAGAGTGAATTCATCAAGCACATGCCTAGACACCAGCAAAAAATTATGAGCCATACAAAGAAACTGCAAGATATGGCCCAATCAAAGGAACAAATTAATAAGTCAGAGGAGATTCAGAATTTGGAACTAATAGAAGATGTCCATACAAATCCCCAAAATCAATTCAAGGAGATGAGGAAAGAGATAAAAGATATTAAGAAGACACTGGGGGAGGCGGCTGTGGCTCGGTCAGTGGGGCTCCCGTTTGCCATATGGGAGGCCCTGGGTTCGGTTCCCGGGGCCTCCTGGTGGGGGCAGGCCCACCCGCATGGCGTGGTTGGCTGACCCAGCGAGCACAAGCAGCAAGGGGGGGATAGATGAATAAATGAACGGAATCTTTAAAAAAAAAAAAAAAGAAGACACTGGGTGAGCATGCAGAAGAAACTGAAAACATACATAGATAAAAATGGATCTTATGGTAATAATAGAAGAGATTAAAAATACACTAGAATCACACAACAGCAGAAGTGAACAGGCAGAGGAAAGAATTAGTGAATTAGAAGATAGGACTTCTAAATTGCACAGACAGAAGAACATATAGAGAAAAAAATGGGCAGGTCTCAGAGAACAGATGACAACATTAAATGCACAAACATATGCATTATGGGTGTGTATTAGTCAGCCAAAGGGGTGCTGATGCAAAATACCAGAAATCTGTTGGCTTTTATAAAGTATATTTATTTGGGGTTGAAGCTTACAGTTACCAGGCCACATAGCATAAGTTACTTCCCTCACCACTGTCTGTTGCCACATGTTGGAGCAAGATGGCTGCTAATATCTGCAAGGATTCAGCCTCCCTCTTCCTTTGAAGGCTCTGTGGTCCCAGCTTCTTCCAATATCAGCTATAGGCTGGCATAAGTCTCATCCTTCTTCTGGTGCTCATTTCTCTCCAGGTTCAGCTGCTCAGGGCTCTGGTCTCTGCATCTTCAAACTAACAGGCAAACGGCTCATCTCTCTTCCCAGGGCCTTGGTTGTGTCTAACAGAGCCTTCTGTGTTTCCTCACATATCTGTTTCTATGTTCTTCTCCTGCGTGTTTACTTCCTGGGGCTCCAGCTCAAAAATTTCCTTCTGTCCTCCTTCTCTAGGCTCCACATCAAAACTCCAGCATCAAAACTCCAACTAACTCCTTTGCTCTGCCATGTAGTTTTATCTGTGAATCCCTGCCCACCAAGGCGGGGCCTACTGATGTGGCCCAATCAAAGCCTTAATCACTATTTAATCAAGTAAAAGTGAAACCTCCAAATCCAATACAATGTAATGTGCAAACAGGCCAGTTTACAAACATAATCCAATATCTATTTTTGGTATTCATAAATAATGCCAAACTGCTACAGGGTGTCCCAGAGGGAGAAGAGAAGGGTAAAGGGGAAGGAGGAATGTTTGAGGAAATAATGTCTGAAAACTTCCCAACTGTTATGAAGGACATGGATATACATGTCCAGGAAGCACAGTGTATAAACAGAATAAATCCTAATGGAAATACTCCAAGACATGTACTAATCAGATTGTCAAATGCCAAAGATAAAGAGAGAATTCTAAAAACAGCAAGAGAAAAGTGATCCACCACATAGAAGAGAAACATGATAAGCTTAAGTGCTGATTTCTCATCAGAAACCATGGAGGCAAGAAGGCAGTGGTACGGTATATTTAAGGTACTGAAAGAGAAAAACTGCCAGCCAAGAATTCTGTATCCAGCAAATTGCCCTTCAAAAATGAGGGAAAGATTAAAATATCCACAGATAAACAAAAACTGAAAGAATTCATAAACAAGAGGCCAGCCCTACAAGAAATACTAAAGGGAGTGCTGCAAGATGAAAGGAAAAGACCTGTGAGAGAGATGTGGAGGAGAGTATAGAAGTGAAGATAATTAGTAAAGGTAACTGAAAGGGTAAAAAGAAAGACAAAAATAAGATATGACATATAAAAGCCTAAGGATAAAGTGGTTGAAGTAAGTACTGCCTTTACAGTAATAACATTAAATGCAGGTCTGTGGTTAAAACTACAATGTTGGGAATGTTCTCTTGGTAAATATGGCAGGGAGAGTTACTGGTGTAGGGTGTTAGATGGGACGGGGTATATGGGACAGGGAACCCATGAGACAAGCTTCTGTGGAATACATAAGTGTTCATCTTGTCATAGTGTGTTATATCAGTGGGTGGAGACCCACATAATAAACAAGAAAATATCAAACTCCCATCCTGGGGAGTCCTGCTATATTCTCAATTAGAGGGACAAAAATCTATCAAGAGCATAGGCAGTGCCTAATAAAAGAAAACAGACCAATATGTCAAGCCCTCAATATTATTACAAGTAATTATGAATCTTATTCTTCAAAAATTTAAACTTAGTGGTTACCATAGGTACTGAGGGGAGAGGAAGAGAAGAATAGAATAGATGGAATATAGGGCATTTTTAGGACATTAGAATTGTTCAGCATGATCTTGTATTCAAATTTTGCCAAAACTATAAAAGTGCATGATCCAAAATGTAAACCATAATGTAAACCACTGACCATGGTTAGTAGCAATGCTTCAATATTTGTACATCAATTGTAACAAACATACCATCCGCATGTAAAATGTTATTAATAGGGGAGAGGGGAAAAGGGGGGTAGGGCTTTGAGTATATGAGAAACCCCTATTCTCTATGTAACTTTTCTGTATCCTAAAGCTTCTTTGAAGATAAAATGAAAAAAAAAAAAGACACTGGGAAGAAGAATATATGGAAGAAATGTCACTGTGCATACAAGGTAACAGATCTTAAAGTGATGAAAGACACAATGTCTAAAATTTTTTTTTTATTTCAAAGATTTTTTAATTTTTTATGTTTTATTGGTTATTTTTTAATTATTATTTCATTTTCTTGTTAATTTTATTTGATTATTTTACTGGCTTCATTTTTGGAGAGGTTTTGGATCACAGAAGAATCAAAACAGTGGCAGGGGAGGATCACATGTACAGGGTGTGCATGGGAAGGGGTTTATCTGGGGCATGCCTCTAAGGCATATGAATATGTTCAAGTGTTCATGGGGCATTGTCTCAGGGGGTGGAGATCCACACAATAACTGAAAGAATATTGAATTCCCATCCTGTGGAGTTCTGCTACATTCTCTAATAGGACAGCAAGAATCCCCCGAGTGAAAGGGCAATGTCTAGTGAAGGAAGACAGACCCTTGACATGATGATTGTAGTTATGAACCTTTTCTTATGAAATTGAAACATAGCCTAGTATTATATACGGCCTAAGAGTTACCTCCTGAAAACCTCCTTGTTGCTCAAATACGGCCTCTCTTTAAGCCAAAATACAGCATATAAATGCACTCCCTTCCCTTGGCATGGGACATGATTCCCAGGAATGAGACTCCCTGGCACTGAGGGATTACTATTACCAAGTGCCAATTAGCAATGCATCTGGAAAAAGACCCTGACCAAAAGGGGGAAATGGTAAATACAAATGAGTTTTTATGGCTAAGAGATTTCAAAGTGAGTTGGGAGGTCATTCCAGAGGTTATGCTTATGCACGTCTCAGCAGGATCTCACTGACTGCCACAATGAACAGTGTCTCAAATGGCAGGGCTCCTGAGGGTCTAGAGACATCCAAAAACTATAAGCAGGGCAGACAATCTCAGGAATTCAGCATCCTGTCAGTGGGCCTTACTTTGGAATTCGTGCTCCCCAACGTAACAGTTAGACTCATTTATAATTTTCCTACACATGATCCTTCTGCCCCTTTTATTTTTTCACTTTTATTTTTTTCTTCTGCCCCTTTTATTTGAACCTATAATTAGCACTATACTTATTAAGCCCTGAATTTCAGCAGAGTTGTAACACCTACTCTCCAGTTCCTTGTTAGTTCCAGGACAACTAACAAGGAGATGATGATGGACAACACCCATCCCAAGGAACAGGGAATGTCTGCAACTGTAAGCAAGATAGTTCCATCCATCTGCCCCATGGGATCTAAGCTCCCTCTCAGTCAGAAACAGAGGAAGCATCACCATCCCCAAATCTTCAAGACTGGGGAATGAACAATGGACTAAAGCAGACTTATTCTACTATAGACATTATTATTCTAGCAATGGAAGAACTCTTATCACTGACATAAAAGCAGTGACCACCAGAGGTTCTGAGGGATGGGAGAGGGAAAAATAAGTGTAATATGGGGGCATTTTGGGGACATTGGAGTTGTCCTGCATGACATTGCAGTGATGAATGTATATTTTCTCATAACCTACAAAATTGTGCAGGACAAAGTGTAAACTATAATGTTAACTGTTGTCCATGGTTAGTAGCAGTGCCTCAATATGTGTTCATCAATTGAAACAAATGTACCACACTAATGAAGGATGTTGTTAATGTGGGAAAGTGTGGGAAGAAGAAGGAATGGGGCATATGGGAATTCCTTATATTTTTTATGTAACATTATTTAATCTAAAGCTTCTTTAAAAATAAAAAAATTAATTAAAAAAAAAAGAAACTGCAGTGGAAATTGGAAAAAATAGTGAAAAGAATAAAAAGAGGAAAGTTTTTTTTAATGTTAATGGATTAAACTCCCCAGTTAGAAACACAGATTAGCAGAATGGACAAATAAAAAGATGATCCATCTATATGCTGTCTACAAGAGACTCAACTTAGATCTAAGGACACAAATAGGCTGAAAGTGGAAAATGATATTCTATGCAAACACTAACCAAAAAATGAGCTGGGTTAGCTATACTAAATCAGACAAAAGAGACTTTAAAGGTAAAACTGTTATAAGAGACAAAGAAGGATACTATATATTAATAAAAGGGGCAATCTACCAAAAAGAAAGATCAAATATTTTTATAACTAACCAAGGTGCCCCCAAATACATGAGGCAACACTGGCAAAACTAAGGAGAGAAATAGACACCTCTACACCACTCTCAGCAATAGACAGAACATCTCTAGACAGAGAATCAATTTTTAAAAAACACAGAGGTCTTGAATAATATGATAAAAGAACTAGACCTAAGAGGCATATACAGAACACTGCACCCCAAAACAGCAGGATGTACATTCTTCCAGTGCTCATGGATCATTCTCCAGGATAGACTACATGTTAGGTCATAGACCAAGTGTCAAAGAATTTAGAAAGATTGAAATTATACAAAGAACTCACTCTGAACACAAGGGAATGAAGCTGGGAATCAATAGCAGGTGGTGAGCTGGAAAATTCACAAATATATGGAAATTAAACAACACACTCCTAAACAATCAGTGGATCAAAGAAGAAATTGCAAGAGAAACCAGTAAATATCTTGAGGCAAATTAAAATTAGAACACAACATATCAAAACTTATGGGATGCAGCAAAGGCAGTGCTGAGAGGGAAATTTATAATCCTAAATGCCTACATTAAAAAAGAAGAAAGAGCTAAAATTAAAGACCTAACTGCACACCTGGAGAAACTAGAAAACGAACAGCAAACTAATCCAAAAGCAAGCCTAAGGAAAGAAATATAGATTAGAGCAGAAATAAATGAAATTATAAATTTAGAAAAACAATAGAATTAAAACCTAAAGAAAGTGCTTTGAGAAGATTAATAAGATTGACAAATCCTTAGCTAGACTGAATTAGTCAGAGTTCTCTAAGGAAACAGAATCAACAGGAGAAATATTAATGGATTAAACTACCCAGTTAAGAAACACAGATTAGCAGAATGGACAAAAAAAAAAAAAAAAAAAAAAAAGATGACCCATCTATATGCTGTCTACAAGAGACTCAACTTAGATCTAATGACACACACAAATAGGCTGAAAGTGGAAAATGATATTCCATGCAAACACTAACCAATAATGTAATAATGAGATAAATAAATAGTATGAGATTTTATAAAATTCTCTTATATGACTGTAGATACACAAGTCCAAATTCCACAGGCAGTCTGCAAACCAGGGGTTCCAGTGAAGGTCCTTGATGAGTTCCCAGGAGACATTGGCTGTCCAAAGTGGAGCTGGAAAATTGTCTGAATGCTGAAATCACTTCCCTTTTTAAGGCATTCTACTGATTGGATAAAACTCACTCATTGCTGATGGCAATCTCCTTGGTTGATTGTAGAGGTAATCAGCCATCTATGCAATAAACTCACTGATGACTAAATTTCATAAATGTCCTTCTATTACAATCAGCCCAGTGCTTGCTTGACTAAATAACTGGGCATAATTACCTGGCCGAGTTGACATATTAGCCTAACCATCACAGTGTACCCTTTGTCAACTTGGCAACCATACACATCACCTTAAACCATAGTTAGTCTCTAAATAAAAACAAGAACAAACATTCTAATAATATTCAACTGTCCTGCATACAACCAGAAGCGCACTAATTCCCTCCAGAATAGGGTGAAAGTCCTGGGTTAATATTCACTCTTAAACTTGAAATCCTTAAATAATACGACATGAAACTAATACAACTTATGTCACATAAATAAGGGAAAAAGGGGGGAAAACAAAGATATTCATTTATGTACATATACAAACGCACTCATAACAAAACAAGGAAGAAATATTCATGCCCATTATAGTCCTTGTTTCTGTGACTGGTCACGTGGTCAAAGTTCATATTTATCACTAGCTCCTTCCACTACCCATTCCATGTTCCCTTAACCCTCAGCAAGCACCTCAGCTAGCTGTGGTTCTTTGCCTGGTGAGGTGAACCAAACTTTCATTCCTGAATATTCTGGACCACTTTTGGTCCTGCTTGGATTAGGTTATTGCAATTTTCCATTGACTTTAATCACAGGCCATGGCAGTACTAAGAGATGCCCTAGACAATCTCCTGTATTCCAGGCAAACTCTTCTTTACCCCCATGTGGCAGTTTGATGTAATTATGAATTCCAAAAATATAATTGAATCATGCTTGTAAACTGATCTGTTAATCTGGGCATGATTAGGTTAGGATTGGGGCGTTGAGCGGGTGGGGAATTGAATATAAAAGGCAAGGCAAAGGACAGTTGAAGCAGTCTTTTGAGAAGCAGTTTTGATGTTGGAAAGAAGGCCCCAGAAGAAGAGAAGCAAGCCGTTCGCCTGATTGTCTACAGCTGACCTTGTGGAGGAACCAGGAGCTAAGCCCGGAGAGAAACGCAGCCCCGGGAAGAGAGGAACCCCAGAAGCCTGAACCCTGGCAAACGCCGGCAGCTGTCTTGCTTCAACACGTGGCAATGGACTGTGGTGAGAGAAGAAACTTAATGCTTTATGGCCTGGTATCTGTGGACTTCTACCCCAAATAAATACCCTTTATAAAGACCAACCCAGTTTTGGTATTTCACATTAGCACCCCTTTGGCTGACTAATACACCCCATTATGTAGGTATAGTCCTATTTCCCCTTGACAGTCAGGATCAATCACCCCAGCCAGTACAGTAATTCTCTTCTTTGTTGATTCAGAGGCACGAGGATCCCAAAGTGGCCAGGTGGCAGTCTTAACTTCCAGTTCAATGGAATCATTGTTGTGTGCCTGGTGAAAGCAGTCCTCTTTTCAGAGCTAAGACCTGTAGCCCAGCAGAGCTTAAGTTTGCAGGGACAGGAAGCAAAAAGTTTCCTAGTGGATCACTAGGAGTAATAGTGAGTGGTGCCACTCCCATTTCCACCCCTTGATTCCTGGACCGTGAATCCTGGCTATGGGAGAAACAGCACCATAGAGTGGACGCTGATTTAGAACATACACAGCCTCCTGGAGAGCATTGTCCCAGCCCTGCAAGGTATTGCCACCTAGTTGGCATCATAATTGCATCTTCAAAAGGCCATTCCACCGTTCTATCAATCCAGCTGCTTCAGGATGATGAAGAACATAGTAAGACCAGTGAATTCCATGGGTATGTGCCATTTCCCACACATCATTTGCTGTAAAGTGAATTCCTTGATCAGAAGCAATGCTGTGTGGAATGCCATGGTGGTGAATAAGACATTCAGTAAGTCCACCGATGGTAGTTTTGGAAGTAGCATTGCATGCAGGGAACACAAACCCATATCAAGAGTATGTATCGGGAAGCGGCTGTGGCTCAATCAGTAGGGCTCCCGTTTACCATATGGGAGGCCCCGGGTTCGGTTCCCGGGGCCTCCTGGTGAAGGCAAGCCCGCCCACACGGCATGGTTAGCTGACCCAGAGAGCACAAGCAGCAAGGGGGGGATAAATGAATAAATAAATAAAATCTTTTAAAAAAAAAAAGAGTATGTATCTATTCCAGTTAAAACAAATCGCTGCCCCTTCCATGATGGAAGTGGTCCAATGTAATCAACCTGCCACAATGTAGCAGGCTGATCACCTCATGGAATGGCGCCATAACAGTGGCTGAGTGTGGGTCTCTGCTGCTGCCAGATTGGGCACGTAGCAGTGGCTGTAACCAAGTTAGCCTTGGTGAGGGGAAGTCCATGTTGCTGAGCCCACACATGACATCCATCCCTACCTCCGTGGCCACTTTGTTCATGAGTCCATTGGGCAATGATAGGAGTGGCTGGGGAAAGAGGCTGAGAATTAGCCAATATCGGGTCATCTTACCCACTTAATTATTAAAATCTTCCTCTGTTGTAGTCACACTTTGGTGAGCATTCACGTGGGACGCAAATATTTTCATGTTTTTTGCCCTCTCAGGAAGGTCTATACATATACCGCTTCCCCAGACTTCTTTGTCACCAATTTTCCAATCATGTTCCTTCCAAGTCCCTGGCCATCCAGCCAAACCATTGGCAACAGCCCATGAATCAGAGTACAAATACACATCTGGCCAATTCTTCTACAAGCAAAATGAACAACCAGGTTCACTGCTCGAAGTTTCATCCACTGGGATGATTTGCCCTCTCCACTGTCCTTCAGGGACATCCTAGAAAGGGACTGCAGTGCTGCAGCTGTCCACTTACAGGTTATATCTGCCTATGGTGCACAACCATCTGTAAACCAGGCCTGAGTTTTCTGTTCCTCAGTCAGCTGATTGTAAGGAACTCCCCAAAGGCCAGAGCTGTAGGCTGGGAAAAAAAAGGTAACATGGCAGGAGTGGTGACCATGGGCATTTGGGCTACATCATCATGTAACTTACTTGTGCCTTCAGGACCTGCTCGAGCCCTATCTCGTATATATCACTTCCACTTTAGTATGGAGTACTGCTGTGCACACACAACTTTATTGTTTGGTGGGTCAGACAATACCCAGCTTATGATAGGCAACTCAGGTCTCATGGTAACTTGGTGGGACATGGTTAAACATTCAGTCTCTACAAAGGCCCAGTAGCAGGCCAAAGGCTGTTTCTCAAAAGGAGAGTGGTTATCTGCAGAGGATGGCAAGGCTTTGCTCCAAAATCCTAAGGTCTGCATTGTGATTCTCCTATAAGGGCCTGACAAAGGTTCCAGATGGCATCTCTATTTGCCCCTGACACTTCCAACACCATTGGATATGCTGGATCATATGGCCCAGGTGGTAATACAACTTGCACAGCAGCCTGGACCTGTCGAGGGCCTCTTCTTATTCTGGTCCCCACTCAAAACTAGGAGCTTTTCTGGTCACTCATTAAATGATCCAGAGTAGCACACCCAAATGAGGAATGTGTTGTCTCCAAAATCCGAAGAGACTAACTAAGCATTGTGCCTTTTTTTTGGTTGTAGTTACAGGCCAGATGCAACAGCTTATCCTTCACTTTAGAAGGGCTATCTCAGGAGCAGGTGTGGCTCAGTTGGTTGAATACCTGCTTCCCACACAGGAGGTCCTGGGTTCAGTTCCCGGTGCCTCCTAAAAAAACAAACAAACAACAACAACAGAAAAAAAAAAAAAAAAAAAAAAACCCAGAAGGACTATCTCAACATGCCCCATACCATTGGACACCTAGAAATTTCACTGAGGTGGAAGGCCCCTGTATTTTTGTTGGATTTATCTCCTATCCTCTCTCACACAAATGCCTTACCAATAAGTCTAGAGTCATTGCTACTTCTTGCTCACTAGGGCCTATCAACATGATATCATCAATATAATGGACCAGTGTGATGTCTTGTGGGAGGGAGAGACAATCAAGATCATTACAGACAATATTATAACATAGGGCTGAAAAGTTGATATACTGCTGAGGCAGGACAGTGAAGGTATATTGCTGGCCTTGCCAGCTGAAAGCAAACTGTTTCTGGTGGTCCTTACTAATGGCAATTGAGAAAAAAGCATTTGCCAGATCAATAGCTGCCAACCAGATAACCAGGGAATGTGTTGATTTACTCAAGTAATGATACCACATCTGGGACACAAGCTTGAAGTCACCACCTGGTTAAGTTTACAAAAATCTATTGGGAAGCGGCTGTGGCTCAATCAGTGGGGCTCCCGTTTACCATATGGGAGGCCCCGGGTTCAGTTCCCGGGGCCTCCTGGTGAGGGCGGGCCCGCCCGCACGGCGTGGTTGGCTGACCCGGCAAGCGCAGGCAGCAGGGGGGGATGAATGAATAAATAAATAAATAAATAAAATCTTAAAAAAAAAAAAAAAATCTACTGTCATCCTCCGAGATCCATCTATATTCTATACAGGCCACATAGGAGAGTTGAATGGGAATATGGTGGGAATCACCACCCCTGCATCCTTCAACTCCTTGATGGTGGCACTAATCTTGGCAATTACTCCAGGAATCTGGTGTTGCTTTTGATTTAATATTTTGCTAGGTAAGGGCAGTTCTAGTGGATTCCACTTGGCCTTTCCTACCATAATAGCCCTCACTTCACAAGTCTGGGATCCAGTGTGGGTATTCTGCCAGTTACTATGTATGTCTATTCCAATTATGCATTCTGGAACTGGGGAAATAACCACAGAATGGGTCCAGGGACCCCCTGGACCCACTGTGAGATGGACCTGAGCTAAAATTCCATCAAACTCCTGACCTCCATAAGCCCCTACTCTGACTGGTAGACCACACTGCTGTTTTGGGTCTCCTGGAATTAATGTCACTTCTGAGCCCGTGTCTAATAATCCCTGAAATGTCTGATCATTTCCTTTTCCCCAATGCAGTTGCTCTGGTAAAAGGCCATGGTCTCCTTGGGGAAAGCTGGGAGGAAGATTAACAGTATAAATTTTTGGCAGTGTAGCAGGATCCTTCTCCAAGGGGATCTGGCCTTCTTCTCATTCAAGGGGTTCTGGGTTGGTAAACTGTCTCAAGTCTGGGAATTGATTAAGGGGCCGTGATTCTCTGTAATTCGAGTTAGGGTTTTTTTCACTTGACCTAGAACTCTTCTACTTATACAGATCAAGTAGGAATTTAGTAGACTGCCCATCTATTTCACTTCTAGGTACCCTATGATCTATTAGCCAAAGCCATAGCTCTATGTGACTCAGACCTTTCGATTGCTGCCTTTCACTGTGGGACCCATGCCCACCTTGTCTTTGGTGATTAACTGCTGAAACTTGACTTTTATGGGCCCGAGATCTGATCATCCCCATAATGTTTAAGGATTCTAGTTCCGTTACAGCAGTTCCCACAGTAATATCTGGACTACAGAGAAGAGCAACCACAGAGTTCTTCAGGGAAGATGGAGTTAGTCTTACAAATTTATTCCTCACAGTCCTGGTTAAAGGTGTGTTCTCTGGACATTCCTGAGGTGGGTGTACAGGTCTTCAATGGTGAATCCATTCTAGCATTCCAATCTCTCTAAGCCTTTGACTTTCCTCTTCTACTGTATGCCAGGGTAAATTGAGCATCTCAACCTCAGACATTCTAGGCCATCTTTTGGTTCATGTTTCAGTCATCCACCCAAACTGTAAGAGTACTTTCTAACCCCTTGAGCTACAGCGTTAAAACCAGAATTTTTGCTTAGTCTATTTCAATAAATTCAGCCTGATCCAACTTTATATTCCTTCCACAATTATCCCTTAGTATCCATTCCCACATATATTCCCCTGATTTATGTCTATATAATTTGGAAAACTCATGCAGTTCTTTTAGAGTATAATATACTTCCTCATTGGTCACACTTTGTACTTCACCTTTGGGGACTTGTGATTTTAGTGTAGTAATAGGTCTTGAAGAGAAAAGGGATGTTGGGGACGCATGAGGAGAAGGATTAGAAATGCCTTACAAGCTACTGACCTCAGGGCATTCCTTTGCATTTTCATCTGCTGAGACAGGATTAATCTCTTCAAGCAGGGGTTGGAAGGCAGATTCCTCAGGGCACAGTGGAGGTTGGGCAGTGCATGCTGGAGTTTGGCTGGTACCTGCCTCGGGGCTGGAAGGAGGTTCAGACTCCCTGGGGCAGGCCATTACAGGTTTATATGACAAAGTCTCAGCAGAATTTAGGATTCCAATGTCCCCACTGGTATCATCATCAACCCATATGTCTCCATCCCAATACTCAGGGTTCTACTCCTTTCCAATCAATGCCTTCACTTTAAAAACAGACACCATGTGAGGTTGAGATTTTAGTTTCCTTTGTAACTGTTACTTGTACAATGAGATTCTGAGTCTGGTCTTCCAAGATCTCAAGTCTGTGGCTACATGAAACAAGATTTTCTTTCAGAGCACACAGAAACTTCCACATCATTCACATGGACTTTTAAGTTTCGAATTTGAAGACTTTAGTTCATCCCTTTCTTTTGTAACTGTATCCAGGAGGAACCAGCCAACATCGTTGTACCTTTTGATTCCACAAAACTCTGTTAAGGTGTTGAAAACACTCTTACCCAGATCCTTGCATCTTATAAGCATGGAAGTAGGGGAATCCAGTGGTGATATTTGTTAGAGAAAAATGGGATGCAGAGACTGATGATTGAAGGCAGGAAGTTTATTGGGAAGCTCTCCCAACAGAGGGAGTCTGAAGAATAGACTTCAGCCCGCTCCCAGAGGGTGGTGGGTATGGCTTTATAGAGTATGTCAATAGCCTGGGACCAAATGGCCAGGGGGGCGTGGGTTAGGAGGTCTTGGAATGTGGGAGGGGTTGGGGAGGAGTGATGGCCCTTATCTGCTCCATTTTGTTTATTCTTGGGAGGGGATGAGCTGCCCCTAGGCTATAGCTTGCTCAATCAGGTGGGTTATGGCTGGAAGCTGTCCCTCCTCAACCTATGCCACAGGGGCATTCATTTACAGTCCTATGTACTCTAACATTCCTAACTCTTTGATTATATATATAAGATGAAGGACCTTAGTAATGGGAATAATGGGCAGAACGGAAAGGTGAGGGGATTCGGGATGTCAACTCAGTCTAGCTACTTCCTGCTGTTATGGAGTGATGAAGGGTTCCCTTCTGTCCTGTCCAGTGGGTTCTGATTTCTGGCCCCAAAGAGGCTGGTATTGGCATTCATGCAGCAAGAAGATGTCGTTCCCATATTCCTAAGTAGTTGACTGTACGATTCAGCATGTGAATCAGACGAGAAGCTGTAAGAGACAAGGACCAAAAAGCAGCAGCATCAGTAATAACAGTGTGTGTTATAACGGCTAAAAGGATTGATGTTAGGGATGAGGAACAGTAAGAGAGAAATGAGGACAACCAGGATTGGTTTCCATAGCTGTTGTCTCGGGCCCTCTGAATGATCTCTATGTTTTCTTTTGAAATTTTAAGATTTTCTTCTACCTGCCCAGTTTTGTTAATATAAAAACAGCAAGTTTCCTGTTGGATTAAGGACAGAGGTGGAGGTTTGGGGTCATCTGTTATTGGGGCAGGGGAGACCCGCTGGCACTGACTGGGGTCTCAGGGGATTATTTTGCTAAATGGGGCTAACATTCCCAACTTTTTTGATATGTTTGGCTGGAGAGGGAGAGCAGGAAGGTGAGCGTCGATCAGCTGGCTGCTTTCTGCTGTTATGGGGCATTGTGGGATTCAGTTACTGTTCCCCTTTTGGCATTGAGATATTATGGCTTCTGGCCCGGTGGCTGGCACTGTATTTTTGCAGCAGCAGAAGATGATGTACAGGATCATGTGTGGCATCTCAGATGGCTGTTGGATAAACTGAGTTATTACATGCAAGATGTATGGCCCTGCTGATATGAGGAGAATGAGCGTTATAATTGTGGCAAGGATAGGAATTAACCATGAAACTTAGGGTGGGCTGTGAGGTTATCACCTCCAGGAGTCTGAGGAGAAGGAATAATAAGATTATCTGCTCAACATTGAACATTAACGGTTGGCAGTGAAATTACATAATTTGGTGGGCCTACACACATAGAGTTTTAGTGGGAATAGGAGACTTTAGATTATTAACTGTGGCTTCATAACAGTGTTTTTGAGTGATTTTTAGTTTTTCATGGATTTAAGATTCCCAACCAGAGGGCTGCATAGGCCTATGGTTAAAATGATTGTATTTTCTCCCATTTTGTATAGTTTGAAGCACAGGCAACAGCAAATTATTATTACTTCCCCTTTTTGGGCTGTGGGGCGGCTGGCACTTTAACTTGTAACTTTAGTGCCTGTTTAGCATCTTAACTGGAGCTATGGCTGCAGCCCACAGCACTGAATCACAAGAGTCCCATTGCAAGGTCTGCAGCACTGAAAGCACACCTTGCTCCTTCTGAGGACAGGAGGGGACCTATGTCGCAGTCGTTGGAGTAGCACGAAGGAGATTCGTGGGTGATGTTCATGAGCTGCTGGCGAGTGACGGGAGTTGGAACTGCTGGGCTGGGCACCACAAGGTCTGGTATCCACGATGTTTGCCTTTCGGTGGAGCCACTCTGCTGCTTTTTGGGTCTCAGTGGTATGGCTCTGGATCTTCGCAAGGGCATCTGCCCAGTAGTCCCAAGAGAGGTGTTAGAGGAGGGGGCAGGGACATGATAGTTA